>CM068305.1:39374281-39778938 GCA_034768735.1 Schistosoma mekongi | reverse complement strand
GCTACAACCTGTAGCCGCAGTTCCACGAACGTATTGATTTGTGCTACTATCCACTAGTCTCCTTTTACTAGGGTCCACAAGCAAGTTGTGGTGGCTCAGTAGATCTATGCCTATGATAGGTATTTTCACATCGGCAATGGTGAAAATCCAGTGTATGGGTTTTCGTAAACCCACGTTTAAGTAGACGTATCGTTTACCATACGTAGCTATGTGTTTTCCATCGGCTGCCTGTAGATCGAATGCAGCTTCATAGTGGCGATCAGATGGAGCTGCAGGAAGAACGCTAACTTCTGCGCCAGTATCGACAAGGTAGCGAACCTTCGTTATCATGTCAGTGATAAATAACAGGCGGCTGCTTCCACCGGCTATGGTTGCCGCTAACGCGTGCTGGCGGAATAGTTTCCCGATGCGTCGACAATGGGTTTATGTCTAGGGAAACAACAGGGGTCTCCACATTTCTTGGAATTTTTCCATAGGTGTTGTGGTACCAACACCAATGTGAATTTTCGTTTCGTCGAGGTCGAGACGACGACCTTCTCCGTGACGTACTTCGTCGACGAGAATCGTTCGGTCAGTGTCGTTTCTTCAGGTCAAGAAAACGGGAAAGAGTATTACACAATTTTGTCACGTCGTTTTCGGTGGCATGAGGTTTTTCAGTAATGGAAAAAACCTCATTGTTTCGACTTCTGGTGATCTCCAGAATTTGATCAGCAGAGGAAACTAGTTCATCTACTGGGTTGTTATTAAACGTTACCAGAACTGCTTGCACTTGTTGTAGCAGTTTTGATAAGAAGAGTTGGCGGAAAAGACCTTCGTCGAAGATGCGTTGACCAACTACCTCTCGCATGCGCGACAACATTTCCGTCGCTGAACCGCTACCTAGCTCGATGGTGTGGAACAACTCATCAAGATGTTGTCTGTCGGATAAGTCCCTGCGTTTGGGAATTGATCTTTTGAGCTGGTCATAAGGTTCTAGGCAGTCAGGGCTGAAAAAGAAGGGGGGTGACGTACCTGTTCAATTCACGCGGAAGTGACCTTAAGACGGCAAGTAATTGAACACGTGGATCTGTCACAGCGTGGTCTGCAACCAACCAACTGAGTCAAAACAACAGGTCAATTCGACTAATTTTTGGGGACTTGAAGTCTAGTAAAACAAAACTGGTGATGCCAATGTGAACCAACACATACGAGTAGAAACCCGCACAAGAACTTATTTGTTGACAAGAATCCAATGACTATCAAAATCTGGACAAAAACGAACAAGAATAAGGTATGCCGCAGAGATAGAGAACGATAAAGTGATACTAAATGTAAGTTAAAGGAAATTCATTAATACAATTAAATGAAAGGATTTTTACTCAAGCAAATTATTTGGTGAAGGGCTTAAAGCTTGTTGATCAAGATTCACCTTATGGGTAGTAATTGCTGGTTTTGTTGTAAAACCAAATTTTACGGCCCACAACTAGAAAGAGATTGGCTAAAAGTGAAATTCAGAGTTATTTCCTTCGTTATCTCGTGCAAGTATTATGTTTATATTCAATGATCAAAAATGTTATGTTTCTTAAAGGCAATGAAAACGGCTCGCGACTGGTATGAAGACGTGGGTTAAAAAATATAAACAGTTAGTACCTTCTTTCGGCAGTTCGTGCTGTATTAACAAGGGTTGGGCAAATAGGGACCAGGCTAGGGTTGAATGCTGTTGCTTGCTGTTGTCGAATTGTCCCAGGTTTAGTCTCGAAACTGCTTATGTAGCTGTCAAGGCGGTTCCAATTTTTATACTATAATTATTAGACTTCTGCTAAGTTTTTCTTTGTTCTAAAGTTTGAAGCAAGTAGGCGTTGTTATGTTTACGGGGTGTAATGGGTGAACCGGCTACTGTATATTGACTACCGTGGAGTCTCGTGCATCTGGATATGGCGACAGCCGCTACTACTGTTGTACATCGCGTAGGTAATGTTTATCCGGATTTATGCACGATAATTTTAGACCAGTCGCATTCTATTTCTACCTCCTAGTGGTTTCCCATACTGACCATGGTTTGTCAGACCAAGCAGTGTTATTTGAGAATAGCTTAGCCGACGGTTCTTCAGATAACAAAAGAAACAATCTAGTCTAATAACGGAAACAATTAGACACTCTCAGTGGTTGGATGCTTTCCGTCTTTGTTGCCTTCCGGCTGAATAGTCTAGATATTTTAACCGACAATATTTAAGCCTAAGAGTCTGCAATATTTCTCCGATTGATTTTTGCCAGAAAGCTGCCCGATATGTAATAGAATCTTACTGGATACCAGCACGTTGAAAAGCATTAAGGATATCAACCTACTATTAGTTTTCTGGGACTAGCTTACTACTATATTAGCCCCCCCCCACGGTTCGTTGTTTATGGTTGTTGTTATTCACCGTTATTTGCTTTGTGTTTTCGGCAAATGGAGAAACCAGAATGTACCAAGCTGAGAAGGCATCGCGACGTTTCTTTTCTACAGAAATCCGTAGATTCTTTTTCCTGTGCGTTTGACTATGCCGATCATTTCATGTTTCGTCTAAGGAATAATTTATCCTACACACTGGGCACAGGTACCGAGACGATTGGCACCTTACCATTTGCCACGAAAGGGTTCCACACTGACAACGGTGGTGTCTGGAGTACCTTTTTCCGACTCATTTTTTGAAGCGTATCTGTAGATTTATGTTTATTATGTTAAGCGCTGTAGCAAACATGGGAAATGTTGCGTGATATTATATCAGTCCCCAAGTTGATTCTTCCGCATTTCGCTCCTGTTTTCACATTAAGGTTGGCTGTCTCCAGTAATGTTTATAGGCAATAATATAATAACTAGTGTACCGGGTTTTCACGATACAGAGGTACAGCGACAATAACGTATATGTTTCTGACTAATAATTAGTACAGGTTTGTACCGGTGAAACTAAACTACACCGCTGATCTCGAGGTACCTTTTAGCCAATAAGAATGCAGTGGTAGATGAAATCATTATTTATTATGGAAAACGAAATTTTTAAAAACATTTACACATGATACATTATTTTCACATGATTTATGAACTTCTGGAGGTTGGAGACGGGTTCATTGTGTTTAAATACCAAGAACCTACCAGTAAGTTTAAAGCAATTATTACTTACCCATTCGGTTTTTACAGATCTTCCTCTATTATATTTTCTCTCTCTAATGGCCGTTTAATCTATTTCAACGATTATTCTGATGCCTCCAAATGACAGATTTAAGCGCAACATGATTTCTGAGCTTACGTCTCTACAGTGCTGATACCAGTGCACTGCTGATACTTCTCTCACATCTGTAAGAGACGATGCCAGAGTGACAGGCAACTGCATATTCCACAAGACAACTAACATGCAGGTTTGCCGCAGTGTTAGTTTAGATTTACAGAGAAAACTGCCTGTTCTTATTGATTTTCTTCGCCAACAGCTATTGCATCTAAACGTTACTCCATCCCGACTGTCTCTGTACTGTATTTCAGTCATATTAAGGCCACAATAACAAATTAACTCTCTGCGAAGTAGTCCAAAAGCTTGTAAATTAGAAATAATATTGTCCTCATTAAACATTGCAATAAGCCGATCCAAAGTAAGCATTTTGAACTTAAATGCGCGCGCAACCTTAAAAGTAATAACTTGATACTCATTGGTCATCTCATGGTCAGCGGTGTAGTTTAGTTTTACCATAGCTTAGACTTCATTTCGCTTCTAGCATAGCTATGTTTACTTTACATGTTTCGAACAACACACTCCAACTTATTTTCTCACTGTACTAGATAAACGAGTCAAAAGAAGTCATTCGAAAAACACAGCTACTGCTGGATAAACTGCTCGTAAACATCAGAGTCCAAGGTGATAAGTTCACAAGTAGCACTCAGTAAATAAGATTGAGTTTACTATCATAGGTGTTTACAGGATGGCCGGATTCAGTTATGGCACCCTGAATGAACATCACATCCACGACATAAAACAGTGAGATTGGCTGTGAGTCATTTGGGAAGATATAATAGAAATACGCTGGCGTACTTCGACCATTATGCTATACGAAACTCAAAACGATAAGCCAGCAAAAGAGAATGGTTGTTAACCTCAAGAGCCTAGTAAACTTAACAATTGTACTATAGGCGTCGCACAAGGCTAAGCAGCTTACACAATTAGGTCCACTGAAGTGGAAGCAGTTCAGGGTAATTACAGCAAAACAAGTAAGGGGTATTGTCGTAAGAATAATAACATACTAAACTTTCGCAAAAGCTATAGAATGTGGAATCCGTACCTCTACAAAAAAACCAAACATTGACACAGAAATGCAAGCACCACCTACCGAGATTTGCGTAACTGATGCAATATCAAGGTTAGGGACTACAGGAGGTCTTACCAAACCAACTTGGTCGCGAAAAAAACATAAAAATCCGATATACTGGCATGAGCTAATGGCACATCACAAACCAACATGTCAAAGAGCTTTGGTATTTATGGGGCCTGGGGGAGAAAATCTTACCAACGATGAGGTGGTAGAAATTTTAGCGACGTACTTCACGAAGCAGCTGAACCAAGATCACTCTAATTTAACTCTTGCCGTCTGACAAGCAGGTGTAACGCCCATCCATGTTCACACTCCGCCAGAGTTAGGCGTGCAGTGATATTTTGTCGGGAAAAATCCCTAGGTTGTTGCAACATACAACCCCCCCGTAACAAAGCAATGCGCAGTGGCAACATGTACGTCAGTCAGCAATATATCCCGATACTCCTTATATAGCAAGTAAGTTCTAAGCCAGAAGGAAGGGATAAATGCGAGCTAATAGTTTATTGACCAGTTGCCTTGCCTTTAATACTGTCAGAAGCATTAGACAGCCTGGTAGACGATCAGACGAAAAACTTTATCGACGAACACCTGGTGTCCCGTCAAGAGCAGCCCAGGTTGAGAGAAGGAGAACGTATTTAAACTCAAACTCTGGTCTCAAGTTGGCGGCCAACACGAAGTCACACTATGTTCTTCCGCACCCCAGAAGAGCTAGGGCAACACTACCCTATCTCTCTGGGGATGCGTAACATGAATAGACACAGGTTTCACTCTAATATACGTGACACCAACGATAACTATCCGGAGTGACACTGCTAAAGCCTATCTACTTAGTCCGAAGGCAGTAGGGACGGTCGTCCCTGAACACTTTCTCGTTGCATACCTATATTTGACCATGTCTCGAGATGCGAGACATAGTCGCTCTCCCACCCCCCTCAAGTGGGATGCGAACTTGTTAGAAAAGGTGCAGAAACGGGTTACAAAGTGAGTCACAGGACTCAACTTAAGGTAGTATTAAGACCGGCTAGGCTCACTCGGTCGGTTTGCGCTTAGCTACAAAAGGACTAGAGGTGACTCTATGAAGTCATGAACAACCCAGCCCGTCAGTCCGGGACGATACTTCCTCGGATCCCTCGTTATATAGTTATTGGATATTGAAGACAGCTAATACTGGACGTTGTTCTTTAAAATGTTTGCGTTACTAAGTAGTTAAGAGAATGGTTTCATGCTTAACAAATAATGATATCAGTGATATCGAGACAGTGTGTGGTTGTTTGTTACGTACTTGCAGGCGTCATAGTGATTATGCAACTGTATATTCTTCTGTATGTACATGTATTTAGAAGTTCATCGTCAGTTGTAAGTAATACTCTCATATTTAAATCATTATTATCTTCAAGACTCTAGGGACAGTAAGTCATAGTAACAGAACTACGAGACAAAGTGAAGTAGTTAAATGTCTACGCAACAATAAACATCTTTGGAGTGCTTATAACCGCACACATTCTGAAAGTTGCCGACAAATATTCATTAATTTAGGATGTTCTCCAGTTACATATAAGAACTTTTCTAACGGCTTTTGTAATATTCAAGGTAAGGCTTTACAATTTTGCTTCTATGTTTGATGTATCAACAATTTACGTAACAACTACATCACTACCCAGTCAGAAAGTTTGGGACATCTTCCTTTCGCTTGGGGTCATCAATAAAACCTCGTGAAACAGACGCTTTTGCGGACGGAAAACGTGTGGCTATATAGTGTAAATCGTCAGCCAGATAAAACATTTTTATAAAGTTGTTCAAAATGCCCTGATTTTTACACTTTATGTTTGCCTACCCATCACTGCATTTTGGCCCCAAACTTTTGCTAACTTTGTATATTAAGCTGTTAGTGTTGAGTAAGGTTATTGCCATTGGTAAAATACTTTCGTTGGCCTCTGTGATTTACAAGATTTCTTGAAGAACGACATTTATCTAAGTAGGTGCAGTCTATACTGCCGAATCTCCCAAATTCATTGAACCACCTGTTTATTGTTTCATTTTGATCTCTTCTTACCAATATAAAACAATGAATTTGGTTTCATCCTTTAAAGGAAAGTTCAAGATAGTGTTAAAACAATGTATCGCTTGTTTTAAAATTTAGAAAGCCAATAATGTCCCCTCTGCATTTAACACACATCAGCAAGTATAATGCGGTTGTTATTTTCGCATACACTGTTAACCGTTCTAGAGTGTATGTAAATTATGTGTAGAACAATTTTACGTTATATTTAATGCCACAGGTTGTGTTTTCCTCTTCTTCCTCTGATTATCTACATAGATTTTCAGGATTATTTGCATGTAATCGTTTAAACGACAATTATTACTTAACATTTAGGGAATCTTAGTGAGCAACTGGCCTTCTTAGGCTGCTTTCTTGTTCATCACAGTGAACTGGAATTTGGAAAATCAAGCAAATACGTGCATGAAGATGATTGCTTGAGTATCTGCCGTTCACTAGGCGTAGCATACTCATGGTTGGGTCCCAGCCAAACATGCTGGTGTATGATGCAGTTACCTAACAAATCAAAGAGCATCCCTAGTTCCCGATGCAGCGCTACATGTGCTTTTAAAGAATACAGTTTTCCTCCAAATAATCCATTATGCTTTAACCCTATTCTGGTTCGAGTTTATGCGACTAATGCAAGACCTCCTTGGCATCCAGCTCCCCGTAAGTTGGAGAAATTTTGTATTATACCCTGATGTAGCTTGTTGTTAGGTACTTGACAGATGACTTAATGAAAGACGCATAACCTCGTAATTAAGTTATTTGTTTGAGTTATTCGGTCATTTAGTATTGCAGTAGACTTAAAAGAAACCGTGAAATATGTTTTATCAACATATTTTTATGTGTAAGTACAAAAGTGAGACACAACGAATGGTGAATTACTCCAGGTTCTTTTCAAGTGCTTTGAAAATATTTTCTCTTGGCTTTAGAATAGCGGAAGGGTATTTACCTTAAATATCCTAATATTACACATTATTGTGCGACCTCTAACAATCAAATTCTATGTGCGAACAACACCACGCCTCCTTCATTCTAGCCATTTTGGTAATGCCACCAGCTGATATACAGAAATACGTGGCTGAAAGAAAAGTGTAGAAACTCGTTCTTGGTTAGTGAGTCACATCGATTCAATCCGAATTTGGTCAGCCCGGATTCAAAAAGCTTACTTAGCTTTTATCAACTTTCGTCACTTGTGTCGTAAAAGAGGTATTCGACTCAACGAAATGCTAAGTGTACTGCGCAACAGTCCGCTGTTTTAACATACGAGCACAAAACATGGACTATCGAAATAAGAGATATGCATAGGCTTCAGGTCTATGATCATAAAAATATTCGTAGTATTGCCCGTTTATCATGAAACGACCGTATAAGTAATATTGATGTTAGACACGGCACTATGGTGACGTGGCAAATCAGTCGAATAGGTTGTAAACTTTCAGTAACTGAGATCGTCGGGGCATGTGTTGCATATACTCGAACGCTGCCTACCTCGCGGTGCGATGTTCACTTTGGTAGGAGTAGGATGGAAGTACGGTAGGAGCTGTCAAATTAAAACAGCATCAGTCCATGAAGTTGACTCATGGTCTAAACCATGCTGGTAGATGCAGACTACGTGGTTGGGATCCGCGTGATAATCTCAATCAGTGGTTGGAAATGCCAGATAACATGGCCCAGAATCGGTCACAGTGGCGTATGTTCACTCTTAATCTACTTCTAGATCATAAGTTTTATTATTCTCTCGTACCTACTTTATTCCTTCTTTTTCGTATTCTCTTGCTGTGTTATTCTTGTAAATTTGATCTTGTCATGCTAATATGGTATGACGACTTGAACCTATGGGTGTATATGACAAGTTTTGCGTTGTTAGCGACTGATTGACCGAACTTTTGCAGGCTTCTTACAACTACTTACGGCACATCAGTTTGCTTCGATGACTAGTGACTTCAGTAGCCCACGTAGATTCTTATGTTAGAAAACTGCAGTTTTCATGGGGACTGAGAAACCCGGTGGTCCATTCGTGCTAATGAGTTGACTGTAACAACCTCACCCAGTAACTTCCAGAAGCTCTTTCAATTCGTACAAGATTCTGGCAACAACAAGCCCGATGTCAGTCAGTCAATCTATGGAGTGATGATACACCAATCACTAACACCCATAATCATTTTTGGCGGTTAACAACACTTCTCGAGTACCAATTCAGCTGGTCCACTTCCCCATCAACTTCGATCAGAATTATCTATCCTCTCTGACTGGTTACAATTGATCTGCCGATTGAAAAGGAGATCCATGAGAGTAGTAGCGAACTTGCGTTCACGGAGTTGACAGAAAGTTTTGTGAAACAATGTTTCATCAACGTGGTACAAAGCGACCATCGTCCCCATCTTTAAAAATATTCTTCATATCCAGTGTAATAGCTATTGGGTAGGGATAGGTGGGTCTATCCTTAGTTGGGTTCCGTCACACTTCGCAGATTGTTCAAATCTTTAAGAGATTGACTTGTATCAGGCAGGGTAGTTGTATATCAGGCCATGGATACATTGAATACATCTTCGCTCTCCACTGACTGTTGGATACTATCATATTTTGGAGACCAACAATCGTTTCTTGATACCAGAACCACCTTCGATTCGTTGAACAGAACTATGTTCTGAGGATCTGTTGGAGAAGAGTGTGCTTGAAAAGTTCATTAAATCCTGAGGGCTCGGTACACAAGGACTAACCAGAGTGAGGGTATACAATTACCTTTTTCGACTGTCCATTCCGTCAGTAGGGTTAAACAAGGTTCCTTAATCTCACCATTCCTCTTCAACTTCCACTTTGACAACGTTTGTGTTGGTAGTGTGGATTTATTACTTGAAAGACTTTTCCTCGAATATGCGGTGATATTGTCTTACTGTGGGATAGCTCGCGAATCATCCAAATCACATTCAGTTGACAATTAATGTCCATAAGTACGTCATATACTCTGCACATTCCAACCTCAAAGTACTACAGATCTGGCAGGAGCATGTATCCCCTCTCACTCTGTAGGGAGCGTTAGGGGAGTCGAGAATTCTGTATATCTATGTAGCTATATGAGTGCTGTTTGGGGTGTATCTAGTGAGATCAGTCTGGGCATAATAAGAGCCAGATTGGGTTATGCTTGCACAACCTGGTCTCTTAGCTGAGGATGTTCGATGTCGCACTATGGGTGGTCATCACTGTCTCTGAAGAATTACTGGCTTACTGTAGCAACATCATCTTAGTAATGCTGAAGTTTGGTAATATGTGTTTGGATGCAGTGATGATAATTCAGTGGGTGTCACCATCTCGAAACACGGGCTGTAGTGGCTTTATTAAGCTTCACGAATGTTGTCCCAGCAGCTCCCCTGTTGCTCATTGTTTTTCGACGCCGAGGCTGTCCGGGAAAGGTAGGTTTGGTCAGTTTAGAATATAGCACCGTAGAATGAAAGAAAGCTGTATAAAACCAGTTTTTGTCTGTCCCTCACGACTTCTTGGTTTCGGTCTTAGAAATGGTACTTTTTAGTGGCTTGAGGCGTTGTTAAATATGACCCAGAATAGAGGCCGAAAACGATCCTACTGCAGTTTCTTACTCAATTTTTTTATAAAAGTAAAATGATCGTCATCAGTCGAGAGTTTTCTCGGTTATAATTCCATCAAAATATATCTCATGAAATTTTCTTATTCTCCTAAATTTTTAACTTTTATGTAGATTCTCTTCTGTTTTTCATAATGTTATGTTTCTGATTGTGAGGCGCATGCATTTTTGGTGCCAATTTGTGTCTAAATAAATAAATTAAATATAAAGCAACATATATAAAAGAGTACATGAATAATGACACAGTGGTCATATGTACAGAAACACTTAAAGTATATTTAAGTCATATGACAGCCAGGACCCATTATAGGAACTCATCACAAGTAATATATACCATACGAATTAACCGAATCCCGTTTATACTTATATATCATTCATGTTTTAATTATATATTTAGACCTAAGGTCACTATGTAGGGTGGATGCCACAACGTAGATTTATATATTTCTGACTTTTATTTGGTTGAATCGAGATAATGCACTACTCACCAAGCACGACTTACACTATTGTTATTCATTCTTTGCCACTAAATTATATTTTCATTTGATCTTTTTTCTAGTCTTACCTATTTACCGCCTTTTTCGTTTACAGTTTCACTTAAGTCTGGCCTCATGGATCTAATATTGTCGAAACCAATAAAGATAGTTTATCTACTTGTCTGGAATGGAAGAAGTTGGCATCATATCCGTCGAATGTTCCAGCTAATATACAGCCCTAGACATTATTATTATATTCATGTGGATGCGGTTAGTATTTACTGTCTGGAAGGTATTTTTTCTAGTCTCCTGGGGTTCGGAATCTTGGCACGTACTTAGCTTGTGTATCACTGGACTTTCTTGAGATCCTGTTTATTCAACTCCTCCCTCACCTTCCAGATTTTGTTCTCATGGCATTTTATTCGCCCTGATACTAATCCACTACATAATGTGTTCCGTTTCTATGAGTTGGCATGAAAATAGGAACAAGACTTAGAAATTTATATGCAATACCTAAATAGATGCAATCATCTAACATGACTTCTTTATTTATTGACTAGTTGGTTTAGTCACAGTTAGGTTTATAATAACACATTTTTGTAGACATACACGTACTTTCATTAGTAGAGTTAGTTTCAGTACCTATATATATATATATATATATATATAATTTATTTATTTATTTGTGCATTTAGGAACATGTTCTCATGAAGGGATGTTTAAACAATTCAGACAACTTATGTATATTACTTAACTACATTATTTTATTTCACTAATATCTATCGAATCATGTATGCAGAAACGAATGAAATTGTAGCACATTTTTTTAAATAAGCAGTTGATTTATCCATTTTGACTGGTTCATATCAGTTTTGACCGGCCTTTTTCTTTATTTATTAATGTAATACTACTACTACTAATAATAATAATAATATTATTATTATTATTACTATTATTACTGTGGTTGTTTTTATTTGTAGGTTTTTTTTAACTTACGATAGGCCTCGAAATAGAATGAATTCGCCTTATTCTGTAACTGCTGTCTGTCCTTTTTTATTCAACTTTGATTATTTTAAACTGTAGGGCGGCTGGTTTTCATCACGTTACAACTACCATAAATGACACGACATTGCTACGCCTTGAATCAGAATGGTAGAAGCGAAACTTGTATATGAGACAATTAAGTAAATTGTCAGAAGAGTGAAAGCAGTGTTAAGGACTTTAAGAAATATAAAAACAGCATGCATTTGTGCTAATGAAATTGCGCAGGTCTTACGGTCATCGACTATCTTGGGAACTTTTCATTACAGCCTACGTTTAACCAGAAACTCCACTAATTCATCACATTATCATGGTCTTACAGCAGCGTTGCATCCTGAGAGATAAAGGTATTTGAGTCATGAAGCTCGCTTCTCATGTACTACATTTAATAATGGCTTACAGCTTTAACAGACGTATTCCTTGGTCTGATTTCTGTATCGATTGCATATTGGTTTCACTACATAACAATGATTCTTTGGAAAATTGGCAGTTGCATAATTGTGTAATATTTTAAAAACCTCCGGTTATAATTGGTGGTTATAATTCGTAGTTATATATTGTAGCTGGGCACAATTTAGAAAGCTTCATCTTTGTTAGATGACTGGTTATTCCTGCAATGACATAAATAGTTAAGGCCACCAAATCGTACTACATGAATCACTTTTCTTTCGTATTTATTCAGAGTACGATAGACGTTAAGCGTGTTAAATATTCTTACATTTTGTTCACGATCTTCAAAATATCGTAAATGTTATAAGCGTTCTCACTTAATTGATCTAAAGTGAATTGGATGATCTTGAGGTTGTAGATCAGTCTCTCAAGATCTGGTGGGGGCATATTTTTCTTTATAACTAACTAATAACTAAGCTGAATAATAAATACCGTTTGGTTTTAGCTTGCATGGGTTTAATGTGCCCTCACATGAGTACATGTGTGCATTCAAGTAGTGAACTTACAGCACAATGATACTTTTAATAAAAACATTGCTACAAGATCTCTGAATCGAAAGAAATATACGCCTTCTTCGGGCAAAGCTTGAAACTACAATAATGTGCTACCAAGTATATTGTGTAATCTGTGGCGAAATTTGAAAATATCATTTGACTAGATTTTACCTTTATTCGCTATTCGTGACCATCAGTCGGATGTCTAACAATTATCAATCTCTGGTACTGTAAAATCTATATTGATCAAACTGATAGACCATTTTAAATAGGCCTACATTTCAGTTAATAATTTGACCACTCTGGCAAATAAGCCACAATCTTCAAAAACGACTGAAGTCAACATATTAGTGCTTATAGTTAGATAGATTCTACTCAACTTCAGTCGGAGTTAGCGAAATGATTTCAATGTTTTGACGCATCAATGAATAAGCATTTTTCAACTGAGGAGTCTTCAAAGATCTTCATGACTAATAATTGTTTAGCCAATCTTTACACATTACTGATCCTATTTATTGTTCTCTTGTCTCTCTAAGGGATAAACCAATTGACTAACAAATTTGCTTTTTTACTGTTCTTTCCCTGTATTTGTTTAAGTTTAGCTGTATGTGATTAGATTACTATATAGTTTTAACCTCATTTGTGTTTCGGATAGATAATAGTAATCATGTAGATTATTCTTTCCAGATGCTAAACTGATAACAACGGCTTAGTTGGATAATATCTTATTATATTAGATAAGCTCTACTAATTTCCTGTATAGGTAGGTAATCACCGTTATTGATTTGAAATACAGGTGTTCTGATGTACTATTTATGAGTTAAATTTACCCGTAACGATAACAGATTGTCAGAAAACTCTATACCCCTGCTACACAGTGAAGAGTGCCTATCAGATATCCACATACCTTTATAATGAATGGTAACGATTTGTATAATTAACTAGGTGGAGTGAACCAAGTATCTATGCTTAATATTCAGTTATACCTCAGGGTCTTAAGTTTTTGACAGTTGCTACTTGTTTTCCTACTTACCATATGGTTTCTACGTTACTCAATGTTGTTTTTCAACGTGCGTTCATTGTAAATAAATTATATTCCTTGTTAGGATTTACTGCAGGTGAACCACCAGTATTTATGAAGTTTTTTCAAAATTACTATTTGTGACTTTCATTTAAAATGTATTTTGAATGTTCATTTCACTTTACTATCTAAGATCATCCTCCGTTTTAGCGATGTGATTACCTGTACACAATGACTAAATCTTTCATTCAACATTATCCATCAAATATCTACCTTACGTCTCGGTTTTCACCAATCTGGGGTGGACAGAGTTTGCTTGATATGTTCTTGTCGTCATTGAAAGATTTATCCACTAATATGAGCGATTGGGAATGGGACTTCGTTATTAATTTGAGTGAACGGGATATGCCTATCAGGTAATATTATATTTTCTAACCTTAAAGCACCCATGAGTCAGTTAACCTATAAAATACTAATGGTAATATTCACTTTATCTAGTATTATACGTTAGGATGCTGTAAATATTTTCAAAATAGAATGTCATCAATCTGATTTACTAATTTAATTGATTACTGTTTCAGTTTGGTTATCCCAAAACAGCCTTAGTTGTTCTGAACGTCACTACCATTAATTATTCTGTTGTTATTCTACTATCCTCTATCGAGTACGTCTACTTGTTACTATCCTTGTTTGTATCATAATCTCATCAGATTATACTTCATGTAGACATATTTTACTATTGTTTTGATAATAGTAATAGCGATCATTCAATACATGCGTTAACGACGTTTAATTTTTTTCAAATATGCAGACCTAATCACGAACTGGTTACTTATTTGAGTCGCAATCGAGATAAAATTTTTCTACGCTCATTTAATCATGCTGGACAAAGGTAATTTTGTTATCTGATATACTGGTAAATGCAACATAATCAATTTCTACTTTACTTTCACTTATTATCTTTTGGAAACCTATTCTCATGTGATTGTGAATTTAAAATCACCGTTCATTGGTAGTTAATTGAGCATCATGGACAGTTCATGTATGATTAACATTTTGACAGTAGTTTATAGAAAGACATAAGAGATTATAGTAATGTATCGGCAATTTGAGGTAGTCTTTGTCGGTTTTATATCAAATTCCTCCTACATACTGTATTCAATTGCTTAACACCAACCATTATCATACTATTCAGTTAATTTTATAACTTAGATACTGTCATCAATTGACAGATATCTGTTATTACTTAAGCCCTGAAACAATATTCCAAGGATTTCGTGTTTGAAGTATGCATATATTACTTCAAAATGATTATGGAGGAGAAGTGTAACAGTTTTAATCGTAGAAATCCTGGGGGGGGGATGAAAAAGCACTTGTCAAGCATTCATAAATTAAAATTTATGATAACAGAATCCTTATTTTGTACGTGTTGTTAAACATTGTCAAATTTCAGTATCGTGACGCCTGTATTTTACATCTTAGATGAATTGAGTTAATACTTTATTTAATCACATAACACCACTACTTGTGCTTATTTTTGATTTCGATCGCTTTGTCATGCAGTTATAAGATTCAGAAAAGGGGGTGGAGTGGACGGCACTCGTTGAAATCAGTTTCTAAGATGTTATATCTGCTTACTGTCATATCGGGCAAAACAAAATTGGTCTTATTACGAACAGGAGTGTTCATTTTTGTTGTTGACCTCTAGCTTCTATTTTACTTGTTACATTGATATCATTTGCGAAGCAATATTACCTTTTGTTAGAATTCAGTTATTCTACCAAACATTCCCCGTTAATTTAATGTAGACGAATGTCTTTCATTTATATTTGATTTGTTTATCAGTAATCTATTTTTTTTTGACCATAAATTCGATGCTACAGTAATTTAGTGTTGTTACGGAATGCAGTCTAAGTGTCTCCTTGAAGTTCATGTTTGTACCAATCAGCCCCAGACAATTGACTGGAAATTGTTGATTAGAATCACTTTTTGAGTGGATTTGGAAGTGTATTCTGTTTAGCTAGAAATCAAACTTGCTAGTTACATTGATCCTTTTTTTCCATACTGACAAAACTGAAATTTCTTAGCAATTAGTAACTCATATGAACGTTTTCTTTGTTTTATCTTGATTACTAATTTCGTATAGATAAGTGATCTGTTTTCATTGGTTAAAGTTCTCTGTCCTGATCCATGTTTTGGAAAAATACTTTGATGTTTGTGCCCTTTTCACTTTATAAATGTATGAAGAAGCGTAGAACGTGCGAGAAAAAAATTCTTACATAGCTCAAAGTATCCATTATACGTTTTTTTTCATCTTAAACTACCCGTCTTGTTAACAGTATTTTGAAGTTTTATTATCTTTCTTTATAATCACTAGTTTTTTGAGAAATCAAGGTTTCGGTCAGTTATTCATTGAATGTGATTCATATGTATGGCACTTAGGTGAACGATCGATTCCACCAGGAGTTGTTTTGGATGGAGGTTCAGACTGGATGATACTACCCAAAATATTTGTAGATTACATTATTCACAGCGAAGATAATTTGGTACGCGATATCAAAGAATACTTTCGTTATAGTTTACTGCCGGTTGAAGTAAGTTTATTTCGTATTAAGATAATGCAATTTTTGTACTTCCTAATAATTTTCGGAATATCACATTTCAGCTGTGCTTCAGTAATGTTAAACACCGATTTATACTTTTAGGTTAAATGTTTAAACTCTTCTTTTCATTTATGCGATTGGGTAGTAAATATACTCAGCTATCATACACTAAATTGTCAATTCTCATAGACTGAGATTGCTGCGACATGTATTTTGGATTTCCAATCATTTGCTACCTCGATGTGCAATCCTGATTAGTGGAAGAATAAGTTGGAACAAACAGAGAGGCGGTCAAACCTAGACATAGTATCAATCCTAATAAAACTTGTTATCGAGCTTGTTGTCTACGTAATAGATTTCCAAATTCTAACCTACTTAGCCCCCAAGGCTGTAAATATAAGGAAAGAAGAGCAAAAAGAAGGCTTTACTCCAGCGAGTTACAAATTCGTGTAAAAATTGTGCATTTATAGTTTTAAGCTGAGAGAATACGAAGTTACGTGATCTACTAATGAGATGTTACATCAGAACTTGTGGAATTTTTACTGTATAGTGATTGTGTGGAGTATTTTCAGTTATTTTGAGACTTGAGAGTTCCTGATAGCCATTTCAACACTTTCTTCTTTTGAACATCGTGAGTTTGATTTGTTTCTCAGGTTCACTTGCAGCCTTATCCAGTTTTGAAGGCTCTCCATCTTCCATGTTGTTGAGTGTTTTCGTTAGTTGTCTTTGAGCTTCTCTGTTTCGTTTGCTGTCTTCATTTGTAGTGTTGATTTAGGTGTCTTTAAGCATTTCAAGTAGAGGTTTTGAGGATACCGTTTTCTATCGGTGCTGATTTGATTCACTTGTTCTGTTCAAGTGCCAAAGGTTCCCCGGACTAAGTCAGTACTTTTCTGACCCTTCTATTGACAATTCCTGGTTCCCATCGGCTTTTACATTGATAAGGTTTAACAAATGCCTTTCCTCCCACCTGGAAGCTGCAGTTTGGCATTTACTACTTGAGGGTTGTCCATGCATTTGGATAACAGCAACTACTAAAAATCGTTTGAGATTTTCTCCCGAATATGTTTTCTGCTGGAGATTTCCTCTTCGGTACAGCGGGCTTAGCAGTAACTGGATAGGTTGTTATTAATTTGTTAATTACTTGGGTTAGTATTCTACTTCTTTCCTCCTCTCTTTGTGAATGTACCAACGAATCCTTCTGCTTGGTTCTTAGACTGCAAGTGGTACGGAGATCGCATATAAATTACTTCGTTTTCTTCTCAAATCTGTTTGAACGAGACCGAAATGAATCGTAAACCATTGTCAATTACTATGGTCTCGAGTACCTCTAATTAGATCTGATAACTTCCTGACTTGAGTTTTTTATGTCAGACTTGTCATGGTATATACTTCCGTCCACTTTAATAAAGCGTCGACGACGATCAAATATATCTATTCCTGTATTGGACGTACATAAAGTCATTATAAGTTCTCTGTCAATTGTCTCCTCAGTGAAAATATTCTAAAAGGTCTCTTTTTGAAACTAGAGAATCGACATTTGTGGGTTAAGTAATGACGAGTGTATTATAAAGTCTTGTGTTTGTCAGTAGCCTTTTTAATTGTTTCAAATGTAACCAGTAATTCCGAAACTTTATCTTTGTATAGTCGATGACCTGCCTCTTTGTTTTCTATAGGTGTCACAAGAATGTCCTTTTGTTTCCTATGGCAACCAACTAATCTCGACAGAGCATCTGCTTGTACGGATGCATTCGTCCGCCTGTATTTACTGTAGTCGCAGCTGAATGGCATGGTGACCCAAAGTTGTAGTCGATTTTTCTGTGTTTTGTTAAATTCCTTTCTTGGATCCAAATACTGCCAATAATGGCTAATGACTGCTTAGCAATGTAAATTTACGACTAAACAACGTCTTATAGAATTACTGTAAAGCAAAAATAATGCGGCGTGCTTCCTTCTCGATGTATCTATAGCTCCCTTCTACTGTTGTTAGTGATCTCGCTGCCTAAAGGATTTTTTTTGGATTTACCGAAGTAGACATATGAACTAACCGCCTCAGTACCGTAGTTTGAAGCATTTACAGCAACCACACTACGTAAAGATGGATTGTGATTAATAAGCAGAAGTCCTGATAACAGAAGTCGCTTTATTTCCCTGAGTGCAGCTCGACATTTCTTTGACCAGTTTCACCTAGTATTCATCGTTAAGTAATTTAATTAAGTGTGTAGTTGATGCAGGTCAAGAAGGAAGATCCCATAACGACTTACGAATCCCTAGAAGGACTGTAGTATTGGCCGACGGTCTTAATTGCTTTAATGCTTGCTTGGCTTTATCGTTTGTCACTTTTATCTGTAATTAGTCTTAATTGTCTTACTCGCTGCATGCGGAAATCATATTTCTTTGGATGAGGTATAAACCTGAATTCAGCCATGTGTGGGAGCACTAAATCAAGTTTCTTTCTCAATACATCTGTTCTGTTTCTATTGTTAATATTTTATTCAAATATATATCAACTGCAGAAATGTCTTAAACTATAGCACCCGTCTTCCATCCGAAAGTTAAAAGGCTAAAATAGAATAACCTTTTGTGGGTATTAATAGTGAAAACCTTTCTGTATTTCTCATCTACCAGAATATGCTAGCAGGTTTTGGGTAGATCCAGCTCTGTGCTTTCACGTTTTTCTGCTGATGTTCGTAATGCCTGATGCTGTATTGAGTTGTAAGCGTTTATGATGCTTCCAAGGAAACATTTTTTATGGTGATATAGACCGAGACTGTTGAGAGCAAGTATGACTGTGGAAATAGATGTGCAAGGTTTGAATTTATTGGAATATAATTTCAGCTGGTGGTAGCTGTACTTCCTTCTTTTACAATGGCTTTCTTTATTCCTCTTGCAATACAATTCTGCATAACAGTAACGTTTATAAGCTCAGAATTGTTTTTAGTGGCATTCACCACATGACAAGAATGGGGTATGGGAGTTTGTTGGCTTCACTGCATCGATCCTGTTTACAGGAGACTTTATGTTCTTTTACGGTGTAGATATGTAGTATCTGTTTACTTCTCTCAACCATGAAATATCATGTTTTAAGTTCGTCAGCTTTGCACCCTCTGGTTATCTGTTGAATTCGGATACTGTTCTATTTTACTCAGAATTCTTGTCACAATGTTAACATCTTCAGGTGACTGTAAGGTGCATACAAATACAATGCACTATAACTCGTCTCCAGTCATTGATGATAATTTTAAGCGTTCACATCCACGATTTACAGTACCTTCATGCTTCACCCAGGTGTCTTCGGCTGCTTTAGATATCTTGCGACACCGATAACGGATAGTGAATAATAATTGCTTTGTTTTCTTTTGATCCATTTATTTTTATATATTTTATTATAAACGAGTAACAGTTAGTTACCTATAAATGAGTTACTCAATTTTATATCAAAATGTTTTAGTTATGTATATAATGAGATTTATAGACTGTGATATGTCGTTGTGCGGCTTTTTTCACCTTAGTAATAAGTACTGTCTCGTGATTATCTATCCTCCTCATCATAACGGTTAGATGGTGAAAGTATGTTTTCAGGTCACTGGGAAATGATTGGTAGTGTAAATTACTTTCATAAAACTAATCCAGACCCGTTTTCTCTTGTAGTTTATAGGTGTACACCTGAAACAGTCTGAACGATTTTTGGTTATTGTTTTGACTGAATTGTTATGGACGAAGCTAATCAACTTCTAAAAAACTTAATAGTTATGCTAAAAAGACCCAAATATTTTTTCGTATTGGCGTCATTCATACGTCGTCTTTGGAATATTTTTCGGATTCATTTTCAGTTAATTTTACTTCAATATATTGTTTTGCAGAGTAACAAATTGGACTAATATATGGTCCTATCCAATCACCCTTTGTACCAGATAGCTACCATGATACCAAACTGAAGGTTTTTTTTTAGCTAAAGCATGTTCCTCCCTTTTTTGCAATCTACTTATTTGCTCTTTGTTTTGCCTGTAGAGCTTTTTTCATACAGTTGCACAAAACACCCACTTTTGCACCTCGGTCATCAATCATTATCTACGATTTATCAATTGGAAAAGACCACAAGGTTGCGGGTGTAAGTATGGCAGTGAAGTTGATTGGTGCGGTTGTTCACCACTTACATTGAATGGACCAAAAGATGCTGAGTTGTTGTGTGAACTTACCGGTAAATGTTTAAAACCAAACCATGGATTACAACCGTTGTTTTTTGCTCGGAAATTTGATTCAACGATTGATTTGGGAATAATAAATTTTGTTATATCGAAGTTGTTA
Organism: Schistosoma mekongi; assembly: GCA_034768735.1. Lineage (NCBI taxonomy): Eukaryota > Metazoa > Platyhelminthes > Trematoda > Strigeidida > Schistosomatidae > Schistosoma > Schistosoma mekongi. Next base: position 39,758,589 of record CM068305.1, on the reverse strand, counting down.
AAGCGACATGATGCAACAAGTAATATAACTCAATATTTTTTACTAATTTCAATTATTTTTGCACTATAATAATCAGCTAAATTATTCAAATGCAAACATGCATAAGGTAGAATAACTTTTGACATACTTGCGCTTTAATTTAAGCTGATAGTAATTATCGATTAACATGACGTTACCAGCTCAGTGGAATTTATACATTGATAGGTCTTGGGTGAAGATCTAGGATTGTTTCCCTTTCTAATACATACATGAAATATATATCCGATCGTATTCCCCAATTTTTGTGGACTGCTCGTCGGATTGCCTTCTCATTATCAGTAATCTTTTGCTTTAACAATGTCACTATCATTTTTATTTTACAGATAAGTTTAAAATACTACCTAACATATTCTATGTACCTAAAGATAAAATTGTAAAAGTCCATCTAAAATTTTTCGCTTTATTTTTAATCGAAATTAAAGTAGTAAATTGGATGCCTCTATGTTTACCCGTCACTCAAACTAAAGCTAAATCCTGTAGAATTAAATAGTAAATTTGTTATAATCCAATGAGTAGTAATTGAAATTTCTGACGTTTCGCAACTTAGTATAAGCCACTTCTTCAGAGAATAATAAATAACCAAATTACATTGACGTAACCGTAAATAATACAATAGAGTAAATCAAAATCATGATATATAGTACAGTCAAATTACAAGTCTGACCATGTTGAAGTCATTTCATTACTGTGAAGCATGTTTGTGTGTTTTTTAATTGTCACTGAGAATGAAAAATGTGGTGAGTGAAGTGAGGGGAATTTAGAGATAATTTGCTTGTGTTTGAACAGATAAATTTGATCCATTTAATAATTGTGATTGTTTAGATAGATAATCCGAGTCGGATGAATAATAAGGCCTTCCTTTCTACTGAGTGCAGTAAGGTTCGATAAAATATGAATCGCCTTAGCCACGCACCTTTCTTTATAGTTTGAAAAACCTTTTCGAATAATTTGAATGTTATTTGTGTCGATTTTGTGGTTATTTCAGACAGCATGTACTGCCATTGCTGATTTTATTTGCGACCTTTCGAGCTCTACAAGATTACTGGGAGGTTGTTATGTGTAGTTAACATGTTCTTCGGCACGAGTCATGATTTCTCGAGATGATTCACTAATGTAAAAGGCATCATAATTGACACTATGTTACCTTATTATTCTAATGTATTATTTAGACTTACGTTAATGTAATTAGGTTATTTATTATTCTCTGAAGAAGTGGCTTACATAAAGTCGCTAAAAGTGACAAATTTCAGTTTCTGCTAATTGGATTGTCACAAATTTACTACTTAATTCTACAAACTGCTTATTCGATGTCCAATTTATTTGAAATGACCAATTTTTATCTTGTAATGATGTCTATAGTTAAACCTCTTTATTTCATACAATAAGAATTTGCGAAGTTGTGGAGTATACTATCCATGTTCTGTGATTCGATTTGATCACTTATACGCGCTTTTGGTCGTCCCGTCAGTCGGATACTCAGTGTAGAAGGCAAAGATTGTATAGGAATTTATTGCGAAAACCTAATAATAACGTACACAACTCAGATTGCAAAATAAATTACGGGACTGGTTCATGCAGTGATGTATCGATGGTAGTCTTGGTTGTGCACGTCCATACGTGTATCTCTCACCTACCACTCAACCTTACGACGGTATGTGACCCATCTTGGTTTACTGGGGACATCAGTACTGAAGTTACATTCCTTAGTTTCACTTATTCTTTTATTTTGTTCCAGTTGAGTTACATAATGGTAACTATTATCTGGAAAACATCTATTCAAAAGACGAGAACCTATCAATAAACGATTCATATCAACAGACACTATATTTAGCTTTAAAATGTCTATCAAGGCGATTAATACCTACATTATTACGAACCTACGACTACAATCAAGATTTATTGTGTAAGTTTGGACGCATTCATTTGATTTTAAATGATTTGATGGCTATTGCTGTTAGATTTATATGTAATTTCAACGAGAAGCTGACAATACTTTTTTTGTATGCAGATTTCCTAACAATTCGTATATTGTTGCATTTTTTCCTAAATTTATGATGAACTATGAAAGTTACACATAATATATCAACGTATGAATCGACACCATTGTAAACAGTTTTTACAACTAGGCTACATGTTGGTTTTGCAAATGATCTGTGTTCACTTTGAAAATTTACCATATTTTCTTGGAAGCCTTTATGAGGGTATCATCGTTTGTAGTGCTAAATTAATGACAGAAAATGGTTGTTTTTTTTTTAATCTTTTTTGTTGTGTTCTCATTGATAACTCAGTTAAAATCATGATTTGCAGTCATTCTTTCGAAATTGAGTTAATTCTTCTTGTTTCTGTTCACTGAATTCTATTCTGACTAACTGAAAATATCTCCCAACAGAAATGAGTTGTTACATTTAATTGGTGACATGACGATCCTGGAAATCACTAATATCATCAAAGTAATCTCGTTTTCAACGATTTCATTTTGAAGGTTTATGATCTTATAAGTGTCAAACACTTCAAAAACAATAATTCTACGAGGAATACGTAAGCAATTAATATATATGATGATGTAGTGTGAAGATTACAAAGCTAGAAAACAAACAAATCCAGTTGTACAATTTGTATGATAATACTACAGTACAAACTTATGCAAATTTTAATGGAAATACATGGATAAAAAGGGGACGCAAATACTGCTAAACTAACATTGGATTAAGGTGTGAATGGTTTAAAATAATCAAACTGTCAACGTCACAGAAATTGAAGGTAGTGACACTATTGGATGAGATAATATCGAAAAGAGTTCTGATTAAAATTCAAAGGAATGTAAGAAATATTCTAAGAGATAGAAGAAGAGGACAGACGATAAGACGTATTTTTGTGTTTTAAAGGGTTGAATAAGAAGAAATCCTAGAGGATTAGGGCGGATTCCATAAACAGCCTTGAAGTCAACGCGGGGCTTGCGTGAATGATCACAGTCAATTAAATGTTCGAGGTCAGAATTCATAATTGCTTTTTCATCATGCTTGTTCCTGTAAAAGACAGGAGCGCTCATTTATGGAGAAAATGTAATACTTCATAATTTCAATTTACCTTTAAGAAACATGATTTTTTTTTATTTTAAAAGGTGATAACTACCTACCTTAGATTAGAAAGATTGTAATCTCTAGTTATTTCTTTGTTTATTTTTCTCGTTCATTTACTCTACAATTTTGTTGGTTTGTCTATAGATACACAGTCATCGTTGCTGAATAGTTTTGCATTGTTCAATGCCACAGGTTGGGGAGAATTTGATGGTACTCCATCTCATGATCTGTCAAATACATGGGTTGACAAAAGGAACATTGTACCATCATTATTAATACAAATTCAGTTACCAGGATTTATTGAGTTAAATGGTGTTAGTAATAGAAATGGTTTTATTTTAGAACTCTTGATACGTCCACCATCGCTTAGTTTTACTGCCGTAGATACTATCAGTGACTTATTACCCGGCGATATAGGTTTTTTGGAAGTAAGATATCGCGTTTTATTTCATTTTGTGTACTTTTTGATCTATAAATTGTGTAGTGAAAATCATTCTATTCATAATGATAAGCAGAAAGGTGTTTCGTAATTAAAGTGATAAATGAAATTTGCTTTTTCGTTAAATATGACCTAACGAGTCCTTTCTCTAGTTGTATGGCGTTATTAGTAAGTGATTTCGAAAGATGTGTACTTTGTAATTTGCTCATAAAGCAATATATAAGTAACTTAATAACACCTTCAACGTTGCTAAAAATTATGATTGACCTTATAATGGTACTAGTTGTATTAAAAAGTATACGTTCGATCTAAGTTTAGTTCTCCTATTTAAGTCGGGAACAAGTAGTTTTTAGTCTTCTTTCCCATAATATTCCTTTACACCAGCATACCTTTTGATTATAATTGTATTTATAGATATTCGTGTGTAGTAACACAGTTTGATTAGTTTCATGACTCCTAACACCTACATTCTTATACTTCAAGTGGAAATGTGATGACCAACCTTAATTTGAAATTGTTCTTACGTTCCCGTTCCAGAAACCTTTTGTCACCGACTGGTCCTAGATGAAGAGTTTTAAAATATCAGTTTATTAAATTATGTAACTCATTAATTATAGAGCTTAAATCGTAGTTTATGTGATGATTACTAAGATAGTTGTGTTACTACACTAATGAATAATCATACTTCAGTGTTGGGTGCATCGAATAAATAAAAGTGTCAATCACATTACAACCTCTGATCTTTAGTTGTAAGCCACGGTTATTTTAAATCTTTTGCACTTACCTACCGTTGAACATAGTTGATTCCGACTTAATGATACTTTTCTGTACTTAAATTTTAATCTATTGATCGGAATATAACTAATCATTATCTCCAAAATTTATTACTTTCTGATCAGCGTTTTGCAATTTCCTAGTTGCTGTTACACTCTAAGTCGACTTCTTAAAATGGATTTTCTAGAATGAATGTAAGCATATATATTTTTTGTCACGTCAAAATTTACTAACAGCGATGGCTTTTTCGTCTTTATACAGCCTTTCCAACAGTATGTTGTTTGGAATTTATGTTAAGTGTGCTATTATTGTTGCATAATTTACTAACATATGACTTTCTATCATATATTGAAGGCGTAATTTGCTGAACGTACGTGATTTGCATATGGACATTTTTTTATTTCAAACTTTCATTTTTTGATGTTATAGATCAGTTCAAATTTCGATGTCAAGGAACAGATATTTCGTAATTATCCACGTTTATTAACCTTACACGAAACTCTAACCATTTTAGTGTTATGGAAAGGAGATTCTAATCACAAAAGCTACAACACATCGGTTGTATTCACTTTGATTAATCCTCTAGGTATACCCTGTTCAAACCACCTCACTTTGCCACTTGTACAAAATGAACACACTGTTCGGTCATTGGCCATACCCGAATTATATATCACTACTAGTCTAGTTAAAAACACAATTTTAACGAATTGTGTGCGAAAGCGTATCAATTTTGTTTCCGGTGAATGGAGTATTCTTGCTGTTACTTCAAGTGGTCAAATTAGTCGTATTAAATTTGTTCTGCTTGATCCATTGAAGCTTAGACAATCATTAAAACTTCCTCAAAAATTATTGGCAGACAAAAAGTTGTTCGATTCAGAATCATGGAATTCTATTCAGTTGACTGATTTTTGCATAATACAACAATCAAATACAAGAAAATTGAGTTCATTGCACATTACAGAAGTCAACAATAATTCTGTCCTCATTTCTAGCAGTTTGTTAAATGAATTTAGTCGAAATTGTACTACCGTTCAATGGAGTTCTTTTTTTTAAAAATTTCAATTACAATCCTTCGTTTTATCTGTAAATATTTTGTTGACTGTGCTTCTTTCTTTTGTAAATATCCATAATTTATCTCTAATTGTATTCGCATTTATTACATTTTCTTGAGAAACATGACTTCATTTTTTATGCAGTTGTTTGACTTTTCTTCGAGAATTTAGGATAATAAAGCTTGTTAATTGATTGTATTGGTGTATACTTTCAATATTGATGGTATGTTATTACGAACTTCAAACATTTCTTCATTTTTATGTCTAGTATATAGATATAAATGCAAAATGCAAGTTATCAAACTAAGTTTTTATATTTCTGAGTGCTACCATGTAGTTGTTGTTTTCCCAACTGTATGAAATTAACTGATATACCTTATTGAACGTTGGATAAATTTCACAGGAAGTTTTGGTTTAATTATACTGCTTAGTAGTAATTCATCTGTAGATCCGTTCTACATTTGCTGTCCATCTACCTAAGCAAATATGGCAGAAAAATTAACTACTTATTACATACTAAGTTTTAATCATTGCTGTGGATTTATTGAAACAGTTATTACTAAGGATTGTGTCTAAGGATGCTTATCTTTATAAGTTTAACAGTAATTATCTCAAACCTGGAAAACTTTAGATGTGAAGGTTGACATTTTCCAATATGTATAGTTCGTTTCAAACTTAGAATATAATTAACTTATGCAACCCTGTAGGTTATATTTTTTAAAGTAGCTGGTGTATCCATTTTCCCCAACCTACTTTGGTCTGGCTTTTATTAGTCTGAGTCCTCACTGTTGATTCTGCACTGATGAATTAACTAGGCATGCATAGTTTACACTAAAACTCGTAGCCATTATATTATGTATTCTTGTATACTCGTTCTGCAATCAACTAATATCACTTACCCGTAACCATTTAGTACGGCGTGCAATTTGGTTTACGCGTTTGTATTTATGATATACTTAGAAATAAGTACAGAATAAAATCCAGTTCACTAACATGATGAAGCTTGTACAAATTCAGTAGATAACAGGAAGGAGTTTATATTTTTTGAAAAGACGTCACTTCTAGATTTTGGACAAAGTTATTAATAACATAAACTTTATACAGGGTTACATAAGTAAAATAATTTTCCAGAACAACATTGGTTGCATGCACATTTAACATACAGATTTATCACTAAACAAAATACCGTCTTATTGTATTATCAGGAGAAACTCTAGCAGCGTCGCATAAATGAATCATTATATGGTGGGTATTGTAGACGTTATATCATTTTAATTGAATGGGGCAGTCAATAGAATATCAAGAAGATTAGAATTGGTAGAAAAGTTATAAATGAAAAATTATAATAGTTTCTCTCCAGAAGAGTTCTTTGGAATTATGTTCGCGAAATGTATCTGAAATAATAGTTGGAATTCACCAAAGCCTGTTACATGTTCCCAGTGTAACTTACTGTAGTCAATTTGGTTATCCTAGACGAAACTTCTATGTACATCAGTGGCGCTTTGCATCTGAAATCAATCAAAAATATCTCTCACTTTTGCACTGTAGCCCACTCCACTAATAGTGTATCTGCTAACTCCCTAACTATTCATTACACGATATATCCCACATTCCCAAATATACAAATTGGAAACTAGGTGCCTAGTTTTATTTTTATGGATTGGAAATGTTGTTTATCGCCTTATTTCCCAGCATTTTGTTACTTATACAAGACAAGAGGCGCTATATTTTATGCCACCGGTTGCAATAATCTATCATTTCATCCTGTTACCTTTTTTTAGTACAGTTTCTATAGACACAAGCCTAATAAGGACGAAAAGCATCGTATTTCAAGTATCTGAAATACTTTTTTCCGCCAAATATTGATCGACATTATTCAGCAAATCGGATTAACTCTTATTTGTTCACTTAGATTCTATTGGTTATTTCAGCTATCAAGTTCACCATGACAACAGCATATAGTCGCGCTGATTTTTAACTGGCTCTATGCTTGTAACAGTATAAATTAAATCATATCTGGTCACTATAAAGTAGATAAAAATACAAATCCTTCTTGGTGAGAAGCGAACGAATATATACATCAATGGATTACTTGTTGCCATTATGTCAAGGCCGTATAAAGCCTGACGAATTACCAGTTATCAGTCCTAGAACTATTTACTTCTTTGTTTGTTCAGCTTATATAGGTAAGAAAAAAAGTTATTAATATTCAGTGAACCGAAATAAATTTCTCCAAAATAACAACTCATTCTTCTGATACTTCGTGTTTGTGATTTGTATTTATCTTTAAAACAGTATCCAATAGACAAGGTTAACCCAGTATCAAGTAGCAAATTTTTGATGATAAAACATCACTATATGTAGGAGTTAAATGCAAGTAGTTTAATATATTATATAATCTACCAAATGTAATACAATTTAATTATTATCATCGTTTCGTGTTAAGAAGTGATAAATCTATGGTAGATTTGTCCCTATCGAATCTCCCTAGAGAGTTCTTGGGTAAGAACAAACGATTTGCTTATGGTGTGACCCCGCAATCATCCTACATTTATTAACATTTGGTCGAAACCAGTTTGAAGTAAAAATTTTAATTACCTTTAGCAATCTATTCTTTTACTATGAAGTTCCCATACTCTTGTGAATTGAACTATTTGGCAATAAAAAAAATATATTTGTTAGATTTTTACTAGTACGGGAAAGTGATCTACGAATAACTTTATATTATTCTAGCCTTTATGATGAATAATTACGTGTTTAAATCAGAATCTCGATTAGATTTTGTAATTATGGATCCAACGACATATAGTTTTCTTGATAAAGTGAATGGTGGTCTTTTGACTCAAAGACCCAAGTGTCATATATATTCAACTAGTTAACAACTAGACACCTGAGAGTATGGCTGTTATGTTTATTTATTTACTAGTTCCATGTCATGAAATCAAACCCACAGTGGTTGTCTGTATGTAGACTTATATTCAAGAACATAGTCAAATTTTACAGAGTAACCGAATTAGTAGAGTCCCATCTTTAATTTTGACCGAATTCGAGTTTATTAGTATGTTCACTGAGTGACATTACTTAATTCTGTTGATCATATTAGTTACAAATTGATCTCGACTGGGTATCACTGAAAACCAAGGAATACTGAACAATCGTTCCTTCCTAGTAAGTAACTTCTTAAGAGTGTGTACTCTCAGTTCCACCAGGAAATTAAATCTTGACTTAAGAGTTGATGCTGACAAATAGCGCTTCCATATTGTAATTTTCAAAGTAAAATTAATGTGAGGAAAATAAAATATTATTTACTTTTTCACATTTTCAGCAAGATTATGAAAAACGAGCCAATGTAGTACTACTCTCAAATTAGAAAAAGATGTTGTTGTCTACTCCAGACTGTTTTTTATTTTTAATTTGTATGTGTGCCTTTTACTTGAATAGATTTCTCTTTGGAAAGACGTGTATTGCAAGAGAGTACGTACCATGATATACGTAAATATTCACTAGAAAAATATGGGCTTGATGTTTGTGTAAGTTATAGAGGTTCCTTGTGTTTTTTGTAGAATTTGTAATTAGGTCAGTTAGCATGTTGATTTATTCTATGCTGTTTATTTTGATTATCGTTACCTAATCATTATCATTTAACCAACCACTGGGAATCGCAAAGCCATTGAGAGCTCATTTTTATATTTAGGTTCCCTATTTTCATTTGTGAAGTAAAATCTATCACATATTCTTGTAGAGACGTCAATGATTAGCTTCTAAACAGGAATTAAGTATTTGTTACTTCTCAAATCCTATTTTAAGTTAACTGACTGAGTTTAACTAAATGATGCTTTTTTCTTATTAAAAACGACTTTTATTATCTTTCAACTTATAGGCAACCCGAAGTATGCTCCGTCGCTTCTACTATTGAATTACAATCAAAAGACACTAGTACCTTTGAAGGTGTGAAGAACCAAATAATTCTAATTTTGGTTTCGACAGAACTTTAGTCGAATTAATTATTTTAAACCCAGCTACTCCACAGTGTAGTAGTACCGCATTTTACTGTACAAATCTCATCTCACTTAAAGTTCAGAAATCAGCAACAGTAGATAAAAAGAATCTACTTAATTAGATTACTTTAAATACCTATAAATGCAATATTCACTTCCGCATATTTCTCAAAGTTCTGAAAGTATCAATTAGTGTTTGTTATATTTCTTGTATTCTCTCATGTTTTTCGTACACATTTATTCATTGTTTATAGATCAATGATGATGTTCCGACTAACATTCAGAATATTTTCTATGCTAAATCTCTACTTTTATTCCAACATTTATGAATCTACTTAACTGTTTCATATTGTCGTTTACTAATGGTACCTACAAACTGGGCGACGTTTCAACAAGGTTTAATAGTAGGGCACACTGGACTTAATAAAACTTACTTGTCAAGCATGTGTACTAAACGACTAAATTCGTATAAAGGAATAAACATAACTATCGCTGTTATATCCATCTTTCTTACAGCCGTTTAAAATAAAACTGTAAATTACCTAATTAAACAGAATTATTTATTCCATTTCGGAGTCAGGGAATTAAGTGTAGCACAGAAGCAAAGCATATAGGCATTAGAGTTTGTTTTTAACTACTTAAATCAACCACCTGATGTTTAGCTGTAGTGAAAATACTTTTCGTTTATAAATCTCAGTCAATGTAGTGAAAAATATATTGAAAGTATTTTAGGCACTCTCGAAAATTTAGAATAAACTGATGTTTTAAGCAGTGACCACTATGTGCCTATACTAAACATATTTTTACACTTGGAGTTGTATGTCATTTAGCAAAAGACGATAGTATCACTAAATCTTATACGTGTCAGAGTTTTTGATTCGGTTTGAATTTCTTTCAACAACCAGTGTTTACTTATTCATTAAATTGACACTGGTTTTTCTCTCACTTATTTAATGTAATCTACAAAGTATTACACGTTTTACTTACACTAGTATAATCATTTGGTTGTCTAAACAGTTTATCGATCCCAGACCACTTGAAGATGTTGTACCACTGGAGCATCTTGGATATTTTGATTTATTTAGAAAACTCAGCTTACAATACTGTCGTAATGACCTCAACTGCTGTCCAATTGTAAGTTAATTGTATCTCTATGAAGTCAAATAAGTCAGTTTGTATTGGTAAAACTAAACTATACATGGGCCCTTGGGCAATTTATAAAATGATCTTGGGCTAACTTGATCCAATAAACTAGCAGTAGATGTTAGTCATAAGATTCTTATTATTAAATGTATTTATAAATAATAAAATAAAAATGTTTATATTGAACTTACATGATTAGTGGATCCTTCAAGGTTATTAAGTGACTCTTTCTTTATCTGAAGATCGAACGATGTGAAAAAATTCATTCATATGAATGTATAACATTCTTACACATTATTCATAGTAGGGTCTTTGGTAAGTTCTTAGTCTGGTCCACTTAGTGTCGGGAGTGTTTGTATGTATTCTAGATGTGGGTTACACGAAATAACGTTGGTGAATGACCACACGATATTCATATTTATGGTGACAAAGCCATTTATACAATTTTCAGTCATTTGTATGTATTTTCGCATCACATCGAAGTCTATCTACTTATTCTGCCATTACACCTCAAACGTTCTTTTTGATCTTTTGAGATTTTACTAACACCGGAATATACACTTGTCACGTTCCTACTCACATCTCACTTCATGTATTTCAAGTTCAAACTATGTAAAATTGTCTCATTAAGCATCCCCTTATCTAGGAGATACGTTATTTTTACAGCTTCGTTTAAACTGAGAAGTATGCTCTCTAGAACCAACATTATTCCATCCATGGACCCCAACCATGGGAATTCGTTCTGAAATCTGATTGTTCTGGCACTAGAATTCAATTCAATTGTTGTTTTTTTAAATTGGTATTAGTTTTTCTGGATAATTTGTTAGTGTTTTGTCATTTTTTTAATCTCTTCCCAAAATTTATGGGATATATAATGTAATTAACCCAAGGAATATGTTTTTAAGTTTTAAATTCGTTTATATGTGAACTTTGTAGATACTTCTCGGGCAAAAGTATGGCTTACCATTATTGCCGAAACGAATATCTTCTAGCACATTCGATTGCATTAGACATCGCATAAAACAGAAAACCTCCAATCCATATTATAGATTTATTCAAGATATTGACTTATCAAAGTGGTATTATCTAAACCCAAATGTACTGGGTGAACCTGAGTGGAATTTGAATTCAATGGACTATCTTGGAGACAAACTAGAAAATGAAGTAGGCATGAATTTATGAGATCAGAATATTGTTTAATTTTAGATGCATTTGTCAACTTCATATTTCGCTTCTTTTTGTTTAGCCTAGGAGTACAGTCTCTTTCAGCTTTAGAGACGAACCATAGTGTTCCAACTTCTCATTATTGCATTTATTTATCTACAGAAGCAAATTAGCTAACAAATCATGATGTATGAATATATAACATACTTTAAAAGCAAACTAACATGTCTAGTCTGTATGCATAGTACGAGGTCTTGTAGATCGGATCATTTGAATCAGAAAACACTTAAGTTAGAAAATGTTACTTGTAATTCGTCTTATTTATCGTTAAGTAGAAATGTTTTTCACTCACATAGACTATTCATAAATAGATTAAATAATGTGATAGATAATTAAATGCAGAATTACTCATTAGTCTGTTATCAATAACTGAATGCATCTACCAACTTATAATTATGTCTTCTTTGTACTCTTCAGGTTTTATTGAAATGATATTGTTTTTATTCTCACGCTAAAATAGTCTTTTGAAAGTCGAAAGAACACAATAGAAGAATGGAATCGTGAACGAAATATTATAGCTTGGGTATTTCACTATATTGGAAATCTGTGTTTACAAGAGAATTTGATAACAGAACAGGATTTTAATGCGTTAGCAATAACAGGTTAGTTTTCAAGTGTTCTTATTTTAGAGATAAAGCAAAAAAATAGTGTAGCAACCATTTTTAGATAAGGGAAGTTCTACGGGTTGTAATTGTAACCTATGTTCTCAACGTACTTTAATCCATAAAGTTAAGTGAATCGTAACAGAATTGGTTTGATTACTAAGTAACAATCATCCTGTTGCCTAAATTTAGTCACTCGTACATTACATAAAAATTATTGCAGGTTTACATCATCCGAATTTCTCCACCAGTAACTAAATTTGGAATCTGTTATTAAAATACCACTTTGTATATCTTAAAGGGATCGTATAACTACGCAGATCAATCATATTTATAGTTCCAGATGAAGAATATCCTTAACTTACTGGTTACAGTCTCAGCACTAAATGTTAAGTTAATTTACTCTCTACGAATATAAAATCATACTGTTATCCTCGTTTGTTCATAAATGTGAGTAATATACAGACGAAATCAGAATATATTTTTCTAATAAGAATTATCATGAAACCTTACACTTCAAATTGATTTCGTAAACGTACTAGAGTTATCACTTTGTAGCAGGAGCAGATTGGTGACTTATCAAAATCACCTCCTGCTTAATTGTTTGGTTCCTGTCTTTTACTCTGATGCTTTTAATCACAAGAGTCGATAATAAACATTTAGCTTATTAAAGCCAGAATTATTTTATTGCTAGTTAAATCAATTTAAGTACTACTGGAAAAAGCAAAGTGTTTTGGATGACTTATATCCTATCCAATTTCATGTTGACCCTCATCAGATTTCAATGTCAGTCGCTAACTACACCGTATCAGAAAATATTTGATTAATTTTGATCATGGGTCTTTTAAAATGTATTTTTATAATTACTACATACATTTGATCCATGACTCTTCGCTACCATAGTTAATATTGTAGTCGCTTGTGAATCAAGCTACTGTTATTACTGGTGTCCCCTTTTATGATAACGTAATATCACCAATATTTAAGATAAATTTATTAAGCTTCAACATGTGCATTTTTAAAAAAGATTCCATCTGCTGTTCGAACATTCAGACTCGCTTGAGTTGTTATAATAAATGTAAAAAATGACTTTTTAAATATTATGACGACTGCCTATTCTTTAAAGAAATGGGTCTTTTAAATAAAAGTTTATTTACAAATTACTAACCTTGAGTGCATTAATACACTAGACCAGATAGCAGTTTGCACTACTTATAGTTAAGTAACTATTGCTAAAAACGATCTATAACTGAAGCATTAAGTACAGTAGGGAGTTATTCACCGATTTAACTGTGAATCATTAAAACTCAGTTAGTACCTTTTGTGGAAGAATTTGCTTGGATTATTTTTATTTGCCGTTTCTCAAGAAGCTTTATTTACATAGGGATTAGTTTACACAGTTAAGCTTTCGTGCTATTGTATTCTTTGAGCCAATCAATTTAAATGTGAAGCTTTCGTTTTTAATTTAAATGAAGTTATCAGCTGATGGCAAAGAAGATAATTGACTACTAGGTCGTTACTCATGCCAAAGTAAAGGACAATTAAAATGTATGCACAGACATGATAATAAACTATGAACCATTTGTGCGTAAATTCTGGAAGCTCATTTATTTATTTCGTAATGTCAATTTCAGCTTCATATTTCAACCATTTTACCCAGGAAAAGTAATTCAATCAATTACATTCTTAAGCTACAAAAAATTTGATACTAGATATTGAGAATGACTAGAATCATTTAGTCAATCGAATTCAATTGGCTTCACCTATCAAATGAACACAAAAACGATGTTTTGCTTGTACTTTTAAAATTCAAAAATCTGTCTATCTAGGGATTATACATTGTTAAACTTATCAACAATTAAACCACATAGTTTAAACTTCCTGATTTAAAGTAATATCAGTAAATCAATCTTCAATATGTGGAATTAAGTTTGAAGTCTACAACTTATTTATTAAATGTCTATGGAGTGTATTTAGTCTTACTTGAGAAAATATTACTGAAATACAATTAATCGTTAGATTTAAAACTCAACTGATAAATTATGGCAGTACTAATCTATATTAGGGTTCCTGTGACATAATTACCAGTCAAATCTCCTTACTGATCTCATTTATCACTTCTCTATTAATAACAATCTTTCATAGCTGACATACATCATCTATTGTATTCACCACTCCTGTATTCTATCAACTGAGAAGAAATGGTGGTGACTGTTTTAATATAATGGAACTCATTATTTAATTATCACTAAAAGCAACATTTTCTAAAATGTTTCGCTTGACACAATTCATCTTTCTTCATTTCAGAATTTCCTTATACACTGTCGTTGCTGAGCAAGTCAACTTACGTAAATTATATGAATTGGACGAATGGCAAAAGATTAATAAACACTAATTGTATGTTTTCTGACCCAATAGTATTACAAAGGGAAATTATCGATATTCAGTACTATATTAATGAAGAATCGAATACTGAAAAGTTTATTGATATTGTACCGAAGTTAACACCTGTGGGTGAAAAAATAGATGGTAGTCGGAGTCATGATACGTTAGAAAAGCAGTCTATGATTGATCAGTCACTTCAAGATAATTTACAGGCTGTTACTAAACATTTGGTTGAAACGTTGGTAAACAGTAATCTCGAATTCGAAAATCAAAAACTGAAAGTGCTCTGGAGATCACCTAATGGTATTGATCGGAAGGTATTTTGTATTGTCATGTTCTCATATTTCGAGTATAACTTAACTTGTTACCTTTCACTTGTCTGGTGCTTTCTGAAGTTGAGTAGTTAGGTTTTGCTAACTGTTCAAGGTCTTATACTAGTACTTCAGGTTTCTTTTCACGTAGTTCTATTACACTCTAGTTATAGCAATGATTTCCGAAGGATTTATAAATAAATAAGCCTACGTTGGTACTTACTGTTGATAAATAACGGTGGTTTAGAAAACAACCGTTACATTCAACATGAATTTTTATAACACAAGTACGTAAGGTAGCTGAATGCCACATTATCCTTTTACTGATTATTTTGTGAATACATGAATTAGTTGCTTACAAATTTTTTTGAGAATTTAATTAATCAATGGAATTGTGACATTGTGGAGCAGTAAATTTAGTTTTTATGTACTCTTAGTGAGTCCAAAATTATATCTGGCCACTGGTTAATCTTTGTATGATTTTTCCCAAGTAGTTTGCCTGATACCAGCTGATAATTAAATATGTCATCGACTTTGATAAAATTTCGATTACTTAAGCTCATTTTTCATTAAACTATTTCAAAACGACATTAGAACTACTAATTAAAGCACAAACCCTATACAAAGATGTAACATGATATTCAAACAAGAAAGGTTCACTGATCTAAAGATCAGGTGTACACCATGAAGTTTGATGGTCCTGAGTTTAATCGTCAGAGCAGCCATTGATACATACTTCTGAAGCCCATACAAGAAAGGAGGAGTTTCACGATGATTCTTTTTTATCATTAGTTATCCAACTAATGTGACACATAATTCGAATCCAATATTCTTCATAAAATCTTATAATGTTAAAATTAAAAACATACTAATCAAAATTCAAGCAAAGGACGGACAAAACGTATGAATCATATCATAGTATAGGTGAATATTTTGAGAAGTTCGTTTACTGGTTAATATGTTAATAAACATTTTACCCACTCTTCATACAATTCAAGTTGAAAAAACCAAACTAGATTTTTGGTTTCGCTCCAGCCTGCTCACAGTAATGAATCATCATCATCAGCAACGTAGAACCGGGCACAAACGCCTGTAGGTTCAAATTGCCATACCACAATAGCACTACGAGAGTATTGAGGTAACGTATAGACAGAATACAAGAGAGAAGAGTAAGTAAAGATGTCCAGAAAATAAACAATAGAATTTAAGATCTAGATGAGGTTAAAGAGTGAATACACTTGCGCCACTGTGACCGGTTCTGAGCCATATCACCTAGTGTCTCCAGCCATTTGTTGCGATCATCACGCGGACCCCAACCAGGTAATCTACATCTACCTACATGGCTTAGACCAGTAGTCAAGGACTTCATGGACTGATGCCATGTTTTAGTTTGGCCGCCCCTAACCTTCTTCCATCCTATTTCGGCCCTAGCTAACACGGCGCGACGGGGTAGACGGTGGTCGGGCATGCGCAATACATGTCCTAGCCATCTCAGTCGATGAAGGTTAATGACCTCTTCAACTGATTTACCGTGTTTCCCAAGAACCTTTCGTCTAACCTCACTATTACTAGTCCGGTCATTCCATGGTATACGAGCGATGTTACGAAGATTCCTATGGTCAAATATCTGGAGACGACGCATATCTTGAGTTTTCATGGCCCACGTCTCGCAGCCATATGTTAAGATGGCGCGGATTGCTGCGCAGTACACCCGGCCTTTCGTTGAGACACAGATATCTCGTCTGCGCCACAAGTGCCGTAGATTGGCAAATGCCAATCGGGCTTTCTGGATCCGCGCTGAGATTTCATCAGACACCGACCCACCAGGGGTAATGAGACTTCCGAGATAAGTGAAGCGATCAACGCATTCAATTACTTCACTCCCTATAAATAATTTGGGGGAAGAAGCAGACCAGTCCTGGAGTAACATTTTGCATTTGGGAGGAGAGAAGCGCATCCCAAATATGCCTGCATTGTTACTTAACGTGTTCAAGAGACCTTGAATGCTGTGTGCATCTTCACCAAATATGACTATATCATCTGCATATTCTAAGTCGACAAGAGAGCCTCCTGGAAGGAGACTAATCCCAGAGGACTTACAGGAAGTGAGAGAGATTTCTAACAGTACGTCTATGATGAAGTTAAATAAAAATGGGGATAAGGGGCAACCCTGACGGACTCCACTTGAGGATGAGGTTTCTCGTGACAATTCGCCATAAGCTCTGACTCGACCAGTGGTGACCGAGTAGAGAGCCTTTATAAGGTTAATGTACTTTTGAGGTACGCCTTTTAATGACAAACATTGCCACAAGACTTCACGGTCAACAGAGTCGAACGCTGCTTTTAAGTCAAGAAATACAACTATAGTTGGGCGTTGGTACATATGTCTGTGTTCGAGGACCTGGCGCAGGGTGAATATGTGATCAATGCAGCCCCGGCCAGGTCTGAAACCAGACTGGTTTTCTCGAGTCTGTTGTTCCCTAGTTTTGGTTAAACGTCGGATGATTATAGTGGCTAATATCTTAGATACTATATTAGTCAAACTGATTCCTCTGTGGTTATCACAAGAGGATTTCTGTCCCTTTTTGTAGACTGGAACAATCAGCGATCGAGACCAGTCAGAAGGGATGGAGTTTAGTTCCCAGACTTTGGCTAATATATCAGTCAACCTGCACGTTAAAACTATACCACCATCCTTGAAGATATCGGTAGACAACATATCAGGCCCTGCTGCTTTCCCACGTTTCAATTTACTTATGACGTTTTCAACTTCACTGAGAGTTGGGGGACCTATGTCAGTTTTCCTTTCGGGTAGCTTGGAGATTGTGGGTAAGCTAAGCGTGGCTGGGGGCCAGTTAAACTGTTCCTGAAAGTGTTCTGCCCAGCGTTCTAATCTTCTAGATTGAGAGTAGATCAACGACCCATCTTTTTCGGAGATGATTTCACTAACTGCCGATTTTTTGATACCGGTGTCCTTAATAAGTCGGAACAGCTGTCTACTATTGCCTGCCGCTGCTGATGCTTCTATCGCTTTTGCTTTTGTTGCCCACCACTGTTCACGATCCATACGCAGACTCTTTGTCAGTCTACGTTTCAGTTGTCGTCGCTCTTCATCATACTCCGAGCCTGCTGGAATGAGTTTTCGAGCCTCCATCAGTTCCTTAGAAGTACTAGAGATCCAATGGTCTTTCATTGGATTGGGGTTAGATGCTGATAGCGCTGATGCGTTTACACCTGCTTTAAAATCATTCCAAGCTACTCCGGGGGAAACCTGTTGGTCATGGGCGACTAAATGCTTAGCCAAACCATTCCTAAATGCAATCTTCGCCTTCTCACTTTCAAAGTGATATCTTAAGGGATTGCCCGATGTAACCTTTCTGCGACCAGTAAAACGCATAGAGATAAGTGCTCTTACTAGGGCATGGTCAGAGTCTAGGCAAGTGCCCCAGAAAGAGCGGCAGTCCTCTATACAACCTCTCCAACGGTAGCTGATGCCGATGTGATCAATTTGTGTCCATCGTTGCGTAGATGTTGGAGGTCGCCAGGTTAAACAGTGTCTCGCCTTATGCTTAAAGTTTGTGCTAGCTAAGAATAAACGGTAGTCCGAGCATAACTGCAACAGACGATCTCCGTTGTCTGTTCTCTGGGCTGGGATGCCGAGTAACCCACCTAGGTGCTTTTCAGCCTGATTTAGTCTACCTACTTGGGCATTAAAATCTCCTGCAATAATTACTATGTCTGAGTGCTTAGCTTTCTGAAGGAGGCTAGAGAACTTCATATAGAAGTCGTCTTTCACTTCATCTGTGCTGCAATCAGTGGGGGCATAAGCAGAGACGACAAAAAGGCATCGGCGTGTGTCCCTATCTTTCCGAGTTCGTACTGAGCCATTTAGACGGACAGCACATAGACGACTGTCTACAGGAATCCACTCGAGAAGAGCCTGTTCTGCACGTACGCTTAGTGCTATACCTACACCAGCGAGGCCACGTGAGCTAGCTGTAGGGTCTCCAGATAAACGAAGAGTGAAGTGTACAGTTCCATTGCATTGACTAGGTGAAGTCAAACGGATGACCATGCTGGGATCCTGTATGCGTGTTTCGGAGACACAGCATACATCAATTGCAAGAGATTCTAATGTTTTAGCTAAGGCAGCCTGTTGACCGATTTGACACAGCGTACGCACATTAAAAGCTCCAACATGAAGTTTAGAGCGTGGCTTCAGGAGACCTGGTATGATAATTTGGGAACTCGGGTAACCAGTAAAAGTGGCGCGCATAGAAACTGTAGGAGAAGTGTTACAAGTAGAGACCAGAGAGGGAGAACGTGTTCGATCATGAACAAGGTGAACTCGAGTGCTATTAGCGGTATGAGGGCGGTTATCACTTCCCGGTTGCCCACACCGTGGAAGGGTCATTCTTGAGGAACCTGAAAGAGAAAGAGGATTAGGGTAGGTCGTGATGACATGAGAGTGTGACCGCAGTGCCCAGGGGACAGCTGTTTGAGGTCGGTCAAGTATATTAAGTGTTGCTCCGGTTGTCAGAAGGGGAGGCATCGGCCTCATGGCTTCCGAAGGAGCTCGGCTTTCACCATGAAGCGTCATATTAGTCCTTCCAACTTCCAGGGCAGAGTTAGAATGGTTATAAAGATTTTTATTCGTAAGCTGTTTTTTAGCATGGTAGTTGTTTTACGGGATGGGGTTGCTAACCCCATGCCTAACCCTCCTCCTTTATCCGGGCTTGGGACCGGCAGAAACCCTGTGGGGGCTCCAGGCGGAGTTACAGTAATGAATCCTATTTCATAGAAGCAGTCAACGAGTGACTTACTCATTTATGTTTCATGCTTATGACCCTATTAGTACAAAAAGTATTTTCTTTACAATTATAGTCAAATCACTGATGATTACATAGTAAATATGGAAGATGACGTTTTCAGCTGCCAACGTCTGGTTAAAAGATAACATACAAATCATATAAACTATAGGTGGATGCAACAGATCATGTTATTGGTATTCTGCTTACTAGTAACTATCGACTACTCAATTCATATTCGTCAGATTAGTGTTGTTTTATTTTAATGAAAATGTGGCTTAATATATATGAAAATACGTAAATAATTTGAAATGGATACATGAACCCAAAGGGATGTTTTTTAGTAGGAAAACTTGTTAGAATGTTTTTTTTTCAGTAACTTATTAACACTACAATGAAAGATATGTTTATCCATGTTGACAGTATATTAAAGGTTATTACGATCATCTGGTCAATTAGTAGATGCCTGTTACCCCTTGTGGAGCATAGGCCACCTACCAGCATTTCTCCAACCAGCTTCGTCTTGGGCTCTCCTTTATAGTTCTTCCCAAGTGATATTCATTCTATTAATATCTGCCTCCGACTCCCAGCGCAATATGTTCTTTGGTCCTCTTCTTTTCCTTCAACCGTGAGGATTACAAGTTGGTACTTGTCTTATGACGCAGTTTGATGACTTATCCTATGTGTGTCCTATCCACCTCCAGCGTATTTTCGTAATTTCTTCGTCGGCTGGAAGTTGGTTTGTTCTCTGCCACCATAGGTTAGGCTGACGGTATCTGGCCAACAGATCTGAAGTATCTTGTTCAAACAGCTGTTTAGAAATACCCTCATCTTTTGAAGGATGCTTTTCATAGTTCACCAAGTTTCAGCTCCATACAATACAACCGTCTTCACGTTTGCATTGAAATTCTGACTTCGATGTTGATTTGCAGCTGTTTTGAGTTCCAGATGTTTTTCAGTTGTAGAAATGCTGCCCTTGCCATGCCAATCTGCGCCTTCACAACTACATCAGACTCTCCTTGTTTATCGATGACGCTGCACAGGTGCCTAAAAGTTCCTACATCTTTCAGAATTTCTCCGTCAAGTGTAATTGGGTTGGTGCTCGTTGTCATACATCCGAAGATCTTGCTTTCTTCGGTGTATATATTGAGACCTACTGTTGTCGTGGCTGTTGCTACACTGTTCGTCTTCACCTACATTGGTTATTGTTTGTGGGGAATAAGAGCTAGTTCATTTACAAAGTCTAAATCGTCTATCTGTATTCAAATTGTCTACTGTATTCTGTGCTTTACTTGAGGTGTTGCAGTTTTCACAATCCAGTCAACCACGAGAAGAAAGAGAGAGGGCAGCCTCATCTGACATCAGTTTTTGCTTGGAATGAATCTGTGAGCTGCTCTCCATGCACAATTTTGCAATGAAGTTCTCCGTAATAATTCTATATGATATTGACTATCATGTCGTTTACACAACAGCATCGAAGAAGGCTCCATAACTTTTGCCTGTCCACTCTGTCGAAAACTTTCTTAAAGTCAAGGAAATTGATGCAAAGAGGTGAGTTTCATTCATAGATGTGTAGTGTTGACGTCTGATCGGTACACGATCGATCCTTACGGAACCCTGGCTGTTGGTTCCCAGGTTAGGCGTCACCTAGATTTTTCATTCGGTTCAGTGACATACAGTTAAAGATTTTTCATGGTACTGAAAGTAAAACGATGCCTCTGTAGTCCTCACACTTGCTAAAATCTTTCTTTGGTACCTTGGTGAAATATCCTTCTTTCCATTCTGTTGGTACTTGTTCTTCCACCCAAATCTCCTTGAAGAAAACATGAAGCATCTTTGTAGTTACTTCTGTAGCTGCTTCCAGTGTCTCAGCTGATATGTTGTCTGGCCCTGCTGATTTGCCACTCTTGATTTGTAGGATGTCATGTTGATTCATCCAATTGTTGGTGAGTCGATATTTATAGGAAGATCTGTAGAAGCTGTTTTAATAACCCGTGGGTTCATTGTGCCTAGTCTATTCAGTAGTTCTTCAAAGTGCCCTACTAGTCTATTCTGCTGTTCTTCGGTTTCACTGATTGACTTGCCCTCCTTTTTATTGATTGGTCGTTTCGGTCTACTGTATATCCTAGCTAGTTTCTTCGTTGTGTCACATAAGTATCTCATGTTTCCTTTCCTTACAGCTTTTTCCACTGCCAGTGCTAGGTCTCCCATATGTTTTCGTTTATCCAGTCTATTGCTCCTCTTCACTAGATTGTTGGCTCCTTTGTATGATCATTTACTGAACCTTAATTCCAATTAATAAATATAGGTAAGGCAGAATCATACCACTTACAAGTATATAAAATCGTTAACAAAATATATCCGTAAAATTAGTTGAACTTCACATTTATTTTTGTCATTTCAGTTTCATAGAGAATATCTTTTAGAGTTTGCTGAACGAGTCAAGAATCTTGCATGCAATGCGATTGACAGAAGAGCAAGCACAAAAGTTGCCTTAATGTTACCTAGTCTATCAATTGGACGCTTAGATTCACAAAGCGATGAGATTGATATACCGTGTAAAGAGTCAGTAGAAAATGGAGATATGCCACATACTGTATCTACACCTGTAATTACCTTGCCACAAATTCAAAATAGACATACCTATCTGGCTAGAGAGTTACAGAAACGTATTGGTCTCTGGGATAGAGTATGGAATTCAATAAATTATGCTGGATGGTTAATACCAGTTGCAAGTTCATATAAAAATGAAATAGAGACTTTATTATGCTATATCGAAGATGTTGATCCAACAGCCCAAGTTCCGATGTTGGTTTACAGCACCTGTGAAACTACAGAAAAACTAGATGAAGAACAGTTTTGTTTGGCTAACGCTGTAGCCGCTTGTTCTTTTCAAGAGGTCAGTTTTTCCTGCCTTTATAATAAAGTAGAGTTCATCAATCTGCTTCACTTCCTCATGTTTTACAACTAAATCCAGTTTAATAACTGTTTTTAGTCAGTTTGGAATAATTTATGATAGATGTCAATTTTCCTCCAACTCAGTAGCTATAGAAATAATTTGTTTAATTTCAGGGACAGACGGTCTTATTTCTGTTATCTTAATCCAAATATTTTCAAAAAGTGAGATGTAGTATTGTGACATCAGCGTATTGATACCTCATTTTTCAACGTGTCCTAATCTACATGTCTGAAATTCGGATAAATAATAGTTATTGTAGACGGGAAATTTATCGATATCCTATCTTGAAATGTTTTTCTTTCAACTTAAAATGATACTCAGGGATTGTTGGGTAAATGTGTAAGATATTGTATTTGTTAAGCTAGTATCCTTTTTGTTCTACGAGGCATATACTTTCAATACGTTCAACTTAAATTAAGTACAATTTACTGTAAATACAACTTGGTCTATATAGTGTCCTGGTGATATTCAAAGTATTGAACGTAAAATGAACTGCGTTTTTACGCTAATATCGATGAATTCATATACATACACATAATTTTCATTTTTATGATAAAAAATTTGATCAATTAAAGAGATCATTTACAACGAAAACAAAATTTTCTGATGAAAACTTTATTTAAGGCGATTAACACATTGCAACAAGTTGATTCGAACGAATTACTTATCACTAAAAACCCTGCAAGATCATTTATCGGGCTGTAAAAACATGTAGCTCATTTGATAAAGTTAAATTTTCTTTTCGACTTCATAGGTCATTACTGACTGAAAAAGGATGATGACGTGATGAGTGATTAGGTACCGAGTATTTGTAATAGAATGCTGGGTTCAAATAGCAAGTCATTTCACTTCCTACAATACTCCTTTTGGTCTAGAAAAGAGCTCTTATATGACTTGTGTTTCACATCTCTCAACTCATCTACGAATCATCACTATAGTACTGCTATTGTATGGTCGTATACGGCATTATGAACCAGTTAAAATGGATTAATGAGTTGGTAAACCTATTAGTGACCCTTAGTGTGATTCTCAAATATCAATCTTTTGCATTTTATAGCCAAAGGTGATAAAATCAGTCACGATTGTTTATAAAAAGAAGTAAGTATAGGTGGAATAGTTTATCAACTTCTCAAGGTTTTACATAGGTTTGTTTGTTTATTACCAAAGCACGTATGAAATAAATGTTCACTCATACTTCCATACTGTATTAATCTTCTGGGAATTTATGAAGCTTATGCAATTCTCTATTTGATGTCATATTACTACTGCACAGTTTGGGTGGAATCCTGTTTTTTGGTCCACAAATGCCTTGATTGTACAAGTAGTTGGTGTTTGTAATAATGACTTTAGTTTTGATATGTTCCTGTAGTCATTTGAAATACAGCTGACATCATATATCTCAATAATAACTCCAATAAAGAAAAACCTATATGTCACTGACCTTGATTTCAACTGAAAAATCAATCTGTCTTATATTTCTTCGAACATAATTACTGTTTCATAATCGTAATCAAAGGTACAGGATATCTTATGTAAGCTTTTATTGATTAAATATATTACAAAACTTCGTCCGATAAAACTCATTATAATTTTATCAGTCGTTGAAACCATGATGAAAGTAGCAGTTCGAATACAGCCCAGATAACTTGACAAGGATACACCTGCCTTAACTGTAAATAGTTAGTCCACCTACTGTATATTCTCATAGCTCTAGCAGTGTTATTGGTAAGTAAACTAAATTGCCTCTGGAATTTACTGCAAAGATATAGTTGAGTATTCTTAGGATTTCTTCATATCTTTTTCTACATCTGAATTACATGCTTTTTAAAAGAACTATGAAGACATTTTTTAAAAGGCGGATCAGTGAATATTAAATCGTTTGAAATAAGTTAAAATACAATTGCACCTGATAACACAAAAATCACCTTTCATTTATTTATCTTTTATTTCAAAACTCATTCTTTAGATACAAAGTCGAGTTTCAACAAATCCAAGTGACTATTTATTACTTATTCGAATATTTACAAATCCAGTCCTCATCACGGATGCTTTATTAGATTTAGCTGAACAAATCAGTTTGATTTTACAAATTGAAATCGCTACATTAAATACCACAACTTTGGCCTCCTTCCTGTATTCATTGTCATGTTTACATACAAAAAATACTCTGAGATCAATAATTATTGTAATTGGTGGCATAGAACATCTTGAGGTAAGTGAGTATCAGGAGTCTATGGAAGGTTTGCTACCTATTCTACAAGCGAAACAATTACCGAGACGTCTGGGCAATGGAATAAAGTTAATATTATCTGGGAATCTAAAAATGATGAAGTTAAAGGAGAAAGTAGAAAGTGGAGAGGAGGCAGAAACAGAAATTAATGGTGGAATTTTATTACCAACAACCAGTTTAAATTTGGAGGTGTGTTCAAATGGCTTATCAGGGGGGTTTACAAATTGCATGCATAATTTAACTAAATTAAATCGCTGTTTAACAAACGAACAACTTACCTGTGTTCATCAGTTGTTTCAACAAATTTATGAGGAAAAGAATCTTCCGATTTTAGCTTGTGCTGCAGGCCTATGCCTATTATCAGATCTACCATCTCAGTATATGAAAAGGGACGACCTTGTGTGCAAGTTAATTCATACACATCTGGATGATTTTATAGCTTACTATGGAAAATATTTTTGCTATCAAACAGTTAAGCACCTTATGTATCTACTTATTTCTGTAAGTAACAAAAACCTTAGCGGTCCAGGCGTAACTATACATGAATTACAAGAAATGTTAAGTCCACTCCATGAATTACTTCTGAATCAGATGTCTCAACAGCATTTGGAAAGTAACAACATTCCGGTTTTCGACAATGCCTGTTTATTATTACTGTTACATTCTATTGATAAAAGCTTGACTACCCGCCTTGGACCTCATAATTTTATTTGTTCAGTGGATGGATATTTTGTTTATAAACTTTCTACTAAAAATCAACTGGACCAAACAACATTAAATAAAGTCGACAGTATGCTTAAGGGATATTTTTTAAATGAATGGTTTGCTAAAAGAAAAGACCTGGCTTCATTAAGATCATATAAAACTTCATTTCATTCCATTTGCTTCAGTACTCTGGGTGGTTCAAATGATCCTGAGAAAGAGAATTACAATTGTGATTTACGTGTTTTAGCTTTTAACGTTCGTTACCTACGACAATTATCATTCTGTTTGTTGAATGTAAAAGACTATTACGAGTTCAGCTATCGCACAACGTTCTGTTTTGATTGGCTCTATGGGAAAATTTATTCAATAGGCGTTAAATCAGTATTGGATGATTTACGAATTCTCATTGATATGTTGTCTAGCCTAGATGATGAATCTAATTTTACAGAAAATGCTAGAGCAATTAGATTTGAGTCAAGTATTATGCAAAATATACTTACACAACTAAGTAACAGTTTATATTACAATCCAGATAGTTTACCAACTGAACTTTTGGGTTATCTGGTTCGTTTCACTTCAGGATTTAGTAATCATAATAAGCAAACGCCTGAAAATGAAAAAATTTCTTTGATTGATCTACTAGTAAAAGAGTGTGAAGTCAGAGTCACCAAGAGAAGCTATCTTCTACCATTATACTCTTATCCACTAACTCCGGGTAGCCCTCTTCTTGGACAAATCACCTGCCCTACTCCTTTATTAAATCTATATAATTTACATCAAAACAACAATGAATGGAAATTTAACAGTCAAATATTGATCAAATTAAAAAACAACCCAGTTATTTATCGATATGACTGTCAGCAGGGACGAG
This sequence comes from Schistosoma mekongi, assembly GCA_034768735.1. Classification (NCBI taxonomy): domain Eukaryota; kingdom Metazoa; phylum Platyhelminthes; class Trematoda; order Strigeidida; family Schistosomatidae; genus Schistosoma; species Schistosoma mekongi. The sequence continues at coordinate 39,731,969 of CM068305.1, read as the reverse complement.
AAATTTCTTGCTGGAAATCAAGTTCAGGGTATTTATACTTGACACCTAACGGTAAATATGCTATTATTATAGATGAAGAGAAAAGGGACACACTAAAAATTCATCAGATTGATATTGATATCAATGGGTGCGTACCACTAATAGGTCAGATTAATCCAGGTTTGTGGATTAAGCCAATATGGACCAAAAACCCTGACAAGGAAACATTGAAGATGCAGATTATCTTCTTGGATATCACTGACGATTATGTAGCGTTTATTGTACAGACTAGAAATACACGAAGTTTCTTAAATCCAAGCGAATATATTGACTATTTGGATAAAGAAAAAGATGAGAATTTCAACAGTAACATATGTGACAGCATTAATGACACAGCTGACCACAAAATGAAGGGTTTAGTTAATAAGTCCATCCCACTTTGGCATATTCCTGAAAATTTATCTGCTGGCACAATCAATCATGTGGTTATCTTCGAGTTGACTACAGGAAAGCCTTTACATCTAATAAGTCCAACACCATGTGCTACGCTTGTTAAACTCGTTCAAGTCAAAAAAACAAATGAGAGAACATCATCAGATGTTAATGTTGATGGTGATAATGATAGTATAAATAGAAGTTGTGATTTATTTTTTTTTAATTCAGCTGACCATTTATTTGGTTTTCATTTGAAGTCTGGTGAACAACAATTCTCAATTGATTTACAATTTGTGCCACGCAAAATTTTAGTCAGTAATAATAATCAAAGATTATTTATCTTAGACAGTAATAACCCATATGTTTTACAACTACTAATTAATAAATTAGGTCAGGTTAGCAAATCATTTCGCACATCCTATGATGATTTAATTACAAAAGATAATATCGTCGACATCAAGTTATCACGATACTACTCATTCCTACTGGTCCATGCCAAAAAGAATGTATTAGTTTATGATTATGCAAACGATGCAGTTTTTGTGCATATCACACGACCGGCTGGTATACCAAGAGAATTTCGCCTACCAAACTCAAAATATCAAAATTTAGTTTTTACGGCAGTTGAATTTGCATTAAATGATCAAATTGTATTGGCTGCAATATTTCGTAATATATTAATATGGGATGTACGCCAAGGAGTACAGCTGACTACATTAACATCGTCCATCGGTGTTATCTCACGTTTGTTAGTTGATCCATCAGAAAAACAGCTGATTGGTTATATAAGCACATCGAAAATTTTAAATTTATGGAATTTGCCACTAGCGCTTGCAAACGCTACATTAAAACAAAATTCTGATATAAACCCTATTTCGATTCATTGTGATAATAATAGAATGGATTGTCTGACTAAACCAATCAGTCAACTAATTTACTCGAGATCATCTCATATATTGTTGGTTACCTGTTATAATAGTGATGAGTTAGGTGTATTCGATTTAAGCAGCGGACACCTTACCGATGTATTTACACATAACGGAATAGTCCAATCAGCTGTGTTAAGTTCGTGTGGTAAATATGCTCTGATTGGTTTGGTTACAAACAAACAAACTGAAGAAAATGCAAACCTAATATGGGACTTGTCAAAAAGACTGATTGTCGTGGAATATGGTAATCAGGTTGGGTTTCATGTTGGACTTTTCAAAAGATGCGGTAGTTTTCTTCAGCTGATGCCACAGCTAACTCCAAAGAATGATAGAGACAGTAGTCAGCGATATTCATACATGATTTTACATGTGGAAATTGATGTAAGTAATACAGGAGAAAATAAAGCTATCATTAAACCAGTTACGTCCAGTAAATTACCATCCATAGTCCCTGACTCAAAACCTTTCATGACATCCGATGACCAGCATTTAATTATGCAAATAGAAAGTCATGAGGAGCTAAAACAAGGTGTTAATATCTGCCAAGAATTAGCATTATGGAGCTTTGATTCTTCTCCTGAAAATGAAAGTGTAGTGCAAAATGGGAAATTGTGGTATACACACACAGAAGAACTTAAAACCTTACTGACTGGTAATAAAGAATATGACTTACATATTTTAAATTGTGCACCTGTTCAAAATATGTCCACTGTAATTATCGTCACATTTGCTAAATTTAACAGTCTCATGAAGTCATATCTCTCAGTGAACTGGAAGACAGGTTCGGGATTATCTAAAGGTATGATTTTGGCTGAAATTGTTAAAACTGACCAAAGTGGACAATCGAAAGAATGGATGCTTGTTATATTGAGATCGATTACAGGGTTGAATGAATGGTCATCGTTTCAAACTCTTTATTATTCTTTCCTGAAGCATGAGCTATACAGCTCCGCTACTGGCCATTATTACATTCTCCCACTAGGAACCAAGCATGTATCACAAGAGTATTTCAAAGAAAATGTGCCTCATTTCACGATTCAAAGTAAACAGTCTATAAATTCCGATTCAGTGAAGTTTCATGGTTACGTGCTTTATGATAATCTGTGCATTTTCTCACACCGGTCAACTGTTTATCTTGTTAGACCAAAATCAGCCAAAATAATCACCTTTATTGATGTACATCATACTATAACAACGATCAATAAAAATCCAGTTAATGACCAATGTTTGTTTATTGGTACAGCTGATGGTTATATTATCTCATATTGCATTATCAGTGATAATAATGACCTAAATGATAACAACAATGATAATGTGTTAACACTGAAACAAATTCACTTGAACATGGATACAAGGGCAGTCGAAAACCCTGACAGAAATGTAAACTTCTATTCTACTCAAGACAATAAGAATAATAGGAAACACTTAAGTCGCACAAATCATTATTTGCCTTATAAGCATATGAAACCGGATGACTTTAAACTCTACCAACAATGTGGACACTTTGGTGAAAGACGGTCACAAACGTGTTCATTTATATGAATAGCATAGTAAAAATAAATTCAGACTGTTTTTATCAATTAATAGATTTTGTTTTGCAAACAGCAATTTATTGTTTTTATTTCGCAAATGGCAGTTGTTAAACTGTTGACTAATAAAAGTTGATAATAACAATTGAGCTGCTTGGTGACGGTAATGCATTTGACCATTCAGAGTCTTTATTGTGTGGACGAAGCTGGTCACTTTGGTAGCGAACTTTAAATAAATTTTTGTCCAACAGTTAAATGAAACTGTAGTTAATAAATCATATGCTCATAGTTTCAGTTCACTTAAAAGCTTACATACTATTGTTACGAGTAATGTTTAGAAGTGTATCATACTCATGTCCAGCTAAGCACTACTGGAATTCAGTTTATCCTCTTGATAAATGTTAACTGTCCTTTACATAGTAGAATGTTTTAAAATGACGAATATGAGCGCATAATCTGAATACTTGTCATATTTGGATTGGAATCAGTTTATTGTATCTGATTTAAGTGTCACTTTTTATCAACGAGATCTGTTTGGATAGGGTAGGTAAATTAATTTGTCTTCTAGAAAGTAACATTTCCAGTCACCTGATATATAATTTATTAATCCTGGGATCTACCTTTTCACCATTTTTTTAACCTATATTGTAACACAGTATTCTTACAACACACATTGTAACATTTTAAACCGATTTCTCGATATTAACTGAACATTTGGCCGTCTGAAATATCATTTGGGCTGTACAGAGCTCTTGATACAACATAAAGCCGAAAGTAATTTCGTATGTTGCAGTGTAAGACCATAGAAGCTGCTATCGTATATCACATGTTTACTAACACTCGTCGCCACAGTATGTCTGTAAATTTACCCTACAGAGTAACATAAACTAATCTTCAACTCAAGGCCAAATGAGATTAACTTAAGACGCTTAAGTAGCTGCAAACAGGGATTTAAGAGGTTTAAAATAGATATTGATTGAAAATAATAATAATAATATGATTTTCTTACTTTACTACATTATGTAAACAGGCTTCCTTTGAATAATTGGCTCTTACAGCTAACCAAGAAAACGATGTATAGAATCCCACAGGATTTTCAATGAATCTTCTATATAATAACTGCATTGTAACGGTTACACAGACATGGCAAGTCAACTTACCCAAGGCTGTACTCATGCCACCAAGTTGAATGTCACGGTGGAAATTTTTGATATATGTCACGCTCTAAAGTGAATGAAATGCGGTTAGAATTCAAACACTTGTCTTAACACAACAGAATAATGTAGCAACATACCGTTTAACCGAATACTTTATTTTATATGTTTACTGAATCTTCGAATAACCAAATATTTCAAGCGATAGTTATTGAGCTAAATTAGTTAAGAAATCTCCACAAGCAATTAAGAAAATCTTGCGCAGACAGTAATTTTAAAAGTACTTTAGTATTGTGTAAGCCAATTGAATAATTGTTTTATCCTCCCAACGTTGAATTACTAATAGATACCATCAGCCTATTCAATTCCGTTTCATAAAACTTTTCACTGACAGCAATGCATTTTAACGACTGAGTCGAACACCACTATCGAATACTTGACATTTCAATATGCACAATCGCGTGTTTTGGTCATATGGAAATTTTCTTAACGATAAGTATCAACAGCCTGAGGCACTGATATGTTTCACCTAGTCCTCATTTCTATTACAACTTTTCTAAATTAATATATATAAGATCATATGATATCCATTCATTGCATTACTTAACCTTCCTTAACAAACTTAGCTATGTAGAAACATCAGCGTGATATTTACTAATTTAATGTTTACAAAAGAATAAATATAACTTCCAACTGAAAATTATTTAATAAATATTGACTGACAAACAATACTCCAGCAAAACATTTGGTTTAAACAAATATTTGACGTAATCTTTAAATAAGAATAAAAATCTAGTACTAACTGTATGTATACGATTTGTTTATTAAGACAGTTCGTTGGATTTCTGAATTAAACTGATTAGGAATAAATAGAGTTTGACCAAATGGCTTCGAGCTAATATTGTTTTCGACATTATAATAAGAGAAATTAACAGGATGGGCAAGATAATAAGAAATAAATATGATGCAACTGAGAATAGTATAAAAATAGGTTGCTAGAGAAGCAGTTATGAAATAAACTCAACAGTAGTTAGTTAAATACGTTTTTTAATGACTTACAGGTATTGCTAACTAGATCAGAGTAAATTTTAGCACTGAAAAGATCTTTTGTCTTTTCTATGCTAACATCATTCCTTTAAACTGAATATTTTCAGGTTTACCTTATATGGACCCAGTCTCAGATGACTGTGGAATGATTAGCGTAATTTGTAGACCTCTATGATCAGCTTACAATTAATCAATTTAATTACTAGTAAATCACTGTGTGACTTTTAATGAAACAAATTTAGATTGATGGCATCCAAATATAATACACTTGTCCATCCTAAAAGATATATGGGAATGAGGGTGGTAATTTAAACACTGTTCCGATAAACGTCTGGTAAATTCACGAATAGGGTTAATAAAAATACAAAACAATGAAACTTTCTTCAGTGTTTAACAATCAGATGACAGCATTTTGATCAATTTATGGTTATGAAATCTTTATTCACCTCCAAGCTCACTGGTACTTATTCTTGTTACTGGATCGTTTCAATAATTAAGGGTAATTCCCTGATGTGGTTTGTAAACGAGTGATACCGAATAGTGTAAACCTAACTATCCGATCGGTTTCGTGTGTTTGTCGAATAAACTCACTTAACGTGTTTGTTTCTGACACATGCCTTTTACCATTACAAATTTTAGTCCATATGTCATTTTCACAGACTGAATAAATGACATCACGGTGTTGAATACAAGCAGCACATGAATCATTTAAGATTTCACTGATTAGTTTTATTATAATGGATGAACATTTTTTCTTTGCATAATCTGGAACAATAATCCCAATTGTTTCGAAAAATCCCTTGAAGGAAACTTTGCTTTCTAATTCTGTATCGCTGTTTACTTTCCACTACTCACTCTTGTCCAAAGTCATAACAAAAGCAACCTATTTGCCAATTCATTATTTTTTACTAAACAATTCGTTTTCTCGTAAAGCAGAAAATAATTTAGATTTTCCCCAAAAAAGAACACGGTGTTCTTGCCGAAGAAGAACATAGCATGCAATTCAGAGATTTATCTATTAAATTTATGAGTGAGTGACTATAAATGTGATATTTGATAGGCATGTTAACCAGAAAATATTCATAATTCGTTTTCACTACGTCTTCTACTTCACATTTTTATCGACGAAGACGAAACCACTTTTTAGCTCAGCTTTAATTGGAGGAAAACGAGTTATTCGATTTGTTTCAACTATAATAAAGTATATGTGGTTACAATCATGTGAACTCACTTTGTAGCCCTTAGAATAGACGACCGCTGAAACCTATTAAAACAGAATTTTAACGTGACTTGGATTCTCGTCGGCAGTTACAGTTATGCCAATCTTATTTATTATGTTTAAAGTAATAGGCTGCCTAACCAAATATTAATATGCACTTGTCAGTTTATGCATACTACCCAGTAAACCAGGCTTTTGTGAATCACATAATGAGAATTTTTTCCATTCATTTATTTGTTCGTTTTCGTCACAGATTAGTGTTAGTTGAGTATCAACGAAAACCGTGGAGCACTAGACACCTGTTTCGTTCTAACATGAGACTCCTTAACAGCGCGCACTCTGGATTCTGTCGCGAATAGTATAGTTCATACTTGTCGGGAGTGTGACAGTTGTCATTAATAACAACGGATATTTGTAGTGCTACATCACAGATTGATGGAAGTAGAGATTCTATTATTGGATGCTAGTCCAGTGGTGCAGTGGGTTAGGCGTTCCCTATGAAACGTGATCGCTATGGTTTCAATTCCTTGACGGGACCGATGGTGCACACAACTGAGGAGTCCTATACTGAGACGAAACAGCTGTCTAGTCCTCCTTAGCTTTCAGTGGTACTTAGCTGACATCAATCTGTGATGAACATAAATAACTGAACTTAATACCTTCCTTCACAATTCATTTATTTCTTTAAAATATCATCATATTCTAAATGAGCTACATCGTTAGTGATTAGTATACTAATCAGTTTTAGCTATAGCAGATAAGAAGAACTTTAGGCATATTCTCATATTATTTTAATGTAAGTTGGTTATTAGTGCCTACTATAATAATACACTCTGTTGAACTATGTTACACATATTAAATTCATTCCGTGAGTTTACTCCTGAACTTTGTTATATTTGTATTTCTCTGTCTTTAAGATATTCATTGGGATTTTCGTACAGAATGACTCCATTTAGCTGATCAAAGAAATGACTGTTCTTATATAGTTAAATACAAAGGCGACTATTACCTACTATTTTTGTCTTATCATATTTCAGTTGTCTGTTAAATAACATTATTATTACCATGAAATCAATATACTTGTGATGGTGAAGGCAATCTTTGAAAATAGAAACTACCTTATTATGAATTGACTGAAGTTGGTAAACTCCATCACTCACGATCAGACCCAGTAATCCAGGGGTGAATACATTGGACAATAAGGGAAAAGAAGTCTTTCCCTTTTTAATTTCCAAATTTTTTCATTTGATGCCAGTCGTAGGTAGAAAATGATTTTAGATTTACAAGGAATTTATACTCATACACAAATCATTCTTATCATCTGTAGGGGGGGGGATAATAATTGTCATTATTAATACTGTTGTCTTTTTAGGTATGCTATGCGCTCATGGAGTTGTATGTTCTGTTCTCTTCTGTGAGATAATATTTAAATTCAGGTCACAAGATATTTCTTTAAGCTTAATATGTCACTCATGTTAAACACTACTTTAGGATGTTATGTAATAGACATGATTGAGAATTATGCTGTCTATAATAATATATCCACAAACTTGAATATTTATTCTATTTTGTTTCATTTTAGAAATCCTTCACACGTATCAGTCGCTACAAATGATGATAACGGAGAGTGTGTTGTTGCGTGCTAATTCTGAATAAAATATGCATGCTATCGTTATGATATACATCTTCATAGCAAACTTTCTTATGCCTAATTTTCTATATTTCACATGTTCTCTTTTTTCTAATAAAACAATTTCTTATTATATTAGATGTATATTGTTTTCAATGTAGTAATTACTATTGTTCCGACTTTATCAAAGTAGATTATCTAGGCAATGGACATTCAATAAGTGTATGATGAACAATTTCTCCTGTGAATCGTGTAGTTAGTGAGAAGTGTACATACAAAAATGCTACAGAAAGAAAACAAATCAAACACAGGACATATTTTTTTGCATGCTACTTAAATTCTCACCTTTACATACAAATCTTAGAAATAAACTTACTTGTCAATCATACTGATCGCAATTCTCCTTAGCCAGAAAATAAAGCAGTGACTACCAACACACCTCTTCATTCTCCTTATTACATTCATTTAGTGATATTATCTAAACTTAGAGTATGTTTGCAACTGGCATGAATATGAACATAAAGTGTTGGTAAATAGTGAAAAATATATATTGGATAATGTAAAAAATATATATGGAATTCATTATATTGCTTGTTCACTGCAGAAATAGGGAAGAACTAACCTTACCTTTAGTCCAGTCATCTTTAAAAGTGGAAATGTACTCAGATGATAACCCTTCATTATCCTCGATAAATGGGAAGATCCTCGCTGAACTTTGATTTTGTAGTTTTTATCATAGTGAAACATTTCACGCCTTTCCTGAGAGTGTTTAATTTTGTTTGATTTTTTTTATCAATCAGTGTCAAATTCTTTCGAGATAAACTTGGAATTACTTTGTAATAGTTAATCGATTGTTGCACGATATGAATACATATCAGCCTCCTATCACTTTTTTGCTCTTCTATCAACCAATTGATAAGATATGAGAATCACCATATTTTTTTCAGCAACTAAACATTCATTATCATGAAACCCTTACTTAGCATATGAATAACATGATCTGGATTTTAATTCATTTACATGAATAGAACATTGTCTTGCCTTGCAGTGTTAATATTTGCAATTTCAAGCATCATTTACAGTAGAAATATACTACTTTTGAAGTGCGAAGCACTGATGTTGCAGGGGATAAATGAGATAGAAGGTCGTGTAGGCTGACATCATAAATTAACTAATCCCCAATGTTATACTTAGTGGAAAAGGTCTTAACAGCTTTAGGAAAACGCAACTCGTCTAATGACTAACGATCGAATGAAATTGGAGTTCCCGTTTTTTACGAAACTTGTAACCAGGTATTCATAATATCTTTAATTTATTAAAGGAAACCAATTAGTTGGATTTAGGATAGTATACAGTAGTAATAAGTAGTCCTAATACTTCTATAATTACTTATTATGGTTTCATCAAGTGGTAAGATTGGTGATATTACTTGTATTGATTCAACGTTGAAAGATTTAAGACTCATTAATTCAATGAATAATATACTGTAACAAATGATCTTATTTTCTACGCACAGGTACGTGGGATTATAGATATTCATATTTGTTAATTAGCGTTGAGATAATATTCACAAGTATCATTTATAATATGACAACACTATGAAATTAATAATACTGTGTTAAACAACAGAATTAACTTGTAACTTATAGTTTAAAAGTCTTTAACATCAGAAACCAATAAAGTCACTTTGTTAATCAAATAATTTTACGAGATCCATTTGTCAACAACTTAAAACTGTCTAACTGAAAATAAGGAAATAAGAACTCAGTAATTTTATTGTTTTCATATTAATCACCTTAATCTTATATTTAAACATACAATCCCTATTTGTTTAGAGATTTTTCTACTGAATCAAACTGCTCTTTTTCATCAAAAGTGTAATAAATGTTAATGACTTTTTCACAAGTTTAACTAGCTCTCATTTATTCTCTTCTTTCTTTATTGTTTGCCACTGAAAATTGTCTATTTGTAAGTAAATTTGATAATTTGTTCACTAAATCTACTTACTACTGACTGTTCTACTGTCATTTAATACGTGACATGAATAAGAAAATAAAGGAAGAAAGTGTATTTACTTCGTGTACAGGTGACTTAGTTTATGTAATTTGTTTGTGGTCTGTTATTCTTCTTATCACTGATGTAGATTTACAACATGAAGTCGTAGATATTTAACTAAATTAAAAGATGTATTCTCTACTGAGTAGTCTATTAATAAAGCATAGATTTCCATTACAAAGTGACTACTGTTTACACTGTTGACTGATGATTTATTTTTCCTTAAGTCTACTCAAATTATAAAAAAAAAACAAAAGAGTTGATGCATTAACCGAATTTTTCAGAAGTAATCATAAATTTTTACTGACGTCAATTTATTAAAACGACCTACTCAAATTAGGCCACTGTGTTGACGAAAGAAAATGAACTTGTTTTAACTCAAAATAACACGAAGGAGCAGGTCGAAAACCGACCTAATGAGTTAGTGGTAAACGCGGTGTCATTTGGTACGAAACGGACTGAGTTCGAATCCCACTATGGACGTCAACATTGGGATGCAGTTACATCTAGCGAACGACTCCCAAATAGGACGAAACATGCCTCCTGGACCCCACTTGCCAGTCATAATCCAACTTAAATAATAGCTTTAGGACCTTTAGTTATGTCTCCTTGCTACAAATGCTCAGTTATATAACTCTCAAGATAAATAGGATTTTACAATAAGAATACTTCATTCAAGTAAATTAGAGTTGTAGTTCATGAATACTGAACCACAAAAGTAACTTGAATGAAAGTACTCATAGATTAATTTTGTATTGCGGTTAGCATCTAGTCAACGAGCAGTTATTCGAACAAGCTTTCTTGTGTTCCAGACAATGTGATTTAACCAAACTAAAAATCAAGATGACTTTGCCTATGCTGTAATTAGAGCTTAAGGACCAGTCATCTTTTCTTGGATATCTGATAAAGGAAAGTGAAGTTGTTATTTTTTACCGAGCACAGCACAACAATTAGCATCAAAATAGTCACATATGATTGTTCAGTTGACTATTTCAGTAACTCCTAATCATAGAATTTATCATTTTTTCAAATAGCTTCATTGGATACCAGCATAAGTTTCAACATTTTTCTCTGGAAATAAATGAAAAATAATGAATTTTCCTCAAAACTTTTTAGAATATCTCATAATAATGCATTGATATGAATAATTGTTCCAAGTATGGTTTATTTGATTATACGATAAGATTATATCAATTCTGGAGACCTATGTATCTTCAACTCTCTCCCTAGTCACTTCACACACACACACACACACACACCAGATATCTAACTAAATAGTTAGATGAATACGTTCAAAATTATTTTTGAAAGTCAAGAAAATTCACTTTTTGAACATCCCGCATTTTAGAGACTATTCAGGTAATAATATTTTCTAAAGACAACAAGAGTATGATGTATTTATGCTTGAAGATGTGTTGTTAAAACTCCGCCTGTAGCTCTCCCAGGGTTACTGCAGGTCCCAAGCCCGGGTAAAGGAGGAGGGTTGGGCATGGGGCTAGCATCCCCATCCCGTAAAATCCAAGCTTGCTAAAAAACCGCTAACCAGATTAAACAAGCTAAACCATTAGAACTCTGCCCCAGGAGTGGAAGGATTGTTTATGACGCCTCATGATGAAAGCCGAAATTCTTCGGAAGTCATGAGGCCAATGCCCCCCCTTCTAACAACCAGAGCAAATATTTTTATAGGTACATGGAATGTTCGAACAATGTGGGAGAGCGGGAAGACAAATCAAATAGCTGCAGAATTGAAGAGATACAACTTGACAATACTCGGAATCAGCGAAACCCATTGGACTCAAGCTGGACAGAAAACATTGGCTTCAGGAGAGATGCTACTATACTCCGGCCACGAAGAGGAAAATGCTCCTCACACCCACGGAATCGCTCTGATGCTGTCCAAAAAAGCACGTAGTGCTCTTGTGGGATGGGAACCACATGGACCAAGGATCATCAAAGCATCTTTCAAAACAATTAGAAAGGATTTACAATAAGAATACTTCATTCAAGTAAATTAGAGTTGTAGTTCATGAATACTGAACCACAAAAGTAACTTGAATGAAAGTACTCATAGATTAATTTTGTATTGCGGTTAGCATCTAGTCAACGAGCAGTTATTCGAACAAGCTTTCTTGTGTTCCAGACAATGTGATTTAACCAAACTAAAAATCAAGATGACTTTGCCTATGCTGTAATTAGAGCTTAAGGACCAGTCATCTTTTCTTGGATATCTGATAAAGGAAAGTGAAGTTGTTATTTTTTACCGAGCACAGCACAACAATTAGCATCAAAATAGTCACATATGATTGTTCAGTTGACTATTTCAGTAACTCCTAATCATAGAATTTATCATTTTTTCAAATAGCTTCATTGGATACCAGCATAAGTTTCAACATTTTTCTCTGGAAATAAATGAAAAATAATGAATTTTCCTCAAAACTTTTTAGAATATCTCATAATAATGCATTGATATGAATAATTGTTCCAAGTATGGTTTATTTGATTATACGATAAGATTATATCAATTCTGGAGACCTATGTATCTTCAACTCTCTCCCTAGTCACTTCACACACACACACACACACACACCAGATATCTAACTAAATAGTTAGATGAATACGTTCAAAATTATTTTTGAAAGTCAAGAAAATTCACTTTTTGAACATCCCGCATTTTAGAGACTATTCAGGTAATAATATTTTCTAAAGACAACAAGAGTATGATGTATTTATGCTTGAAGATGTGTTGTTAAAACTCCGCCTGTAGCTCTCCCAGGGTTACTGCAGGTCCCAAGCCCGGGTAAAGGAGGAGGGTTGGGCATGGGGCTAGCATCCCCATCCCGTAAAATCCAAGCTTGCTAAAAAACCGCTAACCAGATTAAACAAGCTAAACCATTAGAACTCTGCCCCAGGAGTGGAAGGATTGTTTATGACGCCTCATGATGAAAGCCGAAATTCTTCGGAAGTCATGAGGCCAATGCCCCCCCTTCTAACAACCAGAGCAAATATTTTTATAGGTACATGGAATGTTCGAACAATGTGGGAGAGCGGGAAGACAAATCAAATAGCTGCAGAATTGAAGAGATACAACTTGACAATACTCGGAATCAGCGAAACCCATTGGACTCAAGCTGGACAGAAAACATTGGCTTCAGGAGAGATGCTACTATACTCCGGCCACGAAGAGGAAAATGCTCCTCACACCCACGGAATCGCTCTGATGCTGTCCAAAAAAGCACGTAGTGCTCTTGTGGGATGGGAACCACATGGACCAAGGATCATCAAAGCATCTTTCAAAACAATTAAGAAAGGGATTACAATGAATATTATCCGATGTTATGCACCAACCAACGACGGCAACGACGAAGACAAAGATCAGTTTTATGATAGACTGCAATCAATTATAGCAAAGTGTCGAGGAAAGGATCTGACAATACTGATGGGGGACCTAAACGCCAAAGTCGGAATGGACAACACTGGATATGAAGAAATCATGGGACGACAGGGACTGGGAGACAGAAATGACAATGGTGAAAGATTTACAAATCTATGTGCTTTCAACAAAATGATTATAGGTGGTACAATATTCGCCCACAAACGCATACACAAGGCTACATGGGTCACACCGGATCATACTACTGAGAATCAAATCGATCATATATGTATCAATAAAAAATTTAGAAGATCCATGGAAGATGTAAGAACCAGGAGAGGAGATGACATAGCTTCAGACCACCACCTGGTGGTTTCTAAAATAAAACTGAAGCTAAAGAAGCAGTGGACAACTGGAGTGGCAGGAGTACAACGGTTCAATACAGGCTTTCTCCGAGACACTGACAAACTCAACGAATTCAAAATATCTCTCAACAACAGGTTCCAAGCCTTACAAGATCTGCTGAAGGAAGAAGAAACCACTATGGAGGATAACTGGAAAGAAATCAAAGAAGCACTAACGTCAACGTGTCAGGAGGTTCTAGGCCGCAAGAAGCACCATTATCAGGAATGGATCTCCACTGACACATTGAGCAAAATTCAACAAAGGAGGAGCAAGAAGATAGAAATCAACAATAGCCGAACAAGAGCAGAGAAAATAAAGGCTCAAGCTGAATACTCAGAAGCAAATAAGCAAGCAAAGAAGAGCATTAGAGCCGACAAACGGAAATACATCGAAGGCCTTGCAACGACAGCGCAGAAGGCTGCAAGAGAAGGAAATATAAAACAGCTATATGACACAACGAAGAAACTGGCAGCTAAACATGGTAAACCAGAGCGACCGGTCAAGAACAAAGAAGGCAAGACACTCACTGAGATTCAAGAACAAAAGAATAGGTGGGTAGAACACTATGAGGAACTTCTAAATAGGCCAGCTCCACTGAACCCACCGGACATCGAAGCAGCACCTACAGATCTCCCCATAGATGTCACTCCACCAACGATGGAGGAAATCAAGATGGCCATCAGACAAATCAAAAGTGGGAAAGCAGAAGGACCGGACAATATATCAGCTGAAGCACTCAAGTCAGATATCGATCTAACAGCAAGGATACTCCATGTTTTATTTAGGAGGATCTGGGAGGAAGAACAAGTGCCGGCAGATTGGAAAGAAGGACATCTTATCAAGATACCAAAGAAAGGAGATTTGAGCAAATGTGCGAACTACAGAGGGATCACGCTACTGTCGATACTAGGGAAAGTCTTTAACAGAGTATTGTTGAACAGAATGAAAGATTCAGTGGAGTTTCAACTTCGAGATCAACAAGCTGGTTTTCGTAAGGATCGGTCGTGCACAGACCAAATCGCAACACTACGGATCATCGTTGAACAATCAGTTGAGTGGAACTCGCCACTGTACATCAACTTCATTGACTATGAGAAGGCGTTTGACAGTGTAGATAGGAGAACACTATGGAAACCTCCTCGACACTACGGCGTACCAGAGAAACTCGTCAACACCATCCGAAACTCTTACGACGGAACACAGTGCAAAATTGTGCATGGAGGACAACTGACAAATGCATTCCCAGTGAGGACCGGAGTCAGACAAGGCTGCCTTCCCTCATCTTTTCTCTTCCTCCTGGTGGTTGACTGGATCACGAAGACCTCTACATCTGAGGGGATGCACGGAATTCAATGGACAAGTAGGATGCAACAAGATGATATGGACTTTGCGGATGATCGAGCTCTCTTAGCACATACACACCAACAGATGCAAGCAAAGACAACCTGTGTAGCAGCAACTTCAGCATCAGTAGGCTTGAACATACATAAGGGAGAGAGCAAGATCCTTAAATACAACACAGGGAGCACCAACCCAATTCAACTTGATGGAGAAACTCTGGAAGAAGTGAATACTTTTACATATCTGGGGAGCATCATCGATGAACAAGGAGGGTCCGATGCAGATGAAAAGGCAAGGATTGGCAAAGCCAAGGCAGCATTCCTACAGTTGAAAAACATATGGGACTCAAAACAAATATCAACTAACCTCAAACTCAGACTCTTCAATTCGAACGTGAAGACAGTCCTGCTGTATGGAGCTGAAACGTGGAGAATTACTGCAAACATCATCAGACGGATACAAGTATTTATAAACAACTGTCTACGGAAGATACTGAATGTCCGTTGGCCGGAAATCATCAGCAAAAGCTTACTATGGGAGAGGACAAACCAACTTCCAGCCGAAGTGGAAATTAGGATAAGACGTTGGAAATGGATAGGACATACATTACGCAAACCATCAGACTGCATGGGATCCTGTTGGGAAACGGAAAAGAGGAAGGCCAAAGAACACGCTGCGTCGAGAATTGGAAGCAGACATTAAAAGGATGAACAGCAACTGGAAACAATTGGAAAGGATTGCTCAGGACAGGGTTAAATGGAGAACCCTGGTGAGTTGCTTATGCTCCTCAGCGAGGAGTAACGGGCATAAGTAAGTAAGTAAGTATGTATTGTTAAATTCTCTCCATAGTTTTGCTTCATCAGTAGCATCATTTTCAACGTTTTGATTGAGAATGTTATTATTTGTACTTGTGTGTGTGTGTATGTGTATGATTGTAAAATGCAACTGTCAGCAGTACACGACAAAGCTGAACTTAATGTTACTGTAAAATTTAACCAGTTGAATCGTTGTTAGGTTAGTAGAATACTCCTATGGTACACTCATGTGATCAAGGCACATTTAATACTTATTACGTAGAGAGAAATTTCTGTTTTATGCAGTCTCACATGTTTTGTTGATGCTACCAATAAATACACCCATTGTTGTATTCAATGATGACTTTAAAATTCTTAATTATTTAAAATGTATGGGTGTATTTTAAATTGATTCACTTAACCCGCAACCATTTAAAAGAGAAATAAAAGTGTAAACTAGAGCAAAAGCAGTAACGACTTTTATTTTACCCATTCACGTATTTCCAGTAGACAATGCCCACATCATATTCACTTTTAATTCCCTCTTACTTCTGTCTCCACAATTATTGAGTTAAATATTCTGAATAGCATCCGTGTCCTTCATTTTCCTGTTTCATTATGCCTCTCTCTCTATTTTATTTCAATGCTCCTCGAGACTATTTACATCGTGTTATCATTTTGTATAAGCATGCTACCCACATCTTGCTGAAAATATTGCTTTTTAATAGAGTGAAGAGATAAGTTTAGAGAAATTAAGATTGACTTGTCCCAAAGAACCTGACACATATTGGATGAGTAATCGTTTTGATCTGTATTGTAAATCCGGGTATTAGTGTATATATGATAACTTTATAGACCCCCCCATCTGCTTTATTCCTCGTTTTTGCCACCAAGTATCAGTTTTTACTCTCTTTCTTCTCCATTTTTATATCGTTTACATTTTCAGTCTGTCACACATATACATTGGCTTATATGCAAATACGGACCTGGCATCCAAACACATGTACTTACACATCAATTGGACAAAAGTCAATTCTCTAAAAATAAATTTTTACTTAGAAAAAACAATATTTAAAATATTTACTTGCAGAGAAAGTAGACTAAATACATGCGGGTGAAGCAAACAGTTGAGTAAACTGTATTCTTATACAAGTATTCATCCATCTTTATGTGTGAGCACATCGCCAAAACGTTTTAAAATAGATGCAGAAGAATGAATTCACAAACGAAATTAAATAATCTTTGCACACTGAACAGGTATTAATACAAACTCATTCTACGAAAAGTTCTACTGGGTTTGTTATTAATAAGTACCACCAGATTAATGCCTAATTAAATGAGTATATGCATAGTTATTTGCCTAAATAAAAATCTAATTAAAAAATGGATGAGGGGAACAACCTAATTTTTGTTTGACGAGGAAAGGTCCTAGCAAAATGTCCAATTAATTTAAAGCAGTGATAAATGTTTTTCTCTCTAG
Organism: Schistosoma mekongi; assembly: GCA_034768735.1. NCBI lineage: Eukaryota > Metazoa > Platyhelminthes > Trematoda > Strigeidida > Schistosomatidae > Schistosoma > Schistosoma mekongi. Next base: position 39,714,602 of record CM068305.1, on the reverse strand, counting down.
GGTTAAGTTTGTTATCCGAATTTGTTTATGTGAGAAACCAATTAATTACCTCTAGTTTAGAAGAGATATTACTACTGTTTCTATTCCTTCTACTATTAATAATAATAATAATACTGTTGCGTCTAATTTCTTAGCAAATGAATTAGTTACAAGTTCGCAGACCCGTTGAAGGTAGCATTTTCTGTTAAAGAATTAAGGTGGACTCTCGCTGTCTATGATTATGTTATATTACGATGGAAAAGACAGTTATTCTCGTTATTTCAAGTGACTTACATATTGTTATTCACTTAACTATTAGAACTAACATTCTATGGTGAAATCTCACATTGGGAAAATACTTCATGATTAGTGCAGCTGGATATGGTCATAACAAAAAACATTCTAACATAACCAGGCCGGTTAGTAAAAATATACCATATTAGTAAAGGGTAAAATTCCTTTACGAGATTATAAAATATTAACTTTCATTTACTTTCAACTTAGTCTATTGTCTTCTGTTGGCAGTTGTGTTTTATAAACTTTCATGTAACTTTGTAGTCGCTATCTTATCTTTTAAAAATCCAATATCTTCACCAGTTACACTGAATGACATAAATTGTGGCCTTGAATGAAGCATCAGATTTTTACGGTTGTAGGTATGTTTCAGTTGGCAAAAAGCTTAGATTAAGCGTTTTCTGACGGTCAACTTCAACTGTTCACATAAGTAATGTTACAAGGAATTTGTTACTATTTTAGTTTGGACTCCATGTTCAATCTTGTATCCTATTCGTCATATTGGTGTTACTTAATAATCTCTAGATAATGCCTTTTGAGTAGTTTAGTAGTTAGTCGTCGTTATCGTCTTTAAGTTATTATTTTCCTCGCTTTATTTATTATCATCAGGTGAACAGTCACTCCTTATCTATAAACAGTCTTCACTTTGTTATTCACTGATGTACTTTAAATAATTTTTACTTAGAAAAAACAATATTTAAAATATTTACTTGCAGAGAAAGTAGACTAAATACATGCGGGTGAAGCAAACAGTTGAGTAAACTGTATTCTTATACAAGTATTCATCCATCTTTATGTGTGAGCACATCGCCAAAACGTTTTAAAATAGATGCAGAAGAATGAATTCACAAACGAAATTAAATAATCTTTGCACACTGAACAGGTATTAATACAAACTCATTCTACGAAAAGTTCTACTGGGTTTGTTATTAATAAGTACCACCAGATTAATGCCTAATTAAATGAGTATATGCATAGTTATTTGCCTAAATAAAAATCTAATTAAAAAATGGATGAGGGGAACAACCTAATTTTTGTTTGACGAGGAAAGGTCCTAGCAAAATGTCCAATTAATTTAAAGCAGTGATAAATGTTTTTCTCTCTAGGGTTAAGTTTGTTATCCGAATTTGTTTATGTGAGAAACCAATTAATTACCTCTAGTTTAGAAGAGATATTACTACTGTTTCTATTCCTTCTACTATTAATAATAATAATAATACTGTTGCGTCTAATTTCTTAGCAAATGAATTAGTTACAAGTTCGCAGACCCGTTGAAGGTAGCATTTTCTGTTAAAGAATTAAGGTGGACTCTCGCTGTCTATGATTATGTTATATTACGATGGAAAAGACAGTTATTCTCGTTATTTCAAGTGACTTACATATTGTTATTCACTTAACTATTAGAACTAACATTCTATGGTGAAATCTCACATTGGGAAAATACTTCATGATTAGTGCAGCTGGATATGGTCATAACAAAAAACATTCTAACATAACCAGGCCGGTTAGTAAAATATACCATATTAGTAAAGGGTAAAATTCCTTTACGAGATTATAAAATATTAACTTTCATTTACTTTCAACTTAGTCTATTGTCTTCTGTTGGCAGTTGTGTTTTATAAACTTTCATGTAACTTTGTAGTCGCTATCTTATCTTTTAAAAATCCAATATCTTCACCAGTTACACTGAATGACATAAATTGTGGCCTTGAATGAAGCATCAGATTTTTACGGTTGTAGGTATGTTTCAGTTGGCAAAAAGCTTAGATTAAGCGTTTTCTGACGGTCAACTTCAACTGTTCACATAAGTAATGTTACAAGGAATTTGTTACTATTTTAGTTTGGACTCCATGTTCAATCTTGTATCCTATTCGTCATATTGGTGTTACTTAATAATCTCTAGATAATGCCTTTTGAGTAGTTTAGTAGTTAGTCGTCGTTATCGTCTTTAAGTTATTATTTTCCTCGCTTTATTTATTATCATCAGGTGAACAGTCACTCCTTATCTATAAACAGTCTTCACTTTGTTATTCACTGATGTACTTTAAATAATTTTTCATAATTGACATTTTATAATGCTTCATTGCCATGCATGCTCAATAACTATAAATACAGTTGTATAGGTTCAGTTAGTGATAATATTGAGAAGAAAGTTCCCCTCATCAAATTAACTTCATTCATTTTCATTTACTCAGTGGCGAATTGTGTTTATATTAATATTTGAATAGATAACATTTTCCTAACTTCGTTTAACATTTAAATTATTCTATATAGTTCAAAGCCCTTTTAAGTTTTGAGACTTTTACTTTTTACCAGTAATATGTTATCCCTCTTCTAGCTGCAAATTAGTTTCGTTAAGTTAGGTTATTTATTAAAGCACTAAGTAAATAATAATGACAAACATAAGTCATTTGATTTGATATCTGCATCTAAATGAAGTCTTCTTGTTTAAGTCATATTGTATTGTCAATTACAAAGTTTGCCCACTCAAATTTAGTGGACTTTCCCGAGGAAACGAAAACGGATGAAATTATAGTCAAATTTAACTTCACTATATTTGTTATTTGTGAAATAATGATTTTTAAATTACCTCTGTTCTATGGAATAGATTTTGTTCTTTCAAGCTTTTCAACTTGCAACAATTAAATGTTCTACTATAAATTATTGTTATTCCTTTTCTTCAAATGGTTATTTGACTTCATATGAATTGCCATCGGCTACGTGTACCTGTATGTATTTGAAGAGTATAAATTTATTTCTGAGTAATATATGCTACATAAACAGATGGTTTGTCTTTTAATGGCATATAATCTGCACTAGTTAATATCAATTTCATTCAGCACTTAATGGTTTTACTATTAAACATGATAATGTATTCACTGTTTTGAATGAGGAAACGTCATATTAAAATCTTTGTACAAGTAAAAATATGACATAAAAATTCTAGAAATGTCTACTTTTAGAATGTGAGGTTATTCTTGCAAAAATGTTGCACTGAATAAGTCATAGCATTGGACATAACTAGTTCTTTATGAGTGGATAACATAATGGCAGGGACAAATTTACTTCATATTCTCTCCATATTAACAACTGTTTAAACTTTATATTTCATTTATTCTACGGGAAGGAAAATGAATAAAATATTAGTTTAAAATTATACAATGGTGTTAATCGCTCAATGGTCCAGTTGTCCCCATGGCACTCTACTTCATATCAGCTCGGGAATTAAGTTTCCATAAATTACATGTTTTTATGAGTTGTTTGTTCGCTATTTCCCTTGACAGGTACCTTTGAATATAGTCATTCGTGTAGCATCACAAACAGTCAAATAAGGCTCTTAATTCCCGTTCTTTGACTTTTTTTTCGGTCTGAAAGTTTCTATTAACTAGTCCTTATTATTCGACTTTCGAAAGTAACCTGTTTTGATCTAATGGGTAGACTGTATGAACCACTCATCGGTGGATTTTACTTAACTAAAAATTTTGCGACTCTACGAGAAATTATTAGTACTGTCTATTTTCTTAATTTCATAGTGTCCATCACCATCTAATCAGCCATAATCGAAGTAATGATCGTGTTTCGCCCTAAATTTTAAACAGCACAGATCACGTCATGCGATGTAAATCAAGATCAAATGAAACAATTTCGTTCACAGCATAATGGATATTATTCAATATAATTTACAGTATACTGTAGAGTATTTAAATACCGTGAGATAATAGCTTCATAAGTAAGTGTAATAGTATATTTCTATCTCTAAACTGAAACTCGTCAGTTTCCTGATGTATACTAAAAGCCTAAACATTAAGTAAAAATGACTTCAAATAAATGAAATACAACTTGTCAAGTATAGTGTTTTATGCTCTGAAAATAAAATCTATCTGATCTCACTCCCATGATCTAATAAATATGCCTAGTTTTCTTAGAAATGCATATTTTAATTGACGATTATCACCGAAAAGCTTGCAGTGTAGAATATAGTAGTAAGCAGTACACGATGTCGCCACTCACGAGTTATTAATAAGGGTTCAACCATGAAAGGGGTTAGAGCGTAAACCACTTAGGATTTCTGAACTTAGAATGTGTATATTAATAGCACTATTTGGATGTTAGTAGCTTATCAGTCTGCTGCAATTAGTTGCGGCGTTTGTCTTCACAGTATTGAGGTATCCTACACTAAAAATTATGTACACTGTCATCATGAAATTACTTTATTCTAATAAAATGAAAAAATAACTATTTTTTAGTTAGTTATCTGACCTTATGCATTCACCTTAGTCTACAAAATAAGCGTATACTTGCCTAGTAACAAGATGAGCAAACATTTTATATTTGATTTAGGACCTTATTAGAAAGTGCACTAAAAGTGACATCATAAATGAGTTATTTGATTTAATTCATTTCGTAATAATCAAAATTATTTTACAACTACTAACAGAAGTTAATGTTTAATCATATTTAATAACTGAACATTATTTAACAAAAATGTAAGTTGAAGTCTTTTTAATAAATTTATAAAATTAAACTTTTGTATGAATAAACTAAACAGTTAAGTTTCTTTATTTTGTCATTTTCTAAAGTGGTTTCTATTTAATTTAATTTGAAATTTGATCTTCATTTATTCATCCATTATAGATGAATGAACCTTTAAATCACTGAGTTGAACGTCTGTTTACTTAGTATATAAATATCTTTGTTAAATTGAAATAAACTCGAATAATAGAAATGTGATGGCACACGAACAAGCGTTAGAATGTTTATAGGTAAATTGATTATATTCATACCCTGCCGTTACAGGGTTTCTTTTTTTACTTAGAACCCTATACACGACATTAATAAGCACAAATCACACAAAAATAAGTTACCAAGACACTCTAATGAAATAAAGTCGATTGCCACTCAAGGAAAAAAAAATTAGCATAATTTTCATTTGATATTAATAAATGTTCATTATAATAAACAGCTGTGGTAATTACAAGCCAGTGATTACTTAAATAAATAAACACTTATTTACATGTGGTCGGTTATATACATAGTTCATTTGATCATTTCAGAAAGATAGTTTATAGTCATTGAAAATGAACAGGCTAAGGTGTTGATTATGAATGTACAACTATACATTGAAAACTTTAGATTTACGTTATGTAGATCGTTTGCTATGTAGTTGTCATGGTGTTTCATAAGTGTACATTTTTCATAATATTCTCTTAAAGCAAATATACTATTAATTTAAAACAAATGCCTATAAAGAATAGAATGCATGTACTCATAATCTTAATAAAGAGAACAATGATGTCTCACGATAAATTACACTCAGAAAAATTAATCAAGCTATAGTCTCAGATAAATAGTCAAATGAAAGAATATCGTTACCTGGTTTTACATTGTGCAATAAATTCCTTTTTTAAGCCAAGTTATTTATAAATACAAAGTTTAATCTTAATCGACCAAATAAACTAGCAAACCTTCAGAACAGTGTGCACCATAGCAGCAAATATTCGATAGAACCGATTAAATAGTGATAATAATCGATGAGAAATGTAGGTCAATATGAAATCTACTTACACACTACTAACTTCGTGAAATTATGCGTCTTAGGATTTTTTAATTATCAAATATTATATTAAAAGCTCCTACTTTTACTATACTAACTGAAATCATAAGTTTCACTTTTTGATGAATAAAAGAAATCCTTTCTGTTTTCTAGCCTACTCATTTATAACGTTACTTCAATTCGTACTGATGGAGATGAATTCGTCGTCATTAGATTCGATCGCTAATTGTTTGCAGGTTAACGCATCTACTATACATTCTATTACTTGTACATAATTCATCATTGACCATTAGCTGATATGATTGGAACTAAACCAGTACCCTTATGGGAATCTTACATTTAAAGGAAAGAATTATGTTATTACTTGGTGACTTACTATTCTACAACATTCTGCATATCTGCTCATTTCAGTCTGTTGATGAAGTTTAGGTTGTATAGAGTTTGATTACGAACTTGGATGGCTTGCAAAAAGTAGAATGCATTAACTGAGAACACAAGTCCCTTTTGAGTGCAGTAAACGAGTTATTTAGGTATAATTAGATTTCTTAAAGGAAATTAACAGAAACTGTCTATTCTCAAGGTACATCTAAAACTCACTTCCACCAATTTGAATTTGCATCAACAATGTAAGTCTGGAATAGTTAATTAGAGACTTTAATTCTTAAGACTTGAGAAAGATAAAGTGATTTCCAAATAAAATAATTGTAGAGCTAGAGAGCGAAGTCGATAGAACAAAACGCGTATCTACTACAACTTAAGTTTGGATGTTTACCTAGAGAATGTCAAACACCAATGGAAATTACCCCCTATGAACTAGAAATCTTTGACTAACTAAGCTGAGCATAAAAAATGGATAACAAACATTAATGACCTAACAAAAATCGTATGCAAAAGGATGAGATGATACTGTTGTCATTTATTCATTGTTCATAGAACGTTTATATAATCCTATGTGTTCATGTATTTCATAAGTTGTGTATCAGTGCATCAGACCGGATATTGCAGAGAAATTCGCTACAGTCACGTAATACTTGTCATTTTCGCGACTGAATAAAAAATGACAAATTAATTTTTCTCTATCTCTCTGAAAAAAAAAACAAAAATGGTTTTCGCTTAATAAAAAACTATAATAAATTGTTTAAAGCTGTGTCTTTCTTTTTACATAGAAATCGTTTTTAAAGCCAATTTTTTATATAAAATACTTGTCAAGTTAGTGATGTTATCAAAACTTCTCAAATTGTTGTTTGTTATTAAAATTCTTTAAAAATAAATTAACTTGTAGAATTTGAATTTATCGAGGCTTTTTTTCCTTCACTTACTTCTGTGAAGATATGATTTTTAAGTGATCTTTTTTGTTATACGATAGCAATGAGAATGATCGTATCATCAAAGTCCTATGATGCCATTTGAGTTAACCTTGAAAATTAAATTGAGCTCATGTAGGTTAAATGCCTGAAATTTCATCCATTTCAGTTATTCAAATAATGAACTGCTATTTTGCAGAAAGACGTGACATAACGCGAACCCAGCACCACTGTTATTGCTAGGAATCAATGTTTTTTTTCACAACAGTTCAGTTACTAAACCTTTGGATGCTTGTTTTAATTAACAAGAATGAGGTGCATAAATGAAATCACTACCACTTTTCAGTTAGTTGTTAAAGTACATTTTAATAAGATCCAATGATTCCCAATGTTTACCCATATTTTACCACTTTGAATGTAGTACTTTCATGAAAAGTTTGCATACCAGTTAACAACAGTCACTTCTAACGAAACTAATTCATAAGGTATTACCGTGATGTGTATACAACTAAGTGATTTAAAGAAATGGTTATACTTCTTAGTGTAATGCTTAGACCGGTATTATAAATGCTACTCTGTTCCAAATATATATATATATATATATATATATATATATATATACGCACAATGTTGGCTGATATAGGAATAGGATGGAAGAGAGTTAGAGGCGACCAAACTAAAACATGGCATCAGTCTATGAAGTCACTGACTGCCGCTTTGGGTTGTGTCGGTAGCTGCAGACTACCTGGATGGGATCCTCGCGATTACTGTAACCAGTGGCTAGAAACACTGAGTGATATGGCCCAGATTCGGTCACAATGGCGTAGATGTATTCACTCTTTGTCCTCTGTTAAATCATAAGCTTTAAATTATCCCATAACTTTCTTTCTACGCTTCCTGAACCATAATCTACATGTTCACGCTCCTTGTTACTATTATTATTTTATTTTATTGAAGTAACTTCTATTAATACTGCTGGTGTTAATCTTACGGTGTCATGGAGGTATGGCAACTTGAACCGGCACACACATGTGCCAGGTTCTATGTTGATTATATATATATATATAATTTTCCGAAAAAACTGATGTGTTTGTATGAAATTTGCTGTTACGTATAATATTGTTAACGGTGTTTGAGCTATCTCTTTATTTTGTGTGCTTAATTACATAGATAAAAGTTTCAGAAAAACTGTTCTGTTTATAGATAAAGGCACTAAACTCTAAAAATTACTCAAGGTGATAGTTTCAGATTACTATTAGGTAACCCCTTTAGCTAAATAAAAGTGGGGTTCACCTACATAAAAAGGGAACTGCAGTTTACTGCAAATAGTGCTTACCAATAAATAGTTGTAAGACATTGACTTGTTACAAAGCTTTTAATAATTTAAACACCCGATTATTAAGTAATAATTATTTGATTGAGGTACCACTCGTTCAGTAGGCTTTGCATAATTCGTAATAAGCCTAGTTAGGGATAGGTGTTCTACTGACGCTTTCTTTAGTGACGATAATTTGTAATTGATTCAAGAATTATTCTCATTATAAGTTAGCCATAGTCTAGAATCAATTTTATTTTTTTCGAGAATATTCGAAGACCATTCATAATACGTGATAATCAATCATTGGTGCTTCCTTCACCTATCGTTACCTGTACTAATTCCCTTCAGATAATCTACTGGAATAGTTTCATAAAATAAATACAATACAAGAAAATATGTTATATCCTAGGTAACATACAAAACATGATAACTAATGCCACTTGGTAGACTATTATTGAAACGACCCTGAGCGTGGTTTCTCAGAGATTCACCAATGATAAATATTAAATTTATTACATCCCTTTCACAAGACCTTAAGTTCAGAAAATGAGAGCGTAAACAAAAACTCCTAATGAACATCACCTACCTGTCACATCATTCATGTCACTTGTCGTTTAACAGAAGCAGAAAATCTAACTACTTAAATCTCACTAACGGAATTTATTGAACCAATTTAAACTGAGGTATGCTCGTCACGTAACTGGATCGTCTTAGGGTCATTCATGGGAGGATCCGAAGTTACACATTTTAAAAGTCCTCACTTGTATTAGCAGCATACCCATTACTTCTGGATTTGTGAATACTTGAATAAATAAAGACCCACGTGTCATAAAATCTCGATTCATGTTTATTCAATTTTAATCCACTTATAAACTATGTAAACTAAGCATTTTTCACTCCTGTGAGTAAAATAATTTCTTAGAACTCTTATTCATGTCAGCTGAAATTTATTTTTCGATAATTACTTTCCAAGGAACTTTGTGCTTGACTTAGTATATGTCTTCTATTTTCATATTTAACTCACTAATCACATGTGTAAACACACGCGCATACACATAAAGTCACATACTTTGAATTATGATCTATTTGGCTTATATGATATGGCTCATTCAACCTTCATTGACCGAGGTTTAGTATTTTGTGGGTGGGGGCGGGGGTCATTAATAAGTTAAAGGCTAACGGAAATAATGATTATGAACTACTCATCTATCCGAGAATATATAATGCAACGAAAGAACTTTCCCGCTGTCTAACTTCACTATCCACTTTTGACTTTCATAAATATGCCCTAAAGCTCACCGTGGATAAAGTATACTTATTAATGCATATGCACTTCCCTAAATCATTCGTAGATGATGGTTGAGTTGCATAATTTCATTAAACCTACTAAGAAGAATTTTCCAGATAACTGAATATAATTATTTCAAGTTATAGTGTGTAATTAGTGTCCCATTATTATACCGTAGACTTAGTTTACTTTCAGATGCTTTCGTTATCAATAAATTCCTATGAAGGTAAATTAGTACGAAAAAATTAGTAATTGTTCAATATTCCATCCTAGTTTTCACTGTAACAAACGTTAAATATGATGGTAAAGTAAAATAACTTAAGTTTTACTCACATTTAGTTGTAACTGTATTCGTTTAACACTTGGCTTAGACGTTCCCGATATTAATTATTTACACTCTCTGTGAATCTACAAGTTGGATAACCAGTAGATCTGAATGTCTAAAATGATATGGTTGGTAGGCTTTGGTAGCATAAAATTGAAATTTAGAGTAACTAGTTCTAGATACTGTTAGTGTCACATGCTTTTCAAGTTAGGAATGTATTCATCCAATTTTACTTTGATTGCAAATGTTTGATAGTAATAAAACGTAGTTTCCGTTACTTTATTGACGTCCACAAATTAGTTTGATTTTGACTTTAGCTGTTTGTTAGTTATCTGATCATTTATTATTTTTATTACGGTTACTATTCCCTATGATTTCAACTCCCCTACTTTGAATTATAACCTTTTTTGACATATAAATGCACCTGAATGCTAACTATATTTGGTAACATATCATGAGTTTTATTCTTATTATTATGACTCTTTGTTTCATTACAAACATCCATCTCGACTTCGCTAATGAAAGTGTGTTAAACTGTTGTTTGCAATCATAATATGCATCGGCTGATGGGCGACTTTGAAACTAAGCTTGGATCCACTTCGTCGGGTAAATTTCATCCTTATCCTCTTTGAAGACACTAATTCCCCTAATGATATTAATCGTATTGCGTTTTGTTGTATTTCATGAATTAATATCGAGTTTCATGCGAACTGTTATCTCATATCCCTACAGATGTCATTCAGTTGTCCAAATGTACTACACACTATTTAGCCAGAAATATTCAAAGCTGATTACTAATCAAAAGACGGTCTCGTATTCAGTTTTATTTTTTTGACGTAACATCAGTACCTAAATATTATTCCTAAAGATATCGGAAGGGTTTTACTAAAGTTTAGATAATTAACAAAAGTGTTTACAAACCAGTTTTCAGATTTGGAAGTGAACTCATAAAATGTTATATTAGAAATATCAGTATTCTATGCACTGACTTTGGTTAACGAGTATATTCCTTGCCGACGTTTTTGTTTCATTTCTTCACAAACCTAATAACAGGACAGAAAAATGTGGCTAATACTCTCAAACTATTTCATGAGTACCATATTTTTTAATGCAAATATTGAGTACTAACTGAAACAGAAACTGGTCTAGAATTGAGATGTCTCGAAAAAATCGACTGGAATAAATAAACTCGTGTAGCAACTTTATTGCTCAACTGGTTGTCTTTAGTCATTTATAATTTGATGGAACATTACTACTTGCTAATTAAGTACTACAGAAAACAATAATAAGTCTTTATTTACTACTACCGTAACATGGAGCTTAACAACACAAAATTTATTTCTGAAGGTTATTTACAACTTTAAAAAGTAATAAAAGCTGCGCATGAACACGTTTCCAATCAGCAAAATTAAACATTTTCGTCATAAAAATTATATGAAAATAACAAGTTTGTAAATTATATTTACAAGCTATTAGTTGATAGCACTAGTCGATACTGATTGTAACGTTGAATCATACCATTCAGTTGCATTTAAATCGTCAATAGAACAGCTGTTTAAAGCGTGATTGTAGACGTGTTGATATTGTTGAGATAGTGAGTTGGTATAATTACTATTGGATGTTTGTGAAGTAGATGAGGATGGTGGTGACATAGATACTGACGATGAATGAAAGTTTACAGTACTTTGACAGTTGATTAGCAAGTTAGGTGAATTTTTAAAGTCATTTGTTGAGTGCATGGAATCTAGAAATGGTAAATCATTATTTACATTTCGCTGTGTGAAGTAATTTTCATCTGCAATTACGTGTTTCAGTTTATTGTTGACATCAGAAAGTGATTTGAAATAAGTTGATGGTTGATCATTTCCATGCCGAACACTGTGGACCTCCCACTGATTATGGTTGTCAGTGGACAATAATGGGTTAAATAGGTGGGCATAATTTCCTGATAACATTGGATAGTTGATCCTTTCTTGTGGCAAGGATCTTGTATTACACAGTGTTTGATTGCCACGATAATCAACGTTAAAATCGAGTGGATGAGGTAATTTGGATATGCTTTCATTATGCCCTTTACTTCCAGTAGCTGAGGTTGTCAGCAACAGATTACTGCAGTTTGGACTTGAAAACGTGACATATTGTGATGCGTTTGTTCCACACCACTGATCATGAATCTTGTTCTTCTGAAAGTTGAATAAAGGATGAGAAGTGGGACCATTAATATCACTGAGAGAAGTTGATAGTTGCCTGTCAGGATGTGTTAGATAACAGGAAGCTGCAGCCGCTGCAACTTGAATATTTTTCCATGAAATTCTAGATCTCTCGGAAGTCTCATCAGTTTTATGACTTAAACCAATGTCATCATGATATGAACAGAACCCATTAGATAAATACGTGGAGTTATTTGAGTATGCTTGAAAAGACCCACGGATTGGTGGTGTTGTCAACAATATGGAGGGTGAAGACGCAGATGTACAGGATGAATGCATAGCTTGTGCAAGACCAGTAAAATCAAATCGATAGGCGTATCGTTTCCCATGTACTTTAGTCATAATATTTTTATCGTAATAGTATCGCAGAGCACGACTCAATTTATCATAGTTCATATTTGGCTTTGATTTTCTCTCACCCCATCGGCGTGCTACTTCATCTGGATCAATTAACTTGAATTCACCATCATTCCCCTCCCAAGTGATGCATGCCATGTTTTGACTGTCTGCTAAAAGTTCTAGCAAGAATTGCCACAGTTGGATCTGTCCGGAACCTATTATGAACAAAAATATTTAGACAGACATAAAAGTTACGTTTACAGCGCTAGATGAATCGCTTAGGACTGTTCATCAGGTTATCATTTGCTGTGTGTTTAACACAACAGTGTTTTTACTTTCATTCATAATTATGGCTAAAAAGGTATGCCTTTAGGTAGTATTTTCAGAAAACTCATTCAAAAGATATTTTTTACCAGGGCTTATGTATTATACACTGGCCAGTACTAGTTAGTTGAAAGTGAAAAAAGTATTTATAGTGAAATTTAAACTTCCGTCCATTTCATTAATTTTCAGACCCGTGGATAGGCTATTCATTATGAACAGTTTTCAAGAATACATTGAAAATGAATTGACTCAGAATCAAACTCATACAATAATTTAAGCATCAAGCATATTATATCACGATATTTGAGTTTCGTATTGTGGTAAATGAACCACCTAAATAATTATGCACATCGTAGGTGGTAGTTTACAATGACTCAACTACTAGTCCACCAAAACTGCGAAACATTCTCACTTACTGTTGGTTACTTAAAGTATCTTTTCATTATTCACTATATTACAGATTCCATTAGACATTCTATTTAATATATTATCATTCAGCTTCATTAAAGTGTTACAACTCACATGAATGTTCAACTCTAGATGAGTTGTTTAGTTATTCAGGATAACTTTGTAGAATGTTTTCAAGTACTGATATTTTTTCTAAATACATAAACCATACGAGGAAACCATTAAGAAATATACAGGTGTAATCTACCAATTTATTAGCTGGTGTTAAAAATACCACTGTAAGGTGTTATAGTTCAGTCATAACTTTAAAGTACTATACTTCTCAAATTTATCTATCATTAAAACTTTGATCAAATTATAGTAGTTTGAAACAAGTCGCTCCAGAGATGTTGTGATTAAGTGAAATGTCCAACAAGATAATACTGCTTTCTGGAGGCTAAGTGAAGTTATTCTATACATGTAACCAATTAAATTATGTTGATTCATTTACAATTTCTTATAGCATTAGATTATATGAACTATTTGGCTTAATTTATGAACTTCAGTTTTCCTTGTGTACTATATCCTTAGCACTTATTTCAAATGCCTATACTACTACAGCTGCAAAAGTACTGTCTGAAGCGATGCTACATTGATTAGTGAACTTACATGGAGTTTTCTCTTTTTCTTCTTGAACGGATAAAGGTATAATTTGACTGTTGCTATTTCTATTTCTAAATATTCTAAAACTGTCTATTGTAATTTTCTATCATATTTAGTTATTCATGGAGTATTTTAATCTTAGTACATATTTATAGTCGTTAAATGACACATGAATTGCTTCAAATAACTCGTAACTTATATGGTAATAACGCAACATTTTGAGTATCAGGTGTCGCAAACTAGTGATTTTTCTGTAGACTTAATATTAGAATGTGTTACAAAGTTATTCATTTGTGTAAGTCTATAGATGAGTGCCCCAACTTGTATTAATGCTGACCAAATTTGGTTTACACTACGATTGTAAACATTTTAAAATAAATCATGTGTTTGCTTTCAGACTCAAGAATAGGCTTGGTATTGTCATTCATTTGTTTTATTCATCCCACTAGTCAAATTACCGGAAAATATTGGTTCGCGATAGCAAAGTTATCAATGTTAAACACGTCCAAGAGAAAGACATCATTTAAGAGGAAATCGATCTTTTACCTTTAAGCCAGTGATTTATAACCACCTACAGAAAGTAAGTTTATACTTCTCTAAAACTAAATGGAAGTTGAATCCTAATAAAAAAAAAACGTTAATTAACTAGTATACACAAAAGAGTCATACATAACCTAAATTCTATTCTATTTATAACAACTACTATCGTCTAACTAAGGGCTTATTTTGCAATGACCAGTGTCTTTCTTGGTTTTGCGGCTGTAAGTAAAGACTGTACTCATCATCCTAATTCTTTGGCAATACGCTGATTGAGACTGGTCCATTCGTTTTTTTTAGAATACATCTCAAATCGAAATACTTTCAAGTTAAAGTTGTCTTCCAGATTTCCTGTTAAGCACAAAGTTGGTCAACACGAATGTAATTTTATTTACTGACGAATGTCAGTTGAAAAACATTGAGATTGGTGTGTGAATCAGATCGAATCAATGTTATTCATCTGATGCATACCTTACTAACAATAGGTTCTTACTTTACAACGCATAATCTTAGCAGGAAGGTGAAAAACAACAAGTATTCCGTTTAAAGACGTCATCTCTGCCTTCAATATGTGCATTAATCAACGTTCAAATATGAAAACAATTTTTCAAGGCTGTGTACAAGTATTAAGTCATGTCTTTTGGCATTCACTAAATCAGAGTTATGCCATCTGTTAACTAGCTAGATATTATGCTAACAAATAAACATATTTATCAGTATAAATATGAGTAAACTTAATCAATAAACCAATTTTATTTCCCTTGTTAATGTCAACATGTAAACAAGCTATTAACGTATATATATATATGTATATATATATATATATATATATATATATATGCTGAGAAGCAGTAACTCAGATAAATGTTTTCACTTTTATAACCCCTAATCCACGTACAAACACTAGTAGAGGAAAGAAGTGAAGGATAAATTATTAGCCAGAAGTAAAGTTAAATTCATCTGGACAATAATTTCTAAAGAAATCACAGCTATCATTAGATGGAAGTTAAATGAAATTCACGTAAATCTTCGACTGAAAACCAAATAAAATGGTGATTTGTGAAATGTTTATTTTCTTTTTCTCACAGTGTCCTTTACATACGCACAGACATACAAAGAAAAAATAATGTAGATAGTGACGGTTCATACTTACAAACTTCTTTGTTAAGCATTTTTAGAGTTGTTTATGGGCCATTTTTAAGACTGAAATATAGAACCGTTGTATGTCATATATCGTTCGTTACGAAATAAAATGTAGAAATAACGTAAAAAGATAACAAGTAATATACAGTAGAGTAAACTTATACCTACTTATTTCATCTAGATGTTAACAAATGAAGGACAACTTTCTACTCATTCTAGTTCCTAATATCACTTATTTACTCAAGTTGAAAGAGCTAAATTCACAAACACTGGGGAAAAATTAACATTGTTAAAGTGTAATTTAATTCTCTTTTCGAAAGTTCTTTTTCATTTAGTACAATCGATGGGTTTATAAAGTTATGAATTAAAAAAATATCTGAAAATACTTTTACCGTCTATAAAGTGTTTCAATTTATATACACAAATATAATTAACAGTAGTGTCTAGTTTAGTAGATAAAGACTTTCCAAATTTTATGGATCTAAAGTAGTTACAGAAGAATCATGTGTTTGTAAAATTAAGGGGTGTTATACTAGGGCGAAATGGCTGCTTACTGCTTTTGGTGTTTATTGGTAGCACAAATGAGATCATCTCTTGACTACAACTATATACATGCTAAAATAAGCTACATAAAACAACATAGCAATTGTAGACTGAATTAGATTGCTTATTCCTAAATCTATTTCTGTGTATTACACTCAATCATGAAAGATCATTTGCTGACGTGGTACTTAAATCTTATGAAAATACGGTTTTATTAAAACAATGTCGTACGAAGAATATAGTTGATCAATTTCGGCTATTACGTTTAAGTTCACATAAATACAATGTCTGTTACACAACACTACGAAGTAAAATTCTTTGGTGTGCTACTTAAGGACTACATTGCCGATAAATCACTGTGAAATGTATTTTGAAAGATATGCACAAATGATATCCTTTATTATAGTATACATCTTAAAGTGAGTAACGTGATAACTTAATTTTAGGAATAAATACTGTTATATTAGTTTTATCCGTAGTGGATCACGGAAGTGACTTACTAATAAAAAAATAGGTGATATATATACTAATTAAAAGAATTTCTCGTTAATGTGAAACAGATATCGGGTGAACTACATAGATGTTTCCATTATTTTTTCAAAATACATCATCTACAAAACTATGAAACAAACGTAGATTTAATGTCAACCGAACTATCCAGAAAATTTTATTCGACGTAAATTTATTGTCACGCATTCTAATTTTTTCTCTGATATATTTTAAGCAGTCAAGGAAAGAAATGGGGAGCATGGTTTTATCAGTAGTTAATTCATTACTTTCTCAATTGGTAGGTACCTACTAATGCTTAGTAGGTAATGTTGTCGTCAACAATACATTGAAATTTACTGTTATCAGATAACCACCGATAGGTACATGTTGAATTTCTGCCGACAATATCTTGTGTTGCGAAGTATACACATGCCGAAATTATATGCAGGGGATTTTTTCAACTAAATTCAAATATTTACTAAACTCAATGATTATATTTGGGTGTAGGCCTTACGGGCCAGTTGTCTAAAAACTCAGGTTTTGACAAAGAAAAACCAGAATTCCGAAGCCATGATTTAGATTTTATCTCGCAGAACGATTATCGAAGTAATCTCATGTTACGCAAATAATTGCAGTTTTAGGTGTCATATAAACAAGAGACGTCGGCTGATGGTGTGAAAATAATTTGACTGAAGTTATCGGTAAACGAACCATTTTACATCTTATACAGTGATTCAGAAAACTATGAATAAAAGGTATCTGTAAGTCATTCCGTTGTTAATAAAGTTTTATTATTACAGACGCTTGGTTTTTCCCCGTACCAACGGTAGGATTAGTGTCAACAATTGTGCTTACAACATTTAAGTACGACTCAGTTGCAACGGGAATTATGAGGAAGATAAATGATATTTGACTAATTTCACCATAGATGAAAGCATAGCTACTTACTAGGAACTTTACAAAATGTTTCTTCTAATTTATTGTGTGAATTAGTCAATACAATGAAATTATCAAAAAACGACCCATTAAATGCAGTCAGCAAAAGCATGAATTTTGCTGTGTGAAGAAAGAAAATACATGCATTACTATTACGTGATAACTCTGGAACAGAATGACGCCGAAATGAAGTTCGTTAGTTTTAAATGAAGCAAGTAGTATATACACATTTAGTATCCTTTACCGATTCGCAGAAGTATTTTACCAGGATATTCACTATGACCTATGTATTGCATTTCAATAGAATAAGTCATCCATACGGTGTGAATTCGATACTTCTCCCTCCCTCCTGTCATGTAATCGATGAAACTCACAGCTGGTTGGCATAAGTTATTTCCATTTTTTCCATATTATTATGTCAGAAATATTTTTCCCTAAGTACCAACTTATACATAAATATTGTGTACATAAATGATCATCACTTAAAAATACAAGTCTATGAAGGCATCAATCATGTTTAAAAGTAATAGTTAATATTACTCACCCTGTGATTTCGATTTCATTCCATAACTTAAGCAAGTGGACTTGTCCAGTGTTGAATTTAAACAAGACTCTGTATTCAAATCATTTGGAAAAGGTGGAATGTAAAATGAGTTAACTGGAAAAAAGTAAGCACAAAAACCGAAATAATAATACGCTTTTTTGTGAAACCCTAAAGAATATTCACTGTTAATTAATTTGAGTGAAATAATTATAAGCCTAAAAACAACCTTTGAATACATTTTACGTTGAGATCTTCACGTATTGAGATGACTGTTTTCTATGAAACTGAATAATTTACACTTCGCTTTAGTCAAATCTTTATCAATGACGACTTTCATACTTTCACTGAAAAAGTATTTAGTCTGGATAGAGTATGATGAGATATTTTGTCATTCCAGGATAACAAATTATCCTAAAAAGTATAACCAGCTACCAATTGTGAGGATAAACAGTTTTCGTCAATCATGGCGACCTACTTACCACGGGAAGGAGGAAGTGAACCCTATTAGCTGGTATGATATTTTTTGCGAGATATTCTTCATTAAATAAAAAAACAATATTTTATACAAAACAGTTTTGTTGAAAATTTTATTTTCATTTTAAATAGAAACCTAATAATTGATTAGTGTAATTTGAAACTTATGTGTGAGGTTTAAGCAGTTTTTTTCATTTAATCAAACATCATCACTAGTTGAATATTCAATCTTTGTTAGCATTTTTGTAAATAAAGGGAGACTTTCTTATCAGAACATTGTCATGTGATTGTTTCGCATACATTCTCATATAGACACACACACACGCACATATAACATCCCCAAAATGAACACACAACAAACTCAGCAATTTTAATAATTTTACTGATTCCGCCTCGATTATCATTATTTGGTGGTGTTTAGCACTGGTTCTGGACTGTGAAGACTTCTTTAACTAAAAATGTTTAGATTGAAATGAAATGTGTGAACTATTCTCATATATCAGTGGAATTAAATCAATGTAATTAATAACCTCCCTGTATGATATAAAACTCAGATATTTAGCAATTCTACATGAATTAGGAAAAACGATAATTAATTCCTGTTTGCCCATAACAAACTCAAACTTAGAAAACGACAGTTTGTTTGATAAGACACTAAGATCGAGCAACAATAGATACATGTTTCAAATTGTTTAAATGTCTGCACAACCAACAACTGGATACAAACGAGTAGGAGAGGGTACTGGACACAAAAATTTTAAGATTTACTGACCCGAATAATTCTTCAAAATATCTAACGGATGACAAAAATTTGGCTTGTGTTATCGGCCAACTAGTCAACAAAATTAATACAATCCGTCACATTATAGGTTAGATCGCCGTTTATGAAATAGTGATAGCTTGAATAAAAATGTCGCGTTTTTAGACATTTTAAAAGTTGATTGACTAATCATAGGTTTGCTTATTCAAAATAGAAATAGCCTGGGAATAAACAGGTCGAAAATTACATGCAGCCTCACTATAATCACACCTTGTTTCAAATCTTTTAGGTGAAGGATGAGTTTCTACCTTACGTTTAAGTTTACTGACAACACGAAAAACCAAGCCGTGTCAGTAGCTATCACACTAAACTATATCCAAATTAACTTGGTGATTGTATCTCAGGTAAGCTACAGTGACTTCAGAAACAATGGCCTTGATTATCCTGCACGTTGCTAAGGCATTCAAATGTATTTAGTCAAGAATGTCCCATTTCCAACTGAAGTGAATTTCATCTATATTTAAATCACTTGATGATATGCCAGATATTCAAAGCTAAAACAATTGTAATCATCATAATAGTAAGTTAACACTAACATTGTTTATATTGTGTTCTAATGCGTCATTCACTATTACTTAATGAAGCTGTGTATACTTGTAGTACTACATTTTCTTTTCTGCTTACTATCAAGTAATACCTGCCGAATGAAACTTCAGTTGGTGCATGAAAATATTTTTCAGAAACACTTAACATAATGCAGCGCTTCATAGGTGTATAACTGGATGGATGAATGAAAACTATGAATATTTTTACTCAGTAAATAATAATT
Organism: Schistosoma mekongi; assembly: GCA_034768735.1. NCBI lineage: Eukaryota > Metazoa > Platyhelminthes > Trematoda > Strigeidida > Schistosomatidae > Schistosoma > Schistosoma mekongi. The sequence continues at coordinate 39,694,362 of CM068305.1, read as the reverse complement.
CATAGAGAAAGAATGATAATCACAAGGTTCTGCGTCATAAGATTACAACTTCTCCTAAATATATATATGCTACTTTATGCTTAATCGGTAAGTAATATGTATGTGGTGCCAACCTACAAATGTAGATAGTACTTTGTGGAATAACAATAAAAGCCTCTAAAATAGATAATGGTATATTACAGTCAAAACCTATATAAGATCAAATGATTACCATTCGTTTCCCGCATACCTACTTAAATGACTTATCGTACAGCTTTTACCGAATGGTAGCTGAAAACTGCTTGATCTGCAGTTGTTTCTTTTCCATTCTAATTACTTTAATGAACTGATATCATATATATGGATGGGATAAAGTAATGACATAATTTGAATGAGAGTGACTGAATGAGAGTAAATGTACACTTAATTCTTTCATGATACTACGTCGTGGTTTCGTTTTGGAAACTCAAGTTTTTATATGGCAAGCAGGCAAATAGTTTAACTGGTGAAATCAACTTACAGTTTTTATAGTCATAATTTTCTGTGTACTGATTAATTTCATTCACATTTGTAAGACCATTTGACTGATGTCTATGTACATAGTCGCCGGATGTTACTGACAAGTTCACGAATTCTGGCTCTTTAATAAATTCCGAGTTAACAGACAGATTATTTCTTCTGTTGTCGTTTTTAGCTAAGCAGACATTGCTGTTATTAGATGGAGTATTGCATAAATTATTCGTAAATGTTAGTGTTTCATCCTCTGCATGTATTTTCATATAATTATAATTGCCTAATGAATTTGTAGAACTGATAGCTGTTGTGCTGATACCGGTAGTATCTAGTATATTCTGAATCCGATTCAAATTACTTTGGGTTGTATAAACTGTATTCACAGATTTAAATTGCGACATTTCTCGATTTGGCCTATCATTTGAATAACAAGATGTAAACCTTTTCTTAATGCTATCAGCAATAATCTTTGATGGTTTCAAGGATTCATTTGTTGGCAATTTTTGTACAGAACATTGATAGACGTCAAAATTATCCATACGCGAGCTGGTTCTCGACAAGTTGGGGAGTAAAAGTTCTTCACGGATATCTGATGAAAACTTATTAACAACATTTGTCTGATCTGTGGTTATCCAGTTAGTAACATCTGTAAATTCTTTGAAATTGTCTCCATTCCTTAAGACTGTGCCTATAAAATGCAGTGATGAACATAAAGCTGATTTTAAATTTAGTACCAATAGTCAATTTTTGCAAGAAATAAAGGGATTTACTAAGGATATCAAAAAATACAGGGCAATCGTTGTATTTTGCTATAAAACCAATGAATAATATGAATATTTGACACATTCTGTCAATTAACCTTGAAAATGTATGCCTTATGACGAATATACTACCACAAACTGGCACGTATACAACGGTTTAAGTCTTTTAATGTTAACTGATCTGTGATATGTTATAGCTACCACTAAGGGCGAGCAATTAAGTTTATTTTTATTTTACATTGGAATACCATTTGAACAAATTATACCCATAAGAAGTAGACATTATAAGAATTTAAAGGTGGTTTATGTACATTGGTAAATTCGACTGTCGAAACTTTGGCTTACAAAATCTGATGATATTTAAATGAAGGGGAGTGTAGGAGTAAGTAGATGTGTGGAATACTGTAAGTTTACGATTCATTGCTTTCACTTCGGTTATGTTCAGGTAATCAGAAATGCAAATGTTACAAGCAAATCCACGTTAAATTCCTTATAGTGTACTAAATTATTTATTGATAAGCGAAGGAATAAACCATCCATAAAAGCATCCAGTGTTCAATTTTAGCACACACTAACATTACCAATACAATAAATATTTTCCTCCATCATACCGTTCTAAAGATAATTTATACATACAAATGTAGTCAGACGATCGCCTCCAAATTACTCTAAGCACTGTTTTACTGATTTGTATAACTAATCGATCAGTATCATATGTACAGTTTCTAATGTATCTTGTTCTAGCCGACTACAACAATCTATCATTAACGTATCTAAAGTTTGGTAACCTTAATATCAACCTTACTATAAGTGGTATGTTCAATAATATTGTCGTGTATAGCTGTCTGTCTAATTTAATTTTACATAACTATTGTGTGATCATCAAATTTTAGTCACTGAATTCGATTAGTGTTTTGTATGAATTACAAAACAATAAGGGTTCACTGCTAGCAAAAATTTGGTTAAGAAAAGCTTTCATCACTTACATCTTAGGAGCTACCAGAAGCAAGTATTTAAGTCAGAAAGTCTCTGGTTACCATATTATGTATGTCCACAAGAGTGGTCCAAACTGTTTATCATTCTATCACATTTAAGGTAATATTTAATAAATTAGAAGTTCTATAAGTAATCATTTCGATTAGCTGAAAGAAAACAGTGCGTATTGCATACATGTTCATCTTATTGTGTTGCAACCATATCTGTTTGCTGCACAATGTTAATATATATAAATTTTGAGTTCCCTTTTGTTGTCACAGTGTAGTCTGTAAAGTGTCATGATTAAACGAAAGCACAATTCCCAGAATACCTAAAGGATTAATAAAATGTATTGGTGGATGACACTGTGTACCTCTATACACTGTTATACTATTCTGACTGCACTTGTTAATAAATTTCATGGTTAACTGCATTATCTTCCACAGGTTACCTGACTTTATAATGAGAATATTGATAGATTTATAAGTATATCGGCGAATTACTTTAATGCATAATAGATAAAGTGTTGAAAAGTACTTACCGGAAAACACTGTCGGTGATGGAAAATCCATGACCGTATGCTATAACGTTTCCTGTTTCAAAGGTTTATATATGAAGTAAGCGATGAGAATGCTTATATATATATATATATATATATATATATATATATATATATATATATATATATATATGGGAAAGTGTCTAGATTAGCAGCAATACAAAAAGTGAGAGAGTAAACGAGCGGCTAACAGTGATGGAGAAAGAGACAGGGACAAAGAGTAGAACTAGCCTCATTTACATTATAAATTTAGGTTATGTTTACACTACGTTTATGTGATAATCGTCTTCACTGAGTCATGCTGGGAAGCGTAAGTGTAGAATTCACATACTAGGGAGACAATCACATTCTACTTGTGGTGAGAAAAAAGGCAGCAGAAATAAAATCACCTAGAAGATGGAAATTATTTTTCTTCCAATTAAAAACGCGAATATCATAGTTTCGTATTGATGTGATTTTTTTGGAACATCACTAGGAGTTTAGAATGTGGGATAAATAACCTCATTCACCTAAATATACAATAGCAAGAAGTATTCTCCCTCGCCCACGCAAAAAACGAACAGAACTGGGTAGAGTAGAAGGAATACAAAATATTCTCCTCTAGTTTCGTTCACAAGTGTGATTGGTTGTTGGGTTGTGAGTTCTAGTCACTTTTAATAATTATTATCCTAAACTCAATTGTTGACTTAATTTTTTATCAACTGAACTGCCTTCAAGAACTTTGTAAATATATAGTTCTATGTAGACGATAATAATTGTTCAGATCAGTGCAAAATAATCTATACGGAATATCTTTTGAAACATTCTTAAAATAAGTTGTGTTGGGTATACTTCAATGAAATGAATTTCCCATTTCCTATAGATTAGTGAGATATATGGTCTGACAGCTGCGAAAATCAAGTCAACCGAGACCGAGTAAAAGGTCAGATAACATAAACTGTTCACAAATAATTACTTCATTTTATGATTTTGCAACCTTTACTAAATTTCCACGTTAGTTAATGTGAAAATAAATGAGAGTAGGGATAATGTAATCTATCAAAAGAATCAACAAATAACATGATGATTGAAATAAAAGAATGCGGAACTTGCTGAATGCATTCTAAGATATTATTCGAATATCATGAATTGACTTCGGTTAGATAACGACCGAAGTCTACCCTTGATGTAGACTATCGTCTCAGTGATAAATATCCACAAAGATTTTTATACATTTTAGATCGAATGCGTCATTGTGAATGATGATCGAACTTTCGTTGTTATACGACCAAAACCGCAGTACTAAACACTAGGAAAAGTAAAACTATCATTTAGCTGTTAAAAAATGAGATCAGTAAAATGTACTACAATCATAGCATTCTAGTTGTATGTAGTAGTAAGTAATAATAATTATTTTTATGTATTATGAATACCTCAGGGTTGGGTCGATAAAAACTTTGAAGCCAAATAGGATAGGTTTGATACAAGGAAACAAGTTTACTGGTTAAATTATGAGACATATTTATCTAGTTTATCTTACTTGGCCATTAATTTGTTTTTAGCTTGTTGGTAAACTGAATATTATATGCATCGTAAATTATTTGTTCTCAGCTATTAAGTGTCAGACAAGAAGGTGATGAATATGGGTAATGAAGTTGTAATTTCACGTGGAAATAATGCAGAATAAATATGTCATTGTCTTCAACTCAGTATTTCAATTATTTTATCAATATATGATTGAGATTTAGTGTTAACTGTTTGCGTTATAGATTAACTTTGACTGGGTGCCATTGAAAACTACGGATTGCTGAACATCTGTTTCATTCTAGTATGGGACTCCTCAACAGTGTGTACCCTTGATGCCACGAGTGAATCTGTGATGAACACAAGCGACTAAACTTGATACCTGTCTCCACAAAATCACCTTAGATTAGTTTAGTATTGACCTTGTACAGTAGATCCTTTCCACCTTTATTAAAGTTTTTAGACCTAACGTAACTAATCATAAGACCTTAGTGTTTATTATGACTTTCTTAATGCTTACAAGTGAAAATTTCAGATAAAAGGACAATTCTGAAATAATATTCATGTTTTCAGTTAAAAATAATGACCATCATCATGTTTGTCTTTCACTATATGCATGATTGATAGTGAGAAACAAACATTAATATCTATATTATCATTAGAATAAACAATGACAGTTTACCTTCTTATGAGATATCCTCTTCCTTGAAATAAACTCATTAATGTTATACATTGTTTTTAACTAGTGAATGAAAGTATGCAATCGTCAAACTGTACCGCTGAGTCTACAATAGTGGTTGTTCTTTTGCATGAATTAATGGTAATAATCTTTTTCCCAAATCCATTTATCAACATTTAAAATACTATAAAAGAGAGGAATCATGGAAATTGTGCATAGTTGATTCTGTTGTATTTATAATTACATATTAAGTGATATTTACAGCTGCAACAGAACCACTTATTTATTCTCGATTCACTTTCAATGATCAGTACATTGGACTATCAGTTACTTATTAATAATGTATAGTGAATATACCATCCATTCATAAATGGCAACCAGGTATGACCGTGAAACAAATAAAAGCATCACTATAACTAACATATTACCGTGATCTGTCTAGGCTGGGAACCAATTTCTCACTTAAATACTAGATGTTACTATGGACCATATATTATTCAAAATATGTTTTTCTATTCACAGAATAGTACAAAGCCGCGAAAATCAGAGGCCTCAGAAGTTTACCAACTTCGTTTCAATCCTCAACTTTACAACATACAGAACGGAAGGGATTACGGAATGGACAGGAATTTTCAAAATGTAGTTTACCACTGAAATAACTGGACTTATTACCTGATGATATTTTGGAACTTTTTTACGACTGCAGAAATGAATGTATCCTGATGAGCTTTAAGACTTTTAGTAATAATTACTGAATTTATGCACTTCAGATTAAAATATCAAGTTGTATATTCTAAATGTCAATAGATTCATCATTTGAATACAGAGAAATTACTTCTTTATTTGTAGGGCAATAAAGTACTGAAAATAAGTTTTTGATATATGTAATTATAAAGAATAAAAAACAACTGGAATTCATTTTTTATTGAGTTTAGCCTACCAGTCATGCTTATTTTAAAAAGTTCTAGTTTTACGCTACATTTCATTAGGATTGAGGAACACTGGTAAAGTTGAAAATTGTTCACTTGAAAAATTAATAAACTTCACTTCGGTTAGAATTTTAATCATTGTGGAAAAAGTACCTGATTGTATCATTTCGTTATATATTAATATCATTCGCCTACTACATTTCGATAATCAGAAGTAATACTTTAACTTCTAACAAAAGGAATGATGTTTCTGTGCAATACTGGACATATTATTGGTGCAGTCGCTCATAATTATAGCATTCTATTATTACCAGTAAGAACAGTTTTGCATTTATGTATAATCTGCCTGAATATCGATATCTTGAGAACAAAAATCCGTAGATTATCACATAGTTCCTCAAATTAATATTCAAGCTTCACATAGAAACTATTTCTAATAATTTGTATTTTTATAGTCAATTATCTGAATATGTTTGCACGCAATCTAAAATAAGTCAGTAGACATAATTGATAGTGATTTTAATTTAATTAGAGAAATTCTGCCAAAAACTTTCAGTCATGTTATCCAAACAAAATTATCATACAGTTGTAGAGAAAATTATAGGCTGCTCATTATACTTATTTATAAGTTGTCGATGGCTTGTTTGACTTTTCTTGTCTTAGCAACAAACTCACTTTGTATTTTGAAGAATTCTGTTTATGTGAAAAAAAAACTCGGAAAGAAAAGCCCTTAGCGTTTAAACAGTTTATTCACAGAAGAATAAATCTGTTTAAGGTCATTAATTATCTCATTTATTTTGAACGGAGAGAGGTAAGAGTTTTGAAGAATTATTGAATACATTTTCTAATATCTTAGAATGCTACAATTAAATATTACACGAACATACGATTTGATGCCATCTAAGGTAACTTTGCAGGTAATCATATCATATTTTTTAAATTGATGAAGAATAGGTAGATGTTAGATTATGTAGCAAAATATTAAAAACTCAATATAGCATTTCTACTGTGAGATTCATCGGCACTAGAAGGTCCATTACAGATCATAATCTAATGAAGGGAATTCTAAATTTTAACTGGTACGCGATATAACACGATTAGTATTTTTGGCTTTTAAATATCACCTTTGTCAGTAACCTCCAAGACTTCTTAAAAATTGCTTGAAAGCAGTGTTTTGTAGATTTCGAATTTATATTAAGATAATTGGAATTTTCAAGGTATGGCATATCTACACTAACGTTCTACCTTTCGAAAATAATCTTTCAGAAAACAGTGTATTCCGGGCTAATAATTTAGTTTCGTGTTAATCCTAAAACAAATCGGAACTCCTGTAGTTCTATTGAATAATAGCAGATAATAATGAGTTCAAATCTTCGCAGACATTGGTACATTTCCAAGCCTATATTAGTTGTCGTGTTCTAGGTTTGCGAAAGAGAGGTCTGAACAAATGCAGCATAGCTTGACTAGTGAATCGATAGAGTAGCATCTCCAGAAGAATGCATATATTATGATCTGTTGAGTGGTTGATAATTCACATTCTTACTTTTTAAAGAATTTAGTTTACTAGACATAATAACATATGGTTTCTGTATTTGAATAGTGAAGTCCATTCTCACTTATTTTACTAGATCTCTTAACATAGACGCAATTACTTCATGTTCGTGATCTCTTCTGAAGGTCTGTTAATGTCCACAATAGCTCATTCATAATAGAATTTTTCTTTCAGACGCTGACTGCTTCGAAAGACTTTATAGTAAGCATTCTAAGAGGTTTACACTCAGCTTGAAGGCCGAAGCACTTTAACACTAACTATGGTGCGTAGGGAACCAATTATAATAATGTGAAGACATTCATAAGAATGTGCTGTCTAAAAATGCAGTCGGCTTCAGCACTACCTACATTCTCGTCAAAAGTCTCTTCACTATACTAGTCCTTGCTCTAGAATCAAGTTGTATTCTACATTGTAGTTCATCACTTAGCTTATATAATTCGCTAGTTTGTATGAGGACTTATAATAACGAATGAATATCTAGGATATAATACAACTCTAAGAGAGTGTACGCATTGTAATTGTTAATTACTTTCCACCCAATATTACAAAGTTATAATTCTTTTACAAGTTTACGCCACTGTTTATCAACATCACTTAGAGAGTTCTCATTGATATTAACGTAGAAGTGTTAAAGCATGATATTTATAATATCAGTGTGTTTGTGAATGTTTGTTTTACGTACGGAGTATCTCCATGGTTATAAACTAGGTAATTGACCTGGAATTCAGTAAAATTTGAAGTTATTTTGTCCTTTAAAAATGAAGAACGAAATTTGCATGGAGAGAGATACATAAAGTAACAGTAAAATTATTAATCTACGTTTTGCATTTTACCGCCTAGGAAAACAATGTTTTTTCAAAAATATAAACCTTTTTATGAACCAAGCTCATGTGAGTACACACAGATGAATGCGTATAAATTATTAATATTAATGATAATAATAGAAAATATTATTATATTCATTGAATTACGCTTCATTTGATTATGAAGTACAGGTGTTGTAGGTCGATTGCACACAGCATGTCTATATTTATGGCTGATTAACTTCCTATCATATCCGTTTCATATTACTGACCTCATCAACTAAGATCACTACACATATAATGATTTAGTAAGTGAAATGTTATTCTTAGCTGAATATTTAATTATACATATATTACTTATACTAAAATACTATTGAATTAAGTAAGGATTTTTATTTTATATTAACAAATGACATGGAAACACTAGTTCTATTGCAAAAGTTACCAACCTCATAAAATAATGAATTATAGACAGTTGATGCCTGTCAAACACCATTCATTTACCAGTTAAAAAGTAAAAAGACTAATTAACCCGATGATTTCTTATTAACGACGCGACAATTAGGTTCTTGGTTTCATTTCGTTGTGGTGGGATACTTCTCATGATTACAAAAACCTCTCTGTTCAAAAACGGTAACTTTCTGAAGCTTGGGGTAAAGGGAATACTCAACTACTTCAATGTTTAAAATCAGTTTGAGCATTGAGCCATATTAGTCCTAATACAACATGTTTTATGTCTGGGGAATAATCTCATCCCAAGCACGCTTGCATTATTGATCACTGAGGCCAAAAGACTATGTATTTCTCAGCACCTCCACGAAACAGAACTATATCATTTATGCATTTTAAGCCACTAATTGGTTCATATGGTATGAGACCGTTCCCTTAAACTTCGGATCAATAAAGCGTATCCTATAGTAGCAACTCTATGATTAAACTGTGAGTACTCTTAAGTAACTTCGACAGCATTCTGTGTTCTTTAGTCAGAAGGTAGTGGGTTTCAGGTACTCAGTTTATGATTAAACTAAGCGAAAACGGGAATGGTGGCAGCCTCGAAAGACACAATCTGAGGTTGATTAGCTCTGATGACAGTTTGCCATAGGCGGCTACTCACCCAGTTATTTTTGGGGAAAGAGCCTCCATAACTTTTATACGCATCTGTGGTATGTCTTTCAGTCACATGTACTTTCAGAGAACCCTTCACTCTACGGAGTTAAATTCTGCTTTGGAGCCAAAATACATTACTATGGTCTAATATCTGTATGTCTGTGTTATACTGGGCACCTGAAGATTGATTATCTTAGAGAGCTGTGTTTTAGAACATTTTTTCAATTATTCTAACTGTGGATAATGTAAACATTTTATTTCTATGACTGTTACGTTTCTCCTACCCGATATTCCCGCTTTGTATATTTACTCTTAGTATGTTGTTTATTACTATGAACCGCAGTTACTTGGTTATGTACAAGTTGTCCCTATTCACCACCACTATTTCTTTTGTTCTGTATTAATCTTAAATTCGTTGACTGGTTTGCTGTGTGGTCTGACTTTGTGTATATATAAAGGCATGAGTGAAATACAATACGATTCTGATTCCGGTTCTGTCTGGTTGGTTCTTCCATCTCTGGATTGGAACCGAGTCGGCATAAGGCAAACGTGCATTTACTTACTAGGCACACCTCATTGGTGTTCGATAACCCAATCAATTTGCTTTGTCTCATAACAATCTATGTTCTACAAACGAAGAAATGGTTAACTATGAATAATACAGTCATTATTAGGTCTGAAACCAACGTCAAGATGTTATTTAAGCTACCATTTCAAACTCTATGTTGATCAAACTAGTACTAATCAGGCTAACTCCTAAAATAGACCACAATTCTTAAAAAGTCAATTCGTTTTATCACATAGCCCTTTCTCACTTCAGATTAGCTGCAGTTTTTCTAACTCCGACAAAAGTTGGGAGGCTTATCTTGATCTTCTTAAACTTGTTGTTCGGTAATGGAGATCAACCTGAGAGTAGCTGAATGCCAATTAAATTAATCCATTAAGTGTTCTACCCATCATCCCAAGCGTCTCGGCTAAAATCTATGGTTTTTCCTAACTTTTTTACCCAAGTCACCAATATATGTCACTGTTATATCCGCAGCTGTTTAAATACTTTGAAAGTCTACTTCACGGTTAGCCTTGTTTCTACAATTGCCGAAATGCGTCACTGATATTTCTTGCCACTTATTCTTAGGATTCTCATACCCGAGCTGAATTGTGGTGGACTTTCCTGTTATGAATTTTCATTATTCAGTGAGGTGTAGGCCTCTCTAGAAATGACTAATGCTGAGAAGCTCTAATAATGTTCATCGCTGAGTTGGTGAAGTTGGTCGTATGTTAAACATCATCCCACCTTATGCATAAATTTAGTGCTTTGTTGGAACATAAATGCAGCAGACAGTCACCTTTATCTGTTCTCTGAGCTGGGACACCAAACGACCCACCTAATTGTCTTTCAGTCTAGTTTAAGCCACCTATTTGGAAAACAAAATGTCTTGATATGAGTGCTGCGTTTAGATTTTTAGCCAAGTGAGTGAAGCCAAATATTTTTCAGCAAAATTCACCTTTCTCTTCATCAAGACTATAGCCAGTGCGAGCATAGATAAAACGACATGACAGTAATGTGTGTCATTATTCTACTGAATTTCCACTGAACTGTTTAATCAGATAGCATATCAATGACTACTGATAGGGGTTTATTCAAGAAGTGTTTATTCTGCCTCCATATTTAGTGCTATACCCGTACCGGCTAGACCATTAGAAGTAGTAATCAGGTCACCAAATAAACAGAAAGTGTGCTGTGTTGGAACTTCAGACTGTCTTGATGAACGTGACTACAATGCCCAAGAGACAACTACTTAAAGCCGGTGATATACCAATTCTTTGTGTGTAGTTTTTGGTGTGTTGGATTTATATTTGCTTAGACTTTATAGCCAGACATAGAAACCTGCAGAGTAATGTAAGATATTTATTTTTAGGTCCCATCTTTACTAACGTTGCTCCTCCGCTATGCGAAGGCACAGTTTCTCCAATGCTGATTTTTTGAAAGGAACACCTCACTATCATTAGACCCTTGTTGTGTCGACAGTACAACTTCCCCTCTGGAACCTTGCTTCGGCTACTTTTTGTTACATCACTTCGGTCGACCTTTCAATCATGTTGGTACCTTTAGGAATGATTATTTCGGCAAGTATGGGCAGATAGTGTGAATCCATTTTATTTTGTTGGTTTCTCATCAGCTGTATACAACCTGGAATAATATCTTACAAAATTAATATTTGAAACAAAGATTAACACATTTATATGAAAGGTTGAACTCTGTTGAAATCAGAATTATATAAACATATTATATATGCAAGTATAATTAACACGTTGGATAGAATATTGTAGATGTATATCCAATGTAAAAGAAAGTGCCAGGAAACACAATAGTGGTCAGAGTTTAAATGAATGAAACTACCCACGTTTTAATGAATATGTTCCGAAAAATCTACGATCCAATGAAATAGAAACACTTAATAGCGCAGTTACCAAACATTTGATTAATACAGGACGCCAGATTGATATCTCAGAATCCTATAAAGTGTTCAATAGACAGAAAACTCCAAGCCCTCTAAAATATGCTGGAGCAAATGCTGTTAAACAGTTGCAAGCAAATCTGTGTGCCCCAAAAGAAACAGTTATCAGTCTCTCTTTACCTTCGTAACTTTATTCTTATGTTGTTATTATATTTTTCATTATCCTCTCTTTATATTCCAGTTACTTTGTTGTGCCAATATCCTATTTTGAATTCAATTACGAATTTTCGTTACATCACCGTTTTTTAGATTGTTATGTCTAACTTACTAATTGTTTCATCATAACATTTTAAGTGTGATAACTGAGTCTAATTAACATCATTCACAAGTGTTACCATCAGTCTCTTAATTCGCATATTGCGTAATCATTTAAACTCTGACCACTATTGTGTTTCCTGGCACTTTCTTTTACATTGGATATACATCTACAATATTCTATCCAACGTGTTAATTATACTTGCATATATAATATGTTTATATAATTCTGATTTCAACAGAGTTCAACCTTTCATATAAATGTGTTAATCTTTGTTTCAAATATTAATTTTGTAAGATATTATTCCAGGTTGTATACAGCTGATGAGAAACCAACAAAATAAAATGAATTCATTTTATTTTACACAAATATTTGTTCCATGTGCATGAAATAAACAGATTGGTTCATCAAAACAGACAAACCTGACTATCACATAAAGATGACAGGCATGGCTTGGGCTTATTAGTATACCACATACTTAATAAAAAGTGGAGTAAAGTATTTCACTCTACCATAAACCATGCATTCCTCGAAATCTGAAGTTGATCCTGTTGTGAAATTTTAACTAACTGAAAAATTCTGAATGAAATAAAACTTTCTTTAAAACGTACTAATAACGGCACTACATTCATCACTAAGTGACATTTGAACACTGGCTATATTTGACCGTAAGAAAATAATATGTATTTGCATGATACTTTACATTTTAGTAAACAAAATACAGATAACTTTTGGATTTCTAAAGAGCAAAAGTAAGTTATGGAAAACTTTTGTCATACTTTACAGTGTGACTACCAAATAATACAAGCAGTCTGTATTAATCGGAAATATAATTACAAAGTATAGTTGAAAGTTCTCAGCCTGTTTTAGCCTTTGAAAAACAGGACAATTTACCCTATATATACTTTGCCTACTAGTGTAAGGTGACATTCAAAATGTGTCGATTCTTAAGGTTTTGTAATCAGTAAATTATTTAATTGATATATGGGAAATCTTATTATTAATGCTTTATTTCCTACTTTTTCTCCAAATAATAATGCGAAAGTCATCACAGGCGACCTTAGCCTCCATACAAAAAATTGTAATGTTAGTAGAGATCAGTCATATGAAGGAAACTTTCTAACGGTGTTAGACAATGTACTATTAAATACTGGATTCCTGCTACCACGAAACATAATAAAGTTCTTAATCTAGTTTGGTGTAGTGATGTTACTCTAGCGTTAATTTAGGTTAACAAAGAGCTCAAAATTAGTGGCAGCAAAATAGCTCTGTATGCTCTCCCTTTTACCTTCATCCTCTTTACACAGCCCTGTACAACAAAAAAGTAGACAATGTTACGATTACAAAAATGTGCACTAGTACTTCCTGAAAATCTCTTTAAGATATTCAGATTGGGACAATATATTTGTTTAACAGTCTCACCCATACACTAAACATGTTTTATCAAGTTAATAACTGATATTTACACTGCACTATACCTATGAAACTGAGTTATATAATAAAGCCCAATGCTTTATTCAACAAATGTCTTAAATCATCCCAAAACACCGACTTTCCTACCAGCTGTTTTCATGGCTGAAATAAAAACGAACCTAATACAATCACTAACGTATTCGGTGATATTTTTATAACGACTCAATCAACCAGTCTTGGTTAAACATTCGCAAGCCTAGAGAAATTTTCGGAAATGCCATACTTAAGCAACTTTCTCCTCAATTCGGGGGAGATAATACAGTGTATTGATTGAACGCTAAACTTGGGGCGATATCGGAAAGCACAGATAGAAAATATAGAATTTGTTTCGACGGAAATGAAGTAGCAATGAAACAGATTCTAATCATTTTATGGATGAGCTTCGTCCATTATTTACTTCTGGATTAAGCCTTCCTTGAATAAGGTGCATAAATTGGATTAAATACCATATGCATCCCTGTGAACTACATCGAATTCGATTCCTTCACTTACTGTTATATCAGTAAAGCCACTAACTCCTGTATGATCTGAAGCAATTATCGGCTAGGTAGAATGAATACGACGAAATGCTAGATTGTGTACTTTCTGAAAAACTTGCTGCCAACTCCCAATATTGTTTTATCAAAGCTAGATTTTGTATGACTTGTCACTTTAAATCTTTAACTTGTCAACACTAAAGACGGTATTGGGGACCTGATTTTATCGCCGTAATTTAACACATCTATACCTGTAGACAAGGCTAAACACAAGCTTTTATTATGTCGGGCCATTAAAGGAAGATCAGAAACTTCCAGAATTGTGTTTTAGAGGACTATTTCGTTTATTCTGGTTGTGTGTAATGTAAACATTGCATTTCTGTTATTGTTACGTTCCTCTTACTTTATCATCCTGTTTTGTATATTTGCTGTTATTATATCGTCTCTTACTATGGACTACAGTTAATTAGTTGTGTACAAGTTACCCTTCATTCACTGCCACAATCTCTTCTGTTACGTATTAGTGTAAAATCTCTATTTGGTTTGCTGTGTGGTCTGATATTGTGTATATATAAAGGCATGATTGAAATACAATACGACTAAATTGGGTTGGATTGGACTGTGTCTGTTTGGCTCATAAATCGTTGTTTTCTCTATTCTGGCTATGGGGGACTGGTAGTCGCGGGGCAGACGTGTACGTATACTGATTGGCAATTATCAAGGTCACTGTGCATTTTTTCAGTACATAACAACTTTGTATTGGCAAATTCTCACCTTATGGGATTAAAAATCCCTTGCTCTCATGGCTAAATTTTTTTTCTTAATCATCGACAGCTAGTAGTTACAATTAACTGTTCTTTATCAAATGACCACCCGGTTACTGGTGGTATTATACAAGGTAGTACTGTAGTTCCTGTCCTCTATATAGCTTACATAAATGATAATCTGAAATGCTTCAGTTGCGTACTATTTCCCACTTCATGTGCTTGCCCCTCCCCATACATAATTGCGTCAGTGTTAAATTCAATAGGCTCGACTTACGGTGTTTAAAATGAGGAAAGGAACTTTGTTCTTAAATGTTGTTACATTACTCGATTTTGATCTCTTCATAAATGGTAATAAGTTATCATGTTTTTACTCGGCGGTTGACTCATAACACAAATATTCTTACAATCTATCATTTTCAGATTACATTACTCTGAAGACATCTAGGTCATACTAACTTCTGCGAAATCTACTACGTAACTTCCATAATATTTATTCTTGTATCCTACTTAACATAGTATTTGTCCAATCATTACCAGAATACCAAACTGTCATTCTCAGCTGCGTTTGTACTAAATATTAACATAGACTATAATCTGTCCATTGTGGCTTTACACTACGTATTTTTGGATGTGATTGAGGCTTAGGTTAGAAGACTAGATGCATTAAGTTATAATTAAACCCTTCCTGAAAGCAACGTCTCGAATTAAATTATTTTTGATAAGATAGTGAATAAATTAGCTATAACATCAATTAATGTGATTTATATCCACTGTTTAATTCCCTCAATAATTAGACTTCAAAAGCTAAATTATTTCATTCTAAAACTACTCTCTATATGAATTACATTCCAAGTAAATTTCAGAGAATCTCAAATCGTTTACCACAAACTGCCGTGGAATAGATTTGCTTTCTTCTTTCGTACGATTTATTGGTAATTTGTTTTGTCTTCCGACACTGTATTAAAAGTGATAATGTTAACAATTATCTCTAACTCTAATACCGAAATAGTAAGGACTCTAAGTCTGTGGACATTTTTATCACTAATTACATTCATTTAACTTCGTTTATTGATAATATATTGCCCCCTTGATTTGATTATAAACGTATGTTGTAAGTCGTCTTTTGAAATTTCCAAAACAGCTCTTACTCTACTCATTTGTCTCCAGGATATTTTTGTCATCGTTCCGTGCTCTCTGGTTTCGTTTTTCTCTCCCTTGGTGTAGATGATCCTATATAAAACATGAATGAAATGCACTTGTGTTGTAATACTAACTTCCGCTTCTCATTACGGCATCTTAGTCCCACTGGTAATAAAGCACTTTTCGTGGCATCGTCCACTCAAAAAGACAAGTGACCATGTATCTCTGGCACTTTTTGTGCTAATCTCAACTTCCTGATGTTATTTATTAAAGGCAAAATTATGTGCTTACAGGATTATTTCTGATAGTAATAATCATACTACCATTAACGTTTGTGCATTTCACCAGTATCTTAGCTTTCAAGTTATTGACAACTTTTCATTTAATGTTCAGTCCAAATAACTAAAGATATTTGTCTTCTTGAACATTATACTGTTATGTCAGTGAGCACACCTGTAAATTGGCAATTATTATCAGGATATATATATATATATATATATATATATATATATATATATATACTTATATCCGTTTCAGTCTAATTGTTTAGTAGGTAACCAGCTGTTAGTAGACAAGACGAATGCAGAGTTCTATGGAAATTCTCCACGAAATTTAAGAATTTCACAACTGAATTTACCCATAGTATACGGTATATAACAACCCATGGTATCATAGAATACAAAGAAATTCTTCACTACACTAATACCTGCGGGTAAAATAATGTAATGTTATTTTTATTTACTCTCGGATCTCCTACTATTATAAACAGTTATTTTATTAGTAATCAAGCCCAAATGAGTAATACAGATTCCATTTAAGTTCTAAATTGAAAATAAAAGCTCAGTGGCATTATTGTAGCCATTCCAGCAACTGATTGAGAGTAATTTTTTACCATTCACTGTAGTATGAGAGTTTGAAAATGATTTAATACAATTTCGTACTACTTGCTAGTAGTTGTATAAAAGCGAAACAATAAAACTAACGTTCTAAAGATGATAACGTGATTCCTCCATCTATTTTATTAATTATCACTGGATGATTCATGTTTGCAGCTTTGTTTGGTTTCCAAAAAGAAGGCCAATGAGTATTCTGAAGTTAATTTGCAGCCGTAAATGTAAATGCTTAAGCTTTAGCATGAATGATGCAGGTATGAAGTAACTCTGAATAAAGTTCGTGTACTGCAACTATGAATTGAATTGCTATGTACTGGATATCCTGAAACTTAATCTAAATGGTTAAGCAACCCTTATAATTATACTTAATCACATTGGCAAAGCCCAATCATTCGGCTGATCTATCGCATATTAGATAGCCCCTGGTAAATCGAAACCCGATGTCATAATGTAGGTAATTGATCTAAACTTTATATACACAGGAATTACTGAACATCATTTGAGTAAAAATAGTATGTGACCACTTAAATACTATGCGTATTGATATTCTCATACATCCTGGAACGAAAATTAGCTTATGTTCCCAAATGTAGCAATATTTGCTTACTAGATATTTTTATGTGATTTATTTAGTAAATCTTATGTTATACCCTCAAATATGCTTAAGATATGGATATTCAAACAGAAGCCCTATTCAGTTCAGTTTAGACAAACACGATTCACAAGTTACATACAGGTGAAATTAAACAGCAAATAAAGTAGGAACAGTGTATTATTCACTTCAATGGATATATTCATGAGGAATTGCATATTCACTCCTAACATCATTGATATTTTCACCTTAAACGGTAATGGAGTTAAACTACTTTTGTATGAAATCATCGTAAATAGAAATTTTTTGAAAAATCCTGAATGATGAAGAATTGTCTCAACAAAATTACTTAGTAATTGTACAATTTTTCATGATTACCTTGCTTAGCTTTTATTCAATTACGACTAGCTTTCAGTGAAATTCGGTCTGTCTCCAGTATTATTGACCCGATTTCAACAGGATGAATCAACTGATATATCAGTGTACACAGCGTAGCTTTTCTTGTCTGGTGATATTTTTAGTAATTCATTTTACTTATAAAAGCGAAAAGTAGGTGTAAACCACTGTATTCGATATCACTAATTAATCTGAGTACCAAGAACCATTGGACAGTTTATTATCTTAGTATAGACTCCGCAATTGCGATCACGCACGACGCCACCAGGTAATCGAGCACAGGACCTCCTAGTTTCATGGAGAAGGCTTAATTGTTATACCAATGGACCGGTGTCCAAAACTGATTTAACGGTTAAGTGTCCACCGTGTTGTCTAAAGGTCCTGGGCTCGATTCCGTGGTGGTAATGTGGATGATCACTGTTAAGAAGCTCTATACTAGGACGAAAAACTGCTCAGTGCTTCTTGGCTTTTATTGGTTGTCTAACTCAAATCAATTTGTAGTGTCAAATCCAGATTCAATCATTTCAACATCACCTAATCACAGTAAACTATTGTATCTTTTTCCTTATTGATGTTTGTCAGGAGTTTTTAGTATTTTAACATGCATCTAAAGTGAATTAAAATCAAATACATTTTTAAGCAAGCGATATTTCAACATTATATGCATGTCTAGCGAAAGTGAAGCTTAATGTCCTCGTTTATTGCAGAGATCTGATAAATTTACATGATATCAGAATATCTAGGTTTTATAGATATACTCATCCCATTTACATGAAGATGTTAATACGCACTGAACCCCTTGCTACTTAAGTGTTCTTTTATTAAACTAAGCTTCTTCTTCATCTGGTTTTATCGCGTGAATGAGCATTATAATCAGCTGAAATTGTTAAATTATCAAAAAATCTCGTCTAAATTTTAACATTAATAATCATTTTCGAGTTAGAAAGTAGTTATTTTAATACATCATTTATCAAATAATGATTCAATGTTGTACATAATTTATGAACAGGAAATTCGAACATGTCGTTCGTTTTCTCGGGTGAATTTGATCATTAACTGTATCACATACTAATTTTGTTTTGCACTCTTCTACATAATACTACTTTTTATGATCTAGTAGTGTGACTTAATTTTTAAAAATTGTGTATCCGTTTACGCATTTTTATTAAGTTACTGACATCTGGCAACAAGCCAATTATTGTATCCGTTATCCCCTTTATTTTGTTAGTTTGTTTTGTTCTCTTTTGTAGTTAGATATTAAAGATGAATGTAAAACTTGAATTTCTTTACCTTGAATCCTATCTCATTGTTGTAAGAAACCAATTTTCACTTACATTGTAAATAATGATGCCGTTGAAAATTTACGATTGCCAAATTACAGATTATCTTAGAGCCAACCTATACATGCATATGCTCTGTTATTATCATATAAGAGGTCAAGTACTTACATTTAAAATGTTGAACAGTTATAAGTAAAGTAACCAATGACATTAAGGTGCTAATTTGACTGTATAAGCATTTATACACTGTGATCATTTTAACATTCGGTTAAATCATTTATAGCATGGTATAATCATCGACGGTTGGTATTTTGAGTTATTTAGTAACCGCTTCTAATCAAAAAGTAAAAATGTAGATTTTTATTATACATAACTTTTTATTTTTCAGGTGAAGGATCCCCTCCTCAAGAAAATGAAATATTCTTTTGGAAGCAAAGAGGAATTTCACAGAAAATAATTCTAAGCACACGAAAAAATATGATAAATAGTTCGATGAAGTTACTTTTAACCATCCCATCCTGCATGCAATTTCATTTCCGTAAAACGTGATCAAAATGTCTAGGTGAAATTCTTACATTGAATATCAAGGTGATTTTTACAGCACTATACGAGTAAATTTATTAATGCTGGAAAATATCCCAGATATATTTAAACTATCGGACATAATAAGAGGCATTCAAAACCATGAATGTCCACAGTTAAAGCACGCCTTGATGTGTTCAGAAGTCCATTTAGAAGATTTATAAAACTGATATAACTGTTGTTACAACTAAGATTAATAGACGAATAGGTTGACCACACTTCAACATACGGCGTATCTTAGAGAGTATACTTTCTATTATTAGATTAAAAATGAGGTGATTCATCACACTTTATTTAAAACTCACCCATAGATTTTTATTCATTACAAAAAATACGTTTCCACTTACTATGTCTGTAACATAAACAAACATTATACGATGTACCATAAACTAGAAAAAAACGATAAACCAGAAGATCGTGTAGACACATTCTATCTTATTTCTATTACACTAACACACACCATGATAACTGTGGTTTGAATGTTTAAGGTTAATGAATAGTTGTAGAATATACGATTGTATGAGCAACTTCTTGGTACTTGTTTGGAAGACATGAGACAAACTAGAATGCCTGTAGTCTGCTATTGTTGATCCACTATATTACTTGCTATTATTGAGTAGTTTAAATATATTTTCATAATATCCATATCCAACATATTGTGATATGTCTGGTAACAGAAATCTTTGTATTCTATTCTTTCATTCTTTTATATCGAAAGACCGATTCAATCTCCTCCAGTCTTAATTTTTTTATTTCATCACTATCGTTATCAATTACCTATCAGAGCTCCCTCAAAGACCGTTATCTTTTGTGCACTACTTTATTGTGTTTTTAATAGTTTAATTAACATCCAAACACTTCTAGAATTGGGGTTTTGCATCATTAATGCTCATTTTGGTTTTTACAATCGTACTGTGTTTTAGTCTTTGTGACAACTGAATGAAACTTGCACGTTATCTTTGAAAAATCATTTAAATTAAAGACTTATATGTTGGGAATCTAACCGTCGGTTGATATCGTTCACTTGTCGTTGTCAAAGAACAATTATTAACACTGAAAAATAGTAACCCCATTCTAGGTTTGACCTGAGATTTCTAGAATTTGTGCCAAAAGCAATACACTTAATTCACTGAGTTTGAGATGAATGAATCTCGTTATGTTTTAGTTGCTTACTTATAATGGCATAGCACAATCCTGATTCGTAGCTATTGGTGAATTACTGTTTTACTCCAACTTGGTTGATTTCATAGATAACGACTTTCTGTACTTAATGTCGAACAAGGAGCCTCCACTACACCAACTAAACAAGTATGAAAATAATTCAATTGGGTAGAATATATAACCAAGTTGTTAATTCCAATCCTAATTTTCGCATTCATCATGTTAAGGAGCTACATGCATTTTCTTTATATATGCACGCTTCGTAATGTTAATTAGCTTATTCTAACTGCTAATCACAAGTCTCCAAGGTTTGATGTTTCACTCCCTTTACTTTCAATTGTTTTTTGAAACACTACTCACATTGCTATTCTTGTCTATTGCTCCACCTTGTCTTTAACCTAATAATTATTAGATTCAGTAATATATATATGCTAACTGGAATATGATTGCTTTATTTTGTTTAGTTAAATCGTACCAATAATCAAAACTGTCATCTATCGGACCAACCATGAGTGGAACTTCTTTGTGCAAAATGATGATTTATATGCTTGCTGATGTACTGAGGTTTCATTCATCCCTGAACACATCATAGAACGAGTGACTCGCATTCATTTGCAACAGGTCATATTGAAACTGGCCAAGCAATCCAATTCTACACTTTGATATGCTAGTAGTATATTTAGATAGAGAGTATCTCTGGTTGTAATTGATTTTTGGACTGTAGTGATCATCATTTTTCAGATAGTAAGTCCTGACACAGACAGCCATGTGCTAACATTGTTTTCGTTTTATCAATATTTTTAATCTGACTCGATGAATCAGGAAAAGATAGTATACAACTACAAATTAATAGTCGTCTCTTCAATATGTAACTATTGTCACTTTTATATCTGAACTTATGGCGATTCGCTTGCAGTTTAAGTGAACAACAACAATGTGAATATCAGAAATTTAACACGTGAGATAAAGAATAATGAGACTTTAGCATTCTGTAGCTTCTTGTTAGCCTCCGATTGATGTTGTGAATGTTGAATTACTACATGTTTTAATGAAGTTTCATTAAACGTTGGACTATTACTATTTGCCAGTTAATATCTCATTTCAAGAAATCAACCATAATACATCACATACATTTTAGCTAATAACCTGCATTTGCTTCATGTCTTCCAAACAAGTACCAAGAAGTTGCTCATACAATCGTATATTCTACAACTATTCATTAACCTTAAACATTCAAACCACAGTTATCATGGTGTGTGTTAGTGTAATAGAAATAAGATAGAATGTGTCTACACGATCTTCTGGTTTATCGTTTTTTTCTAGTTTATGGTACATCGTATAATGTTTGTTTATGTTACAGACATAGTAAGTGGAAACGTATTTTTTGTAATGAATAAAAATCTATGGGTGAGTTTTAAATAAAGTGTGATGAATCACCTCATTTTTAATCTAATAATAACCGAGCATGCACTCTTTTTGGTTCAGTTCAAAGTCTAGTCTGTATTCAAATACAAATCACTTTATGCACTTACATCTATCGCTAGCAAAAATGATCACGATAATTCACCTAATGAAATAATTGTTTTCTCTCAACATTTTGAAAAGTGGTTTTACCAATTGTGTGGGTCGTTTTGTTATTCTTCACCATTATTCAATCGGTTAAAGTCCATCCGTCGAATGTGAAATGAATAGGAAAATTTATTTAATTTACTATATGCTTATGATTCCAATGGTAAATATAGCTCCTTAGCTAACAACTAAATGTGGTAATGGGAGATTTCTAATACTATTTTGATGTGCATTAAAACAGTCCTCGGAACCCTGTTCATAATTATTTTACTAGGCTAGGTGCAGCAAACATGTCAATTTAAATTTTTAACGAATGGAATTGTAATTGAACAAACATACGGAATTGTCAATGAAGTTGCCTGATTGCTTATTTCCCGTAGATGTCAAGTATGAAGTTTATAGATGCATCATATCAAACCACCATACCGTTTTGCAAATGATAACTGAAAATTTCGACAATAATTCAAACAAAACATCAATGGTAATGTTGATGTTAAAAGCATATTACTTAAGTGACATCAATGAGTGTTCATACACTTTATCTAACGAATCGTTTGCATTAAAGTGAGTGCTGGTTGTAACACACTCCTAATTATTAAATGTGATCCAAACAGGCATAAGTACTCTCTAAGTGTACGCGTCTAATTGGTATTTCTGTTATATTGGTGTCTGTATTTTTAGATTGCCCACTTGTTTGACAATAAGCTACCGTTATCTACAAATAAGGCTTTTCTATGTAATCAGCTGCAGAGGCAGGTCAACTAATTTTTTTTTATTTAATGCATCCAGCTTATTTATTAACTTTAAATTAACGTATTCATTTTATAATTAACTGTGTTAGATGAAACATATCAAGTTCACCTTGACTGCAGTTATCGTCATGTCCAAAAGAATAATATTTGCCAGTTCTCTGCATGATTTCAAATGTTTGTACTTAACCAATTTTGTAATGACTCCGAAAGGTTAAACGATTATTATAACAATAATCTTCGAGACTCTACACACTATAGCATAGTCTTTTCTGAAAGATGAGGAGTGGGGGGTGGGGAAGAAATAGCGTGGAACAGTGTAGAACATTTGGAAATATCCAGCAATTCCTAACTCGCAAAATTAAAATAATACAAAAGTGCGTATACCTTTCACATAATAAGTTGTGCAAAAAAGTAATCTTCATCATTAACAAGACATGGGAAGGCCAAGGAAGATCAGTATTAAGATTTTCTACAAAGTAAACGATATTTGGCATTTATTAAATGCTTTCTAATGGTACAGAATTCATGTAAGTCATATGGATATCGAGATCATATTCATTTCTTTGATTACAATTAACAGTTCGACATTTAAGAACAATAAATATAAGACCATTCATTAGGGTTAGACATAGAAAATATTAAAATAGTTAATCGATAAATGATTAGTTGAAATTCGTAGATTAACACATGTTCGGTTGACAGTTTACAGTAATTAGGATGATCGTAGCGAGTATGTTAATGTTTGTCTGCATACAATCGTGGTTAAAACTTGCTTACCGATCAACAAAATAGAAACAGTATGTTTCTAAACATTAGAGAACAGAAGATACTGCTATCTAGCATAAAAGTAAAAATAGTGAAGGTGTGTACTTACATTGTTGGTATTTATGGTGGCTATTGTTTAATAAATATTGTTCGAGCTCCTGGAACATTCCAGCCATACACAACGGTTTCGCCAGAATTACGCTGCTGTTGAGTTACAGTTCTTCCTAGATTTAAAT
Organism: Schistosoma mekongi; assembly: GCA_034768735.1. Lineage (NCBI taxonomy): Eukaryota > Metazoa > Platyhelminthes > Trematoda > Strigeidida > Schistosomatidae > Schistosoma > Schistosoma mekongi. The sequence goes on along the minus strand of CM068305.1, from coordinate 39,670,145 downwards.
TTATCTCGGATTCAATCTAGTTACTAGTTTCACGAAGTAGTTTAAGCTTTTATCGTCTAATAAATCACATGGAATGGTTCAGATCGATGATATGGTTAATTCTATTACAACCGGAAAGCGTATGCTCCTTTCTTATTTCTCAAGATACAACATTCCCCTGCACAGTTGAACATAAAGAAAGTGGAATAAATCTCAACAGTCCATGTGTGTAACTAATTCAAATCTAATATAACAAAATAATTCTATTTATTGAGAGAACATCTCATAGTGAACCACGTGCATGTAATTCACAAAAGCGCGTATAGATCCGCTTTTCCTCAACAAATGCAAAAAATTAGACATCTGGCTAAAATATTGTCATATAGCCTCTGGCGATTAGGTAAATATTATAGTATTGCTTTCATACAGTACATAAATGTCTTTATAATTGCATGTATTCGTACGACACCGCCTACTGTTTCTATACGCTCGCTTTTCAAATGTTTCACGACTGAAACATATGACAATAACACATTATGTTGAATTTCTATTGTATACTTGCCTCCTCTCATCTTTTAGATTATTATATATGAACTGTTAATAGGAATAAGATTTTTTAGCTTTCCTATTGTATCAATAAATGTCTTTTGTTTAAACTAACTGAATCGTTTGAAGTGCTTCCTATACGTATCCAGGGTAAGGAAGGGGTAAATTTACGCATAAAATTTAACAATTATTTAATAGTTCACTTTCATGTAACTAAAAATTTTCTTACTTTTCCTTCATACATAATTAACTTAGGGATAATAAAATGACCAGTAATCAGAAAAGAAACAATATAAAGAAGGATCTTTGATTTTAGACGTTATATAATGCTTTAATAACCGAGAGCAATTTTCACACCAGGATTGAAATTGTGAAGTATGATTAGTGGTTAATGACGATAATTGCACAGAACATGAATAATGTTTTCAGGTATTTAGAATGAAATCAGGAGATTTAACAGCAACAAGTTTAAATAGGGAATAAGGCCCACTGTTAACTAGTCTGGAAAACAAGCGAAGTTATAATCCTAGTTCGCATATGGCAATTGTGATCAATTTGACAATAAATTTCATTTATTTGGTTTTATTTTAATTCTGTTGACGAAGCAATATTCAAAATATTACTCAGTACGATTTCCTCCAGAATGCATGTACAACTTCACTCTTGCTTCTTCATTTTTCTCACTGAAAATATGATTCTTGGTGTCCTCTTGTTTATAATAGCTAGTAAAACATTAACGAACTCCTCTTAGAATCCCCCTCCTCAGGGCTACTGAGGACATAGAATCAGACATAGAAGTAACTGCAAAGATGTTCCACGTTCATCTCTAAAAGAATCGATAGAAAAAACAAACACTAACGGACTGGGAAGAAGGATGACACCAAGATACCAAAGGAAGGTGATATTAGCAAGTGTGAGAATTACAGGAGCATCACTCAGGGTTCAAAACCATGAAGAAGTCTTTAATAGAGTGTTATTGAACCGAATGAAAGATCCAGTCGACAGGCAAATTCGAGTTAAATATGCAGGATCTCGTAAGGACCGAGTACCGATCAACTTGTGGTATTACAGATCATTGTTGAACAATCATTTTAACGCAACTCATCACTTTACATCAATTTCCTTGACTTTAAGAAAGTCTTTGACAGAGTGGACAGGCAAAAGTTACGGAGCCTTCTTCGATGCTGTTGTGTAAACGACAAGATAGTCAATATCATATAGAATTATTACGGAGAACTTCATTGCAAAATTGTGCATGGAGAGCAGCTCACAGATTCATTCCAAGCAAAAACTGATGTCAGATGAGGCTGCCCTCTCTCTTTCTTCTCGTGGTTGACTGGATTGTGAAAACTGCAACACCTCAAGTAAAGCACAGAATACAGTAGACAATTTGAATACAGATAGACGATTTAGACTTTGTAAATGAACTAGCTCTTATTCCCCACAAACAATAACCAATGTAGGTGAAGACGAACAGTGTAGCAACAGCCACGACAACAGTAGGTCTCAATATATACACCGAAGAAAGCAAGATCTTCGGATGTATGACAACGAGCACCAACCCAATTACACTTGACGGAGAAATTCTGAAAGATGTAGGAACTTTTAGGCACCTGTGCAGCGTCATCGATAAACAAGGAGAGTCTGATGTAGTTGTGAAGGCGCAGATTGGCATGGCAAGGGCAGCATTTCTACAACTGAAAAACATCTGGAACTCAAAACAGCTGCAAATCAACATCGAAGTCAGAATTTCAATGCAAACGTGAAGACGGTTGTATTGTATGGAGCTGAAACTTGGTGAACTATGAAAAGCATCCTTCAAAAGATGAGGGTATTTCTAAACAGCTGTTTGAACAAGATACTTCAGATCTGTTGGCCAGATACCGTCAGCACTAACCTATGGTGGCAGAGAACAAACCAACTTCCAGCCGACGAAGAAATTACGAAAATACGCTGGAGGTGGATAGGACACACATAGGATAAGTCATCAAACTGCGTCACAAGTTAGGTACTAACTTGGAATTCTGAAGGCCGAGGGAAAAGAGGATGACTAATGAACACATTGTGCTAGGAATCGGAAGCAGACATGAAAAGAATTAAGGCTGTTTCCAAGAGGACTCTCTTGTACTTTTTAGGAAATGACATAAACTAACTTCACTGTGTTTAATTCCAACTGGTATTACTGAATTGTTAAACAATATCTTAACTGTTTCATTACTTCTTTTATTACCACCCGTCAGGATCCGAAAGGCAAATGCTGTCCGTGGTACGTTTGAATTTCTTGAGTTGCTCGGAAATTATCAAAATACTTAAGTTGGTGTATAATGCTAATTATGCTCTTTAAGTATTAGGCATCACCCGAAAGACTAACCATACCAATGGTCTAGTGTTCTTACCATAAAATTTCGGTTGACTGTAATCACTTCTATGTGATATTGCAGATGATTATTCTATCATATTCATTACATGACTTGAAATTGAGTTAACTCATTAAATCTCCATTTATTTCTTTAACTAGTAACGGTTAAATATTTGAATGAAATTACGTCTTACATCCATACTAACATAGGAATACAATGTACTTAGATTAAGAATAAAATAACGTGCATATAATAACACACGTGTTCATACCACAACTCATTTATTTAAACTTTGATCATCAAGACGTTAATACAACTCATTGTAATTCAATTCAAAAACAATTCTGATAAGTGTTCAGTCGAAGTGATAAACACAGTTAGATTGCGAAATGCATGTAACCTTTGAGAAAATGAGTTATTTCATTCACAATGTATAATGTACTATTACAAATCTAATTAAAAATAAACTTCTAATCGCACATATGACTATTCACTCAATCTTCACTAGTGAACAATATCATGCAGTTAATCTAGTGATATAACAAATGATTTGTTTTAAGCATCTAGATTCGTAATCTACTCAACTTGACATTGATTTATATTGTAATGACTGACAAAATAACATACAAAATCGTGAATAGTAATCATTTACGGTAAAGTGAGATGAGTTTACAACGTGGTTTATGAATCGGATTAGTATTCCCATTTTTGTTAGCAAAAATTTAATTAAAATTATCTGAGCTGAGACAAGGGATAATTAAATGGCATATTGTCAAAGTAAGATTTATGTATTTTTATGACGTATGTTATAGACAGTTGAAAACTGAAGTGTAATCTGTGCTTCAAAAGGCTGGGCCTAGTCAAGGAAGCCGATTTCAACTAAATCTATCTATTTTCAAGTTTATACTGGCAAGAAGTGGATTGGAATTATATGTGGATGGCTAATGTAATACCTTTTCTTATTTATATTTATTATTGCACTTATATTTCGAACATTTTAGAAATCTTCCTAAAGACAAGTATTGAAAGTTAACGCTATTGAGTATAGTGATGAAACGTTGAAAAAAAAAGATAAAATGCGAACTAAACTTTTGTTCCTCCCCATCTTTCAGATTTTGTTTACTAGACGCTGAAACTTAAAATCTTTTGGTGAATTTCTGATGTGGTGATTAGTTGAATGTTGTGATGGTAGTCAGTCAGTGTCATGTAAAATGACCAAGTTAGTTATTTCTACAGCATTATCCGAAAACAGTTCAAATACGATAATTGTATTTCACAAAAATATGAACTTTTGAAGTATACCTATGAGTGGATTATTAATGTAGTGTACAACCTAAATGTGTAAGTCTATGTTAGGCTAGATGTGTACAGGTATTGTCGTAACTAAATACTGTGTTTATCCGATGAACTAACTACATGTATACTGTAGTAACTAGTTAAAATAATCGATGGGAACTGAAGCTAATCATCATGGTCGGTTAATATGGAGTATGTGACCAAGGTTCTCTATGTTTGTTTCTTCTTGATTTGTAAATCACTTGTTTTATAATCTAAAATAAGAAATTAAGTTGCAGAGAGAAAGAACAGCTAACATGAATTCATTGTATTTGGTTAGCTTCACATCAGATGCTTATAACTTATGTAATGCAGTTGGTTGGAAGGAAATATGCTAACCATCACTATGATAATCACTAATTTTACTTGAATTTTCAACCTATTACAAAGATGCTAAATACACTTACTTCTCACCGATTTCATTACATACGCTGCAAGTAGTTGATGAGAACCTTATGAAACAAGATGAGTTTATGCTATTCTGCTCAAATCTCTGGGCATTTTGTCATTGAGTTTATAATGGGAAACCAGTATGTTGTTCTCTTGGGTCACTACCTGCTTCGAAATGAAACTATCACCAAGATTTTAGGTAACTTTTCACACTTGTAACGCAAATAGACTTCAATTTATTGCTAACATTGTTAACGAGTCCTTAAGTGTCAGAAACTTTAAAATTCAGTGAATGACATTATTTTTATAACATCATGAATTCTATTCATTAAGTGTGATGTGGGTTATATATTTCTACATCATTTGTATTAATGAAATTACTTAATTAATCAGTTATCACTACAGTACCTACATCTGTTATGAAATGAAAAAAAGAAAGAAATCATTGAAGAAAATAAATGGAGGTAAATTAATATGTGAGACTGAACAGAGTTTTGTGCTCGTTAAACAATTTGAGCGTTTTGATGTTGTATGCGTGTATGTCGGGGGGAGAGAAAGAGAGAAATTTTAAATGTGTACGTTGATTTGGTATATATTCAACTGTTTAAAGAAGTTGCCAGACTACAAGTTGTATGCTTGTATTCACAATCACGTAACTAAACTCAAACATACTTATGTATGACGGTGTTGTTAACGTGCTTCAATTTTGTTCGTGCAACTGTTACTGCTAATTTAATGATTTTTATTACTACTATTCGAAGTTTCACAATCTAAGTTTAAAACTAATAATAATTTCAGTAATATAATGTGTATTAACCATTACATAAACATAAAACTATAATTCAGCAATACTGCTACCAACATAATTCATAATACTGTTTCTCAGTGAATGAGAAATGACAAAATCTGGTTACCAGGTAATACTTATCACTTCAACTGGTGGTGCTGGTTTTACTACTTAAAGATGATACAGTTATTTCCTGATTCTGTGTAATAAAATTCATCCTAACATAATTTGTATGATAAAGTTGCAATTTTTACATATATGATGAATTTCTATTAAGTGCAAATGCTGAAATGGACCTTTGTGTTTAATGGTGATTATTCATAAGATATATTTCAACATCGATCAAGTCTTAGTTGCATACGTGATTTCCATAAATAACGTAATAACTAACCGCGCTATCATTATGTTCACATTAGAGACCTAGTTGTTACCACTTCATTAGAAATGATTAACGAAACCTGTATATTGGGATGGGTAGATTAAACATAATTAATTGATAGGGAATTAACGATGTAATGAAAATTGGAACAAGCACAAGCTGCAGGCTAAAAGTAAAAAGGTATTTACTTCGGAAGAAATTAGAAGCGTATCAATTTAAACACTGGTGTGAATATGCTTGATAGTGAATGATTACATTTCAAATGCAAATATAACGTTCGATAAAATTGTTTAGCTATTGGATGACCCTACAAAGCAGTAGGAAATTCACAACTTTCTTAAAGAATCCGAGAAAAAAATAGCTCCATCTGCGTATATATATATATATATATATATATATATATATATAGGTTTTCGGCAATCCTTGATGACTGTTACAAGCCATGACAATGTAATCGTATATTATTTTGTCATATGTTATGTTATCATCGTATTCATCAGATTCCACAAATCTGAAAATTGTCATCGTACTAAAATATCGTCCTTTATTGGATCGCTATAGGATATTCTGGAACTACAGTGTTTTAATAAGAAACTTCTCGACCTCGAGAATTCACCATCTTATGTAGTTAGATTCTCGAAATGGCTCTTTAAAACCATACAAATTCGTATAAGTGATTTACAGATCAGCCTGTTTACACTGAAGTCTGAATATAATGTTACTGAAACCAATGTGATACGAAAGTCGTTCATAAACGTTCGATTCTCAAAAATTCCTTTTAATCAACATTTTGTATTTATCTTTGAAACGAATAATTCAACAAGAAATAATTACATAGATTTCTACTTATCTTTTCGCTTAGGATCACTTCCGCAAAAACAACTGAATAATAGAATTCATTTCCATTTTTGAAAAGGAAGATGACTACAACAAAGGAAGAGAAAAAAAATGAAATTAATACAATTGAAAACAATCTATTTTACTTGCTCCTGACATGATTTTTCCTATTACTGTTATTATTATTATTATTATTATTGTTTTAAAGTAATGTTCACATTAACATGGGTTTGTTCATTTACTAGGTTGACATATCTCAGTTCGAAACACCTCCCTTTTTCTACAATATAGTAAACGATCGTGCATGAAAATTGTTACATTGTAGTAATATATCTATCTACTTGTTGTTAGTCGATGGCGGAAATTGTTGCTTTTACGTTGCCATTTTCTTTATGTATCAGTACACAATTATGCACCCCAACACAGAGAAAACACTTGCAAACATAGGAAAGAAAACAAGTAAACATTTGTTAAGAATGAGCGTGAATGATGAGTTAAAACAATGTTTCTATATCTATCATCATTCCATCCTAAGATATTTTTATTTAACAGAAAACTTTTGTACTAATAATAATAATCATCGTAATCTGTATGAGGGAAGCGTAGTCATTATTGCATTATTATCTGTAATTCATTAACAATAACAGCAATAATGGGAACAAAGACAAACATAGTTGGTTGTATCTGTTACTATTATTATTATTTGAAGTAATACTTGTGATATAGAAATGAAAAATAACATAAAAACAGTTTACTATGTCACTGTCGTAGGTAAAAGTTTTTTTGCAGAGGCGAATAGATAATGGGTTAAATTAATTTACAATTAAAATAAATATCACAAGTGATCCAATCTAATTTAGCTGTAAAAGAAATGGGTAAGTTAGAAGATATCAGACAGTGTAATTATGTCTTCCCGATAATACAACTTTGGTAAGCTAACGTTAAATAACAAGTAATTATACATGTATGCTGAAATTGAGGCTGAACAGCATCTAAGCAATCATTTATCTTCGTTATTTTTTTTCATCGGTGTCGCTTAGTGATAGAAGTTATCAAAGTCATATTTCTACTAAGGTTACTAAATTTAGTCCATTTTTAACACCTTTCATTATCTGAACTCTCTTTTTAACTAGTGTTAACCTACGGAATCTCCGATATTCTAAATATTATCATGAACACATAACTTTCAAAGGATTCAAATACCTCCGGCAATGTTTTACTGAAAACAAACGTGGTAATTTATTCTGAGCTTGCTCTATCTTTGTGAATAAAAATAATATGTTTAAATTTCATAAAAGAATAATTTTTTAGTCATTTTGGGTGTCTATCTAGAACTGATGACTAGCATTCAGGTAGTTTCACTCTCTCAAATCTATCCACAACTTATCATTCTATAGGACACATTCTGGTTCAGTAGGCAGCACAATATTGTACAGGAAGAAGGTATAAAAACGATGCGATGGGAAAAAAACTAATTAATGGAAGATGTATACAGCGAATGTTCTTTCTGCATATCTATTTGATGCTTTCATATTTCAGTGCCAAAAACGTAAGTGAAGTTATAGATGAATCTAACATCATTGTCAACAAATGAAGGAGAGATGTTACATAAAGTCATTTGTTAACAAATACTTAATACAAAAACTTTTCCTTAGAACTACTTATTCCTGTTACTTACTGTTGGCGTGACAGATAAAACAAAGTTAATGAAATAATGCATACTTTAAAATCGTTCAGCTTTTGCCAACTTACGTCATATAGAGTGTAGATGAGATATCAGTCCCTCAACGAAAGGACGGGAATACTGTACAGCAGTCCGTTCTGTCTTTCTGTGTGAGTGTGAAACGTGGCCGTTAAGAGTAAATGATATTCGTAGTTTAGTGGTATTTGATTATCGATGTCCTCAAATTATTGCTTGCGTTTGTTAGGGACACTGGGTAAATAATAATGAGGTAACACTCTGGGTATGGGGGGAAGGTATTAAATCATTTGATAAAGTTATGAATCCTCATCTATTGAAATGGGTGGGTCATGTATTATGTATGCCTAACCGCTACCCACCTTGACACGCAGTAGAGACTGATATTAGAGTAGGATGTAAGAAAGCTAGGGGGTGGCCAAACTAAGACATGGCTTTAATCCATGAAGTTACTAACTGGTGGTTTAAGTCTTGTTGGCAGATGCAGACTACTTGATTGGTGTTGGAGACCTCGAGTGACATGACTAGGAATCGGTCACAGTGGTACAGAAGCACTTACCCTTTGTCCTCTCTTAAATCGTGAGCTTAAAATTATTTCATATCTTTCTTTCCACGAACTAATTACTTCTCCATGGACGGTATTCTATATCGTGATGAGGCAACAATAAGACAAAGTTTACCAGAGCTATGTGATATATATAAATGCCTTATGAACTGTGTGTGATCAGATTGTTCGGAATGTATAGCGAAAATATATCACAGCTCCGATAAACTTCGTTTTCTTATTGGATTATCAATGTATTCCATACGTTCACTCCTTTTATCATTATCATTGAAGTACCTGCTACTCCTACTGATTTGGTGTTGATTTTGCTGCGTTACTGAGGTGTGGTAACTCGCATCAATGCACAAATGTTCAGATTATATGTTGTGCATACTCTAAACTTATCGATGGATGGATACATAAGCAATTGAATATTGGATGTGTCTTGTTTACAATTCGTTATTACGTTCGTATAGCGATTAAGGTTAAAAATAAATGTAGGTCAAATTGTGTTTCGAATCGCCGATTCGATATCTTACGTGTAGTTTATTATAAGCTGAATCAAAATTACGATTCAGTCTTTCAACTCAATACTGATTGTTTTACGCTGCTATTATGTATCTATTCACTTCTCAGCACAGTATCTACTACATTGTAGATGACTGACAATTAACACTCTACTTAGATTTAAGTGAAATCATGGCAATGATATCGATCGGAAGTTATCATGTTACAAGCTTCGTTCAAGAAAAGTTCTACAAACCTGCAACTGATCACAACTTGTTGTTTTTACTCAATATTATTCACAATGACAATATGACAGATAATCTCAAACCATTGTATTATTAATCACGATTCAATGAATTCTTTAGCACCAACTCTAATTCACCTCATGATTATATAATACAATATATATTTATCTTAATTAGCAACAAAAACAACAGTAAGCGGGGACCATGAAAATAGGGAGAAACAAACAATCAAAGAAACTTATTGAAATTTTGTATGTGACTACGTGTGTGCGTGTGTGTGTGAACACATGAGCATACAGCAATTTCGTATTTATCTCACTGCATGATATTAGTTATAATACTTGGAAAAAACACAAGTGTATTCACACTCACTGGTGATACACTTTTTTAATATAAGTATAATTGAAACTATCTTCATATATCCAATTACTATGTTCCTAAAGAAACGAATCCGTTGAAACGTGATAAATTAATAAGTGGATGGTTCTCTTTAATCGTTTCACATACTAATGTTGATAATGAATGAGGCTATTAATCATGAAATTTGTGGATTAAGAGAAGAGGGGTTTAAGGAATAGCTAATTCTGTGTTAGAATGCTCACAGTTACTAGGCAAATTAATGCTGTTTTAACTGATCACATACAAAAACACTCACGCATTCCCATCCGCACCAACAATTACAATAAGGAAATAATGATAGTTTTGAAATGGATTTATAAATAAATGTTAACTACCATTTCATAGTATTCCCTCCCTTTGAATTCATTAAAGAAAAAAATAAAGTACCCAGAGGTGGTTATTCGAAAGTTACTCATTTACGAAAAAGTTATTTAAAGATGAATGCAGTTTGTCATGAATTGATAATGGCCAAATAACCATATGGTAGTTAACAGCAGTATTTGCCTTCTTAGTTCCCAGATTTACAGTTCTAGAAATCACTTATCACGTAGTCAGAAAGGAAAGTGTTGTAATCCACTAGCTGATAGTCTTTAACTTTAGGCTCTATTTTTCGTCTCAACAATTGACTGTAGGAGAGAAAACAGGACCTAAGCCTATAACTCCTTTAATCAATGATGTGATTATTCCGGTTTATCCTTTAGAAAATTTAAGTTTTACTGACAGTACTTTCATGCAAATTATTGTTAGTGTATCGTTATTACAGACATTCATATGTAAAAGTGAATTTTTGTTTGAAAAAATTATCTTCTGTAAATAATGATGTATTTATAATTTTCATTAATCAATATATTGTTAATGACCACTGAAGTAGGCATACAAGGATCAAAGAAGTAATATGCTTTGTATGTGCATTTTCTATCATATTCATTCGAGTCTAGTAGCCTATCCACCTATTATGATATTGTCTCATACAATCCATTTTCTTAAATTAATATTATTTCATCATAGTACTTTTCAACGAAACTCAATGTAAATTAATCATAGCTGATTTTCATATTTCTAAGGATCTAGTCGGTACATCAGAAAGAACAATCACAATCAAGCACTTCATTGATATTGAAGTCTAAACAATACTTTAAAAACTATAAAATTAATACATTCTTACTTCAATGAAATCTGTTTGATCCTTGTTCGGTAAAATTCATCAGCATCCATTAAACTTTTTTAATGTGACAAATTATTTGATCATTTAATTTGGACTTTGAATAACCGAAAGTAATAATCTAAAAGTACTCTTTGAATAGGTTCAAATGATATGGTCATTTCATGTAGTCGGTTTATATTTAATCTTAACATACATTTAGTATAGTCTATAATAGTTTTTAGGGTGAAATTAAGGTAGATAATGGTTCTGAAACAGTTCTAAATAAATTCATAACCATGAGGTCACATAAGCTAAAGGTACGTTATGAAGCTATTGGGCAGTAAGTAGTAGTTTCTTACGGGAATTTCCATACTAGTTAGAGAAAAGTACTATTCAGAGACTTCATGGTTGAACCTGAAATTCCAGGTTTTCGTAATAAGGAAATTCACTCTGAACTTTTAAATAGTAAGTAGTTACTTTTTAAGTACAAACTCCAAAGTTTATAAACGTGTAAAACAGATAACCATTACCTTGACGATATTTCAATTATTGAAATCTTCAAATTTTATATCAGTTGATTGATGATAACCTCGATTTTTGACAAAGTGAGTGGATTGAATGAACCTTATGCTGTCTAAATTTATTTTCCAGGAATACTATACAGTTAGTGTAAATATAAACTGGCTAAAATTGCGAAAACAGTTGGTGAGTTCTTAAAAATTTCGTTGGAGGACCATTAAGGTAGAAAGTTTTTCAGTCTTAATTTTGAATTTATAGGGCTTACAAAGTAGATTATTTAGAGGAGCTCTTTTGACTGGAAAAGCTAAATCACTTGTTCAAATATAGAATCTAAACTCAAGTGTTAATGATGTGCACTTCCAACAGTTTCACTAAGCAGTAACTTTCGAGTCAGTTTCAGCCTATGAGTCATTCCATAACTTATCTTTCTACACACCGTCGACTTCATAGAAATCGGAATTTTTAAGAATATTTTTTGTTTGTTTTAAAAATGATTTGGCGCCGTACTGAAAAAGTTCTTTCATTTACTGGAAATATATTTCATAACTTTTAGTTTAAACATGTGGTTCGTGAAAAACAAGTAGAAAACGAGGTGGAATATGCATACAAATAGACGTATATGATTAAGGCACAAGTACATATAACTTCAGTATCATACATATTTCTGCACGTACGCATATATCATATTATACACACCTGTTATGTGTATATTTCCCATAATTACCAGTGTAATCATTGTTACTCGAGGTGAATTTGAATTAAATGTAAACTACTGATATACAACAAGATAAGTGTGGATGCGAAAAATGAAGAGAAATTTATAATTTGTATTATCGCTTTTTCCTAACAGGAATGTTTACAACGTTGAATGGGATTGTCGTAATAGATTTTTTATTAGTTATAGAGAATGGATTTCATGTAAACGAGTTTCGAATTTGAACTCTTTCTATTGTCCTTTTGATTCATATTAATGTTGTTAACTTACTGGGGAATATTGAACTGTGGTTTCCATCTTCTTTAAAATACACACTTACTTTCAATGTTGTATAATCGCAACTAACCACTGAGGAAGAGAGTTTCGTTCAATTTAGGAGTTATTCGGTAATGAAATGTATATACTAAAATATATATTACCAAAAGTAGGAGCATTATCCAAAATAATCATAAGTGACAAAGCCAACATACACTATAACGGTTACGGTTAGATTTTAACGAATAGTTTAAAGTCCATAGACTATGGTGTGATCACTTATATCTAACAAGCCAATTCAAATTAGTAGTGTTTTCAGACATGCTTGACCGATTATATTGCATAGATTTTTACTTCATATTGTTATGCTTCTGTTCATAGTTATTCCTGGATTTTCATCTCCATAAATGCCAACTATTATAAAAACAGTCATCAATGAGAATAGAGAAAATCAGATGTAATATCACTTAAATAAGTAGTAAGACAGTTATTAACTGGACTACTATTGTAACTTATGCATACTGAACTTGAAACTCATGGGCTCATTATTACACCTTCCGGATTTAGGAAAAGATAACTCCATAACACTATTTGGTATTAAATAGTTTTTTAGTTAAAGCTAGTCCCTGATGTAGATTGAATAGATCTTTGCTAACTTTTCATTTTACTGTTGATTAGCTAAGTTAATTTTAGTACTAAAAGAAATTATAGCCAATAGAAATAACAAATGAGAGAACAGCAAATTAACACTCAACTAACATTATTGCATTACGAAATTTTTGTTCATTACATTGGAATCGCATTTGCATACGTCTGGTTAATGAGTTACATCGTTTCCCTAGAATTATCGTCCTCTGACTTTACCGAAGAATAAACGATGAGCAAGCAAAATATTATTCATTGCTTATCAGATTAAATCAGATTGACTGTTGGATAAGAAAACGTTGTTTAGATCCAGAAAGAGGAAAAATTAACTGGTTTACTTCTTTCCGAATGACCTGTCACAATGATTTCTTTCTGACAGTAATTAAAAGAATTAATGTAAGTGAACAGAAAAAGTGGACTATTTCCTGATATCAATCCATATATTTTCCTTCGTGTTAGTGTATGTGTGTGTTTGGAGAATTTTACTGATAGATAGAAGCAAATTTTCAGAATAATATCTATTGACTTAATCAATAGTGAAGTGATAGTTGGGAGATTTTAGGCTCCATAATTATACACGTAAAAACTGGTTGATGGGATTAACAACTGAAGATTTAAATCAAGAAAAATATCAGATCTACACATAAAACGGTATGATTGAATAATTCTTTTTCTAATTGACTACAAAAGATTCAGTTAAATCTGTTTTCTTCGAACTTGAAAATGAAAATAGACATTTAAATAATCAGTATATAATAGTTGTCATTTAGGATTAAATATATAAAAAGAAGTTAAATCAATCAATCGAAATGTATACTCTTCTAATCTACTGATAGAATAGGAGGACTATTTTCATACCATGATTTTATGTAGTAAAAATTAAGAAGAGAATTCTTCATATAAGAAAAACCACAATCTTAGGGAACAACTTGAAAACTCAGTGTAAATGTGTCTGACCCTAAGAAGACTGTTCAACTTTTGGGAATAGATAATTCATGAATGAAAGTATATACGCTTTAAACTAACCTAATTCAACGAATCAGGAAAGTTGCTTTCGTCTATTCTACCTTATAAGTGGCATTATTATTTATTTTACACATTTGTGGATAAATATGAACCTGTTTAAACTACTCAAACAGTACGACTTGCTCATAACATCTGCCTGTTATTTTTCAAATGACAACTATCCTAAGTGATAATTTATCAAAGTTATGGAAATGTTCTATTGATATATAATAGCAGAAGCAGGTGTAAGGTTATATGCAAATAATTTGCATGAAACTTGTGAGATATTACCTTTTATTGTAGTATATGAATCCCAAGGAACGATATGAGATGATGGCAAATTTCTTGTCAAGAACTCGAAAAGGCTTATTTGGTACTCAGAATAAATTACGTAACCATAACAGCAGTATAAGAGTTCAATGACGAAACGTGACAAGTACCAAATTCCCTAATCTAGCATATATTTATTCATGACTTTGTGATTACAAGAGAATCATAGATGGGGGGGGTGCAAATAATGAATCGTGAATGCATGATTCGCACAAGTTCAGTTCACAACTAGTTTATTCGATGACCGCGTAGTACTTGCACATGTCTTGTTAATCATAAAACATGAATGCATAAGTCTACTGTGAAGTAATTAATTATCATTTTTTATCAAATATGCTCAAGTTTACTGAATGCAGACAGTTGACTACATCTATAAGTTCTTATATACACATGTACATGCTTTAGTTAATTAATGAAAAGGAATATAGTAGTAGTAGTAGTAGTAGTAGTAGTAGTAGTAGTAGATTTCAGGACATTTTTTGTTCATTATCATTTTATTGACTTTGTGAGTTACACTTTAAATGATAAACACACATAAACATGCGAGTAATTGCATTCATTCATATTGTCAAATAGTAAACATATGATATTACTTGTTTGCACTTCATCAAAGTATATAGACAGTCAATTGGAATGATTAGCCAACATGAGTACTGTATTGAGAAGTGAGTACTGAATAATACAATATCGTTGATATCTGAGATAATGATTAATTCATTTATTAATAATAACACCGGCACAAATAAACCTTAATAAATTGTTAGTTATCATCGTTAGTGAAATTTCTCTTATCGAACATACATTTTGACTTTACTGTTATGTTCAATTGATAAAACTAACAAACCAACAACACGATTGGTTACAAGTTTACAAAATATGTTGTCTTATGCACAAAAATCATATGAAACGAGTAAGAGAATATAAAAGGAAAGAAAAACTGTTTTAAAATGCACAGAATCTACTCCTTTTTCTATGTATATACACTGAATAAATATTTATTTTAGATAAGACAGTAGAATAAAAAAATTTGACGGCACATATGGTAGGAGATTTACCAGTGGTCACAGTTCATATTTATACATGTATAAATTAATGTTTGTATATTATTACCGCTAAAAATTCACATTCTCTCGAATGTAGACTCTACCTAAGAGGTTTCTAACTCTTACTATGTATTAAAATGTGAATGGAGATGGAAGTAGAGAGTGAGAGTATGTTCTCAACACTGAAAACCTTAGATTCCCTTCTAATCTATTCAACTTCATTAACGTATATATGTATGCACATATGTATACAATCAGCAGTCAGGGAAACTGTAGGTTATCTCTGTTGTCATTTTTTTCATGATAAGCGAAAGCTTGAGATGATAAAGTGAACTATTAAAATTAAGTGGAATAACTATGCTTTCCCTGTCTAATTATTGCTTGATTCTAATATTCATTATAAATGAAAATAGAAAATTATGTTTACTTAGCGTTTTCTATGATTTCATGACAAATAACCAGAAACACACAAACATCGCAACGTGTGTAGGTACATATGTACACAAACATGCACGTCAGAACATAAAATTTCCTTTCCCTAAAAATTGGTCATGCTCAATATTGAGAGATCAAAAATGATAAGATCACCTCAACAGAATTTGATATAGAATAACCCGGAATGAAGAAAATGTTTTACACCATTTTGCAACTTTTCTTATGTTATTTATAATCCTTCTAGTTAGCTGTAGTATGAATAACAATATACAGTTTAGTGTTACGCGTAGTGAAAGGTGGTTTTGAGGGCAGTCGTCACGATACCACCTTCCATCTCAGAATAATTCCAAGGATGTCGAGTCACTTAGACTAGTGGTTACATTTCATCGCAATTGATAGTATTCACTCAGCAATATAAAGGCCTAGATAAACATGTCACTGATGACTAATAAGTAACCTACCATGTACTACATGTGGTACATTGAATTCGATTTTCATGTTGACTCACTAAAATCATCTAAATTATACTGAGAGCCTACTATATAGTACTCGACTAGTCAATATAACTCTCTTTATAAATAAAAATCAAATGATACAATAAAATTCAACTTAAGAATAATACTTAAAACAGTTAAGTTTCATTGATTCCAGCTAGTTCACTGATATCTAAGGGGTAAATCAGATGTTAATAAAAGCAAAGTAGAATGACTCAATTGCACAAAACATAATGAAGACGGTTATCTTAACGAATATTTTACTAGAAAATAAAGTATGTAATCGAAAACGTCTTCAGGGATAATGAAACACGTATGACTGCATCCTAATAGCGAGAAGATTTTCGTTTTGGATGTCGCCACTTCAGGATGTTTCTAATTTTGGCACTTGATGGATTCACTTAAATAATTAAAATGATTTTGTACAGTGACAGTGAGAGTAGAAGTAAAAGTAGTTGTGGTAACATTCTGAAAATATTATTCATTTTTATAGGTTGATGTCCTTTGAAATATGACTATAAATCACAATAGTATGTTCTTCTTACTAGTACATATCGACTCGTATAAGAACTTCATATCACAATCATTATTCCATTTAAGCATACTCGTACAAATATGTCGTTATTTTAAAGTTATTAAGAATAATCATTCCGATAACAACAATGTCGTCTCCGTGGTTTTCATGGGAAATTCGGCGGCTGAAATGATTCAATCTGGTAGTTTTGTAGAGACAAAACAACGTTGCCCAGGAATTTCAACAGGTTAGTTTATTCTGTAGAGTTTTGGTTTAATGGTTTTGAAAGGATCTTGCATCACTTCACCAATGTGGTTGGCAGGGTACGCGGTCTTCATACAATTATCGAGGTTCATACCGTCACATAGGTTATTTTAGCACAACCCTAATGTTTACAAAGTTGACTGTTCTTTTAGTTTTTAATCTATCTAGACGATTATGTAACTTCTTTAAAATCAGACTTGTTGTATGACATTTCCGTCTAACTTCTCATAACTCTTCTTAAATTTTTTATTGAATTCATTATTACTGCCTACTATTCGCCCTCCTATTTACCATATTTTACCAGTCATAATTCACAAACCAAAACTGATGCTTCAATATTCTAAGAATCATGCTAATTGGCTTGAAAAATTGATTATGTTTAATTTACATTAGTTGAAGTAATGAGTTGATTAATCGTTGCGTTTTACAGTCCAGTCGGTGAAACACAGAATAAGTAATTTAGAATTAATTGTGATTAATAATATATTTCGTCTGCACTCATTGTAGGGGACAAAATAACATATACAGAAGAAATCTATACTACGTTAACAGTTATGTTAGACTTTTTCTTCTCAAATCCGAGTAGCATTAAGCTGTTTTTGTAAACGGACGATTTTAGGATTTAAAAAAAAAACAACAGAAAGTGCATGTTAACCATGAGAAGACAGATAAAAGTGCATATGTGTTTGTCAATATTTCTCATGAATAGGTCGATATCACTAAGCCTCGTTGTTAGAGTCGCTTATTAGTTGAATAAATTATGATTAATGTTATTGTGTATTATCTAGGCACATGATTGAGATGATTTACATGTTAACTATAGATACATACGTTTGTATAAAATAAGGTAAGTATACGAAGAAATGTATAAAACGCCTACTTACAATTTTTTTAAGGTTTTCCTGTTTTCCTAATATAAGTTGATCTTCAACAAACAACTAAAGACTACAGAATGGATTTTTAGTTATATATGCAGGTTAATCAACAGTAAGATCTTATGACTCTTTCTGAGATTTGATTTAACATTTTCAAACAATGCAATAAGATTTATAGGCTTACTGGAAACAGCTCTCTATCGAAATGGTTTGTATTTTCAACTAATTTACGCTAAGCATGTAGCTAAGAATGATCAGGTTTCTGATTATTTAAATTTCCTCAAAACGATTGATATTTCTTGTTAGGTCAGAGATTAAGAATAACTGCAATAAATCATGCTTCTTTATAA
Source organism: Schistosoma mekongi (assembly GCA_034768735.1). Lineage (NCBI taxonomy): Eukaryota > Metazoa > Platyhelminthes > Trematoda > Strigeidida > Schistosomatidae > Schistosoma > Schistosoma mekongi. Next base: position 39,651,550 of record CM068305.1, on the reverse strand, counting down.
CTTATTGTAAAAATAAAGCAAAGGCAGTATGGAAACGCCAGTTTACAGAACTTCAAGCTTGAGTTTGCTTTCATTTTTGTACTTCTACAACGTATTGGTGTGAAACTCAGTTAGAGAACGTTTTGAATGTGGCGCTGCATGAATAGATAATTGATTGAATAGTGATGGAAAATATATACTCATTGCACTATCTAGAACAACCACAGCAATATAGCTAATGACAATCTAAAGTTTTATAACCATTTAAAATTTAAGAACATCAAATTGTTGCCTATTTCTCTTGCATGACTCTTCAGTCTACAATGCAACTTCTTAAATGATATTATAATGTAGTCTATAATTATTATCTTATTCATATACTACTTCTACACTATGATCGTCTTACGATATATGATCCAATAAATTCTAGTGTTTTCACAACTGGTAACACAGTTGGTGCATAAAAATGCTCCACTCTCTTCTAGTATATTCTTCAAAATAAATCATCGCCAACCATTTACAAAGTAGACACCGTTAATATAAACAAGAAATCCCGTTATTTATTTGAAACATTCAGACCTTTGTCATGAAAAGTAAAGTGGGGGGGTTTTGACGATTACCTATAAACATGAGGTTCTAAGTGATTGAATCTCAAATAAATATATTCACATGTCAATGTACTCACCACACTTTTGTTACTGGAATAATGTGACGGATTAACTGCCCAAAGTGGTTTGGTGAAATACAGCTTGAATAAAAACGAAGCGAAAAATATATATAGCAAATTAACCTTTACTGTATTTGGTCGACTGTCTCTGATTTTATATATTGTCGTATATAGGAATAAAATGATGATAATTTTACCAGAATCAAGTAGTCCAGTTACTAAGTGATTGTACAGAATCTTATTTTCTCTTCAACCTACCCGTTAAATAATCTTTTGTCCTTGTTGTATTTAAAGTTATTTGGAGTCAACGTTTTTATTTACCTCGTGGCTTTCGTTTAGATTAATATGCAATCTACATTTACATATAAAATGAGAGAACTCATTCAAACAAACAAAAAATTGGGTTTACCAGTTAAAAAATCAGAGAGGTGTTAAATAAGCTTAATTAGAAAATATCAGTTTTAATTAAGTTTTTTAGATGATGCTATCAGTGATTCAAAAAATAACCAATAATTTTGTTTTTTGGTGAAAATCCAGATAAACAATTAGTACATTTTATAAAAACAGGAAAATGTTATTTCTGGAAAAAACCTGAATTCTGATATAACATTTTTCTTCATCATATGAAGTCATATACATGTTAGTTTGGATCACCTGAAATCGTGAACAAAAAAGTAACTTGACAAATTCATGACTGAATTAAAGTTTAATACAACAACTAGTTTTGTTTTCGTTATCCCATTTGTTTCCAGGATCCTCATTAATTTTTCTTTGTCTACTTATTTATATTCTCAATTGTTGTTTCACTCTCATTTAATTGTAAATGTCTTCGATATGCCTCATTAATTTACAAACTGTTTTATCCCAGCACTTTGAGAGGTAAGCGGGTAAAGCATATATAAATACTTTTGGTAGGTGAGTTTCTATATCCTACTTCAGTGTTTATTGTGTTTAAGTGTTTGTTCATGTCCATTCCCGCCCTCTCTTTTCTCTTTTCCCATAACAACAAATACAACAGTTAATTAATCTAAATAAGTAAATAAAATCTACCTTTGGTTTGGTAACAATAAGAAGACTCATCTGAATAGATCTTTTATTTAGTAGCTCTTTATTTGATTTTACACATCAAAATCAAATGAATACAGGTGTATAATGAGTGTCATTATTAACGATAACATCCTTTTAAGAAAACATTTTCTCTCATTTTCAAGGCTCATTTAACTAAATTGTTTGTGTGTTTCATTTTGAATGGAGGGGAGATCATTAACATAATGTGATACTCCTCTTTTCGTGTTTTGTTTAGTTCAGTGTAAGTCCTATTTTCAAATATGATAAGAATGAATTAAAGCTGTTGTTTGCTTATTTATGCGCAATCAGGTGTATTGCTACGAAATAGAACTGATAATAAAAGTGTTAACTAAAACCACTAACTTCGGAGCTCCAGTTATAATTAGTATCTGTTGAATGATCTATAGCCTTATAAATTACCAAGCCTTATTGACATAATTCTAATGTTTGATGTTACAACATTAATGTCAGACTTCAATTTATTTGTAATAATAGTACCACAATGGTTCACACGATAGTTACAACACTTATCCACGAATGCAGTGATTATTTAACAAGAGTTTATCAGTTGGGCGTAGAAGATAAGACACAACTAGAATGAAAATAATAAATGTTATAGGCTAGTTGTTGATACGATAATAATCTCAATATGTTACTACTTCATATTATAAACATACAGTATGATATGTCAAGCCATAGAGAAATGGCGTAAGAAAAGATGATTTTCGCCAGGGACATTTATTAATTGGAACTACAGATACTTACACAATGTGTTAAATCAGTAACAGTTTCAAAATGAGCACGCTTGTATTTAAAAAGGTCAGTACTGCATTTGCTAGGTAAACTCAGAATGAAAATTTAATGAGTGAGGTAGGTCGGGTACAAAAATAAAAAAAATAACTGAAAGAAATGGTGGTTAGGAATAACTGTGATTTTAAATGAAACTAAACATGGCAACTTAAATGATTGCCATTTCATAATCCTTGATTTTAAAATAAGATAAAATAATGTATTTTATCAGCAATCCACGTGAAAGTGAGGTATACTGATCACTTGAGTACCACATGTAAATTTAAATTGACATCTGGAATTTGAATAATAGAAAAGAGTAGTCATGCAGAGATTGTTGATATAGATTGGGAGCTGGAATAAAAGAGAGTGTCCAAAATAAAAAGACTTCTGACTTTTTGAACTAAATGACTACAGAATTGTGTCGTGCATTAGTTCAAGTTAAAAATGCAGCCACTCATATTGCCCTCATTTACCGTATAGTGGTCATGTTAAAACTTGAAAATTCTGGGCCAGATTTCCCGTTTCAAATTTCGGCTGAACACTTTTTGGCACATAACGGAGATGAGGAATCTTTTCATTGTTTCCTGGTCCTGCAGTTAATTTTAGTCCTTGCAAAAATCTATTTCTACATATGAGATGTAAAATATCAAGTCAGTAAATTTCAACCTTATTCAATCATGCTAGCAGATACCCGGAGTTTAGTCTTATAAATACTGCTGACAAATTTGAAGACGGCTTAATTAAATTTGACTAAAACCTAAAATCTCAGACTACATAGTCTAACCCGAGAGCTCGAGGTCTCCATTAAACAGAGAAACGCCCACGTTTCAATTGCTACTTCAAACACAATGAAAATGCACTCAATGCAGATAATTTCGTATCACTGAAATCATCATTCGATATGACGAAAATAACACTACTAGTTATTAATACGGACTTCATGTTTGTCAAAGTAGACAGGTTTCATCTTATTTTAATTTTTGGTACACGATGAATACTTGACTCTGATTCACCTACAAGTATGTTTTTCTGTTCATGTTTATCGCTTTGATAACACAAATTCAACATTCCACTGCATTGTTTCCAAATAGCAAGCCCAGAAACAATAAGTAATTTATAATTAAAATCGAGAAACAACAATCATAATTTTGTACGTATGTACTGCAAATTTTGATTCCTACTTGCATTCTTGATTATTTTTGACTATATTTCGGTAACAATTAACAGCTCGCAGCTAATGTAAATAACGCTGAAAAACGTCGCAACAGAATGGAGAAAATCATTATATATATACAACTACTTATCAAAAAGAGATATACCGACATGTTGCTGCCAATAAAGTTGTTACTAACATTAATATATTTGTTATTTTCATTGATAACAGCACTGTAGAAGTTTGTTCTAATACTCTACGAGTATATATATATATATATATATATATATATATATATATATATATACTCATTTACAGATGGCACATGTGTGCACTTGACGTATACAGAAATAGACAGATGGTGGCAGTACTAAACGTATAGGACATCGATTTTCTGACTTTTTCTCCATTTTCTATAATTTATTCGTCGACTAAGTTAGTTAAGAAATTATGTCATTGGAATTCTTAGTTAAGGCTTATTTGTTTTGAGATAGTAATTTCCCTAACAGAATCAATCTGAAATTTAAATTCTTGAATCATTCAACCAGTAAGTTGTTATGTAGCGAAAATATGTAGGTATAAATGCTTTGCTTTATTTTGATTAAAGCACCTTACAAGTGTTCAATTGTGTAATGTAGTAGGCCCCTAAATTCAATACTAAACATATTTTAGAGTTCGCCTAGACGATAAGATGTGTCTAAGAAAATTTAAGAAGCAGAATGGAGATTAAGCCAATTTATTAAGAGAACTGACGAGTGATGCATCAGGATTCTTTTAGGTCGCTTTTCAAATAATGTATTTTTAAATTGCTCATTATTAGAAATTTTCATTGAAAACGTAAGGTAATTAGTTGTAAGCAGCCAGAGCTATGCGTGTAGATTCCCAAGGAAGTAATAACTCCCAATAAGGTCCAAAGCACTCTTTTTCATACTCACCTAACTGTTCAATTGTAACTTACTAAAGAGCCAGCTTTTAAGTCCAGTGAAGTTACAGTAAGGATATATTAGAGAGTAGTTTAGCTATAACATGAAAGTGTCATTAATTACGGAGTGAACTTCACTTATTTATTGATGAATTCCTATCTTATTAAATATACCTTCATTCGCTTACCTAAAACAACAAACTAATTCTTTTAAAATGTATACTACTATCGCTAAAATCACTTAATTAATAACTTAAATAACTCTTGTTAGCATTTATTAGTGGACATTAAATCTATAATTAATTGTGTAAATATGAAGAGGTTTCATTTTCAAAAAATAAAGACTTTTAAATGATCATTTTAATTGTTATAATGTCAACAGGAAGGACAGTATGATAATTATATTTCCATTAACAGTATAGAATACTACTTAAGAAAGAGTATATATCAAGTGGATATTTTGAACTGATTATAATAAAAGTAGTAATAATAATAATCTGAGTGTCTGATGTTTTAAACATTGGATAGTAAAAGCTTATTTGTAAGACATTTCACTGAAGCTTTTCCAACCTTCTCAATTTATACTGTATAATACACATCATTCATAGATGTTATCATACTGGTACCCGTCTCTATCTCTTACATAATCACATATACACATACCTAAACTGAATAAACTTTGTTCATTCATAAATATGGGAATGAAATTGTTGTTATTATTGGATGTTGTGAAGGTTATGAAATTTGAATTTAATATCATGAATTCACCGAGATTAGAGAACCCTTGAGAATCAAGAACTGTTGGATAGCTTTTTATCCCAGTATGGGACTCCTTTTCTGTGTGTACACACATAAGCTTCAGAGATTACGTCAAGGACATTCATGTTTTACATCGAACTCTTATTCTTAAGCAAATGACTTAGCGTACAGTTGTTGAAACTTATAACTCCAGTCAATTAATAATGTGTTCTACAACCTCATCATCTACTAGGTTATAAATAACAGCCAATAGGTACTAGCTTGGTGCTTAACAGGTTAAGCGTTGGCTACGAAAACTGAAGGTTTTGGGCTCGACTTCCATACTGATGTGTCTGCAATGCAGACAAATCCTACACTTAGTCGAGGCAGATGCCTATTGTTCCCTAGTTACCAATGATTTTCTAACCCACGTCATTCCATGACATTAATTCATTGGAATCATTGTTTCAGTAGATTCGTAGGGGGGCGGGTGAAGATTTAACAACACAAAACAATTTTCTGGCCTCATTTATTAGTGCAGACTGTTGACATTGCTGCTGGTCGTTTGAACTTACAAAAACTATGTTTTATTTTCTAAACTAGTTATTTCATAAACAATATTGATGGATGAAATCTATGCTTTAAGTCTGTTACTAAGTCGTCGGTCGGAAAGTTTTTTATTTTCCAATTGTCCGATAGGTGTCTACAACAACCTGTGGTAGTGTCCTTTGTATCCCTCTTAGTCGATTTGCTTCAGTTATTTTGAAAAGGCTAGGTAAAACTGACAGTAATTATTTAATTTGAATAATGCAAGAACGGCAACATTTGCAGAATACTTTGAATTCAATGTATTTCGTTGCATTCTCATCAGCTACATACATGCTATTGATTTTAGTTAATTCAAATTATTAATACACATATTGATTTTATCAACTGAATTGTTTATCTGATAACATTGATCTATTGCTACCAGGGCAACTGAATATTAACTACTGATTCCTTTTGAACACAAAGGTCAGGTTTCAATCTTCTGATTGCAGTGGCCTCAGCAAATTGTAATAAAATCGTTTTATGTTGTTTATTGATGATTTGAAAAGCATTTGTTGCATCGACCTCATGTACCGTGTCTACTAAATGACGCATAATTGAACTTCTAAAAACAGTTGCTTCTTTCAAACACAGGTTCTTCGAGATATGTTCAGTAAATCGTAAATTAGCCTGTCTTTCTGTCCTTCCAATGTACCTGCTTTTGCAAGTACATGTGAACTGGTAAATACAATTGTAGGTGACATGAGACGGATATTTATCAACTTTTGTTTGACTTATTAAATACCGTGTTTTGTAGAGCGTCAGCAGTTTGGCAGCATGGAATGTTTGTTTGATGGTCGTTCTAAGTCTTTGATTGAATTGTTTGGCTATTTGATCTCCCTTAAATACTAGTTGAATATATACTCTTTTCTTTTCGGATTTCTCAGCTTCGAATTTTTGGTTACATCTATTACTATACTTCTCAATAAATGTTTCGGGGTACCCATTTTGTTGAAGACATTCTTTAATGATCCCAATTTCATCGTCAAGTTTATGAGCTGTGCACAGTCGTTTAGCTCTGTAGTAGAGTGACTTGACTAAACCACGTTTATAGCTGATTGGACAAAAGCTATGAAAATGGAGGTAATGTCCATTCCATGTATCTTTCCGGAATATAAATCTTTGGCATGTTCCGTCATCTCTTCGTGAAATCCCTACATCTAGAAACTGGAAGATATTGTTATTTTCGTACTCCATTGTGTATTTGATGTTAGCAGATTCGTAGCATTGACCTATAATGATGGAAACTCTCCAGCAAGTGATTTCACTTAGCGTAAGTAAAGCATATACTGAACCCATTAACTGAGGTACTTGGGACTGATGTTTTACACGTTTAGCTGACATGTTTTGTGTGCTATTGGAAGATGGAGTGTGGAATGGGAGTTGTTATAACAATCTGCTAAAATACGATCCGAAAAGACAATGAACTTCATTACTGATGCCCTCAAGAATATAATCAGTTTCACGCTTCATGAGTTAAAGTTACGGGAAGCGGCGATGAATCTAGTAAACACCCAGCTTGTAATTCCGAATATCAGGTCTTGTTTCTCCGTTATATACATCTTGTCATTCTGTTCCTTTCATTAGTTTATTTTCTACATGCTACTTTAAAAAAATTTCAAATAAAGTGATCCAAGGTTGCTACTAGTTTTGTGTTAATACCAATAATCATTTATTAGCTTAATACCCATAATAAATTGAAGTGGTTTGGTGGAGATAGGCATCAAGTTTAGTTGTATGTATTCATCACAACGTAATGTCTATCTCCATCAATTCACATTGACTCAGTTACATTAATCAAATTACTAGTGAATAACCTCAGGTTATCGCTGAAATTCTAGTGAGAAGTCGTACCTAGTAAAATTCAAACTTGTCTGGAGTGAGGCAGTTATCACCGATTACAATTAATGACATAGCGCTGTATCACAAATTAGTGGAAGTGGGAATTCTACCACTGAACGCCGGCAGGCACAGTAGTGAAGAAAGTTAGGCGTTCTCCAACACGAAGGCTCTAGGTTCTATCCATTATCGAAATCGAGAGTGCATACTGCTAAAGAGTCCCATACAAGACGTAACAGCTATCTAGTGCTCCTTGCTTTTCAGTAGTACCCAACCAACATCAATCTGGGATGAGTACTCATAAGTTCAATATTCACTAGAGAACAACCAGATTTCAGCATCGAGTAAAATATTGAATCACACGTGATGATGTTTTTTCTCTACGGAAAATGATTACGGAATACTATGTTGGATTTTAACGCGTCTCACAATAGTTTGTACTGCGTACTTGGTTTTTAAATGCAAAGTGACAGTGAAAAAGTTCCGAATGTATATATATATATTCCTCGACTTAACATTATTTACGGAATTAGGATCATCCGAAAGATCGTTGAGTAAATTTGCTTAAGAAAGAATGCAAAGTAACCCCTTTTGCTTGTTCATGTAAGAATAATATTCAGTATCAATGCAGCCTATTGAACTGTGATCGTGTTTCTACACCGTCAATATACATAGTAAATCAATGACATCGTGAATCTACGATATTTGTTTGATGAGTCTTTGAGATGACGCCTTATGGAATTTAGTCTTCGAAAAACCCATAAGCAGTTAGCCTGCTGGTCAGAGAAAACTTTTTAACCACTACATGCTGACAGAATATCGAAGTTTGACAAACTTTCCTTAAGCAACACTTGATTTTATGGATGGTGATATTTCTTGAAGAACTCCTTACTTAGGCTGTTTGCCAAATTTTGTTATATTGTTAGCACTGGAAATAATGCTACATATCTATAGAAGTTAAGGTTTCGGTCTACCCTATCTTGAAAAACAGACAGAGGATGACTAGGTCCTACTGTCTTTACGAACTTACTAATCTGCTTGACAGTATAAATGGATGTTGTCCTAACTGACGTCACTTTTATACAATTGAATATACTTATACTGAAAAATTACTGATCATCCTGAAAAATTAAAGTCAAAACTCATGATATACATGCAGGTTTAATTCCATTTCACGATAGGATTGTTTTTACAAGTGGACCGTATGGACAGAACATTGTAACACTTAAATTGGTCTACAGTCACCCAAAGGTGTTTTAAAATTATATAGAAAGGAGAATGTGAATTATCCAAGATGACATACGAATTGTAAATAGCAAAATTTGAGTACTAGAAGATAATATCAGTAGAATAATTCATTTAATACTTTTAATCGGTTTCCAATCATTTTGATTTAAGAAAACTGAAAACACAGTAACAAATGTGATCATGTCTTGTTAAACGGAACTTAAATTTATTTTTAAACATTCTGTAAGTTGAATGATCCTTTCTTTTACTATTTGAACCAGTGTTAGTAAAACATACTAAATGCATACTAGTGAAAGCAATTGAAGGTCTGATCTAATTGCAGAAATGAATCTCGTTATGCAATGTTTATCTATCATACTCTTAAGTAGTATTTATCAGCATAATCTTTTTAACTCTTAAATTAAAATTATATATTTTTCAATTATCATTTACCCATGGACCACTATTTTATATCAGCAAGTGAACATAAAACCACATTACACATGCAGCAGATCTATTCATGGATGTAAAGTCATCTGTTAAATGACTCAACAGTGTACAAATCGAACGATAGTAGCCGGACAACGAACATCTAGCGAGACTTGTAATCGAACTTTGAATAGTTTAAAATTACTGTTGGCTGTGTGGAGGTTGAAAAGTTAAACTATTATATCTGATTGACCAAGTGTAAAGACTTCATATTTTGCATAAACTCATTCAAAAGAACCCGAAATAATGAAAATGCTATTAATTTTGCAAGAATAATCTTTACCCACCCAAATTTCAAACGATTTTCAGTTTTCCATAAATTACCAGTCATTGGACAAACACTAGAAGCAAGAGATAGCTTGTTTTACAAGGCGAGTAATTAACAGACGAAACAATGACAGTCACATTCTGCTCTACTTTGTTGACAAAAATGATGGTGCTATTCAAGTTTAGTTGATTTTTAAGATGCTTGGTATTAGTGTTACGGTTATTAAAAGAGACCAAGAACATGTACCGTTATCAAAATTCTGACTATGAATAAACTGTTTACATAAACTAAAATAGGTTTGAACAAGAGCCAAAAATATGGAAGCTTCAAGTCTTTGAGTAATAGGATTTTGTTTCAAATCTTTTTCTATCCAACATGCTCTGAAATTACTGAACCAGATTTCTCAGATAGCCGGGATATTACTACATCTTTCAATTATATTACAATAACCAAATCATCATTTTGTTACAGGAAATTGTTGAGCGATATGTTGGCACAAACATGAATGTAGAGACTAACTTCGATGTTATAGAGTATCGCTAAAAACGATTCGTGTATGAAGTATACTATGGCGTATTAAAAACGAAGTTTACCCGTGTGCTGTGTATAACCACTTATTATCAAGCTGTCTTTACAATCCTGTTAATTGATTCATGCTACTGTCTTCATATGTAAGTAAATTAAGTAAGTCTTCATCAATCAACTTTCCTCGTAGAAAAATAATCTTTATCATTTTTTTTTAAATATAGATCTGTTCATGTAGTACAGTATTCTTATCTTTAAAACCTGTTTACCTTGAATATTTCTTGTGATAAGTATACATCCTTTCATGAATTAGCAATAAACTACCAATCAGAACAAACTGAAGGGATAATACTTTCACACGGTCGGCTTATTTTCCTATTCTGATCAAAGTAATTCGAGTGAAAAATAAAGAACCATCTTTGCATTTAACTGCCGTTTTATGAATTACTTCCCATTGTGTTCGTAAAATGCGTTTTATGTAATTAGATTTTTACATGCAATGAAGTAGTATTCAATTCATTATTGATCAGACCAACGAACACCGATCTTGGATTATTGTTTATTAACCCTATACTGTTTACATAAATAAATTGGCTTTCACCGTCACGCAGCACTCCCTTCATTTAAATATATCACCCCTTTCACTAAATATTCTTAACCAATAGAAAACTAATGATGATTTGTATGTCCACATATTTCTCCGCATTAATTTCTTAACTTTAAATTTATTTACATAGTTTTCAAATATCAAATAGGCAGGAGGATAGCAAATGAAATCTCTAGAATCGGAATTCGAAAATAATCTGTTACATTACCAGTGCTGTTCACTCACTCTCTCTCTCTTTCGTCGTAGACACATGCATGTAGATGCATATGACAAGCGTAAATGTATGCACATACTACATATCCACAAATTTTTAACATCTGTTCGATTGAGAGTAGATATAGGTATATCTATTCAATCATAATGATGACATGATTATGTATACTTCTATGTAAACTTGATAGTGGGTGGAGAAACCATTGAAAATCGTTTGAATGAGTAATGAATGAATGAGAGTATGAGCTATGAATGAAGTGAGTGAAAGAGTAATGGTGGACAAGATAAGTGAACTATCACATCATTTAAAGCTGTTCAAGTAAATAAACAATTGAACGAATAAATAATAATAATAATAGTAATATGTGCACATATATCTATTGAATGTATGTATATTTATGTGTATGTATGATCACAATAAAGCCGTTATTTAATACACGAGAATACTTATTTTCATTACAAATACTACTCGTGCTGTATAACTACTCGGATTTGTGCTCATTCACGTCACTTGGATAAAAATAAGTTTAACAGTAGGGTAAGTTCAAAATAATACTACGATGAAGTCGTATTATTCAGAATTTTTTTTTCATTATTATGCAATTTCGTTGATAAACTTTATTAATCTGAGGTTCATACTAAACATGTTAACCAAGTTCTAAAACTTTTGCTACAAGCTGATCGACTGGTAAGTATTGAAGATTGTGAACAACATAAAAAGAAAATATAAACTACACAGAGTGTCTTATTTATAGCGTCAGTTATAAATGATAGGAAATCAATCTTTTGCTCCAAGATAAAATGTATAGAAGTGTATTAGCCGTTTAAGGTGTTCTAGCTGAAATAAATTATTATAGGACAGTTATAATACATCAAGAGAGCGAACATGGATTTGACAACTTTTACGTGACCTTGCAATTTCTACAGATAATGGATTTGATTCTGAAAGATTCTACGGATGTGTAGTGTTATTTAGCTAGTTTCAACAATCAAAAGGCGTTTTATTTATTATCCACTAATGATTTTCATTTGCTATCCAAGTAACCTCAAGTTGAATTAGGTAAAACAATCAAGACACTCCTTTCAGTATATTAATTCTTGTCATAATCTTAGTGTAAAGTTATCCAAATAGTACATTTGGTGGAATGGCAATGTTAGCTTACTAGTGGAGATGGGCTGTAAATATTAAAAGGACTACTTATTGATTTATTTAAAATGATATACAAAATTCATTCTTAACTAGTCTTGAGTCAGTCTAGTAACAAATACCGTTTTAGTAGATGACACTACTGACACTAGATGAATAACTAAATAAGAAAACATGAGCTCTGTTAATTATATAAGGCCTCTACTATACATTTTATTATGTTCAATAATTAGTATTTCAATCGACTTCACATTGGGAAGTTGTTGGTTCAAATGCACAAATAGAGTTTTAAGAATGTAGTGACAGTGTGAATCTGTCCATGGATCAGATGGGTATGTTCGTCGTTAGACGTAAGCGACTGAAGATATAATGGAGTATGATGAGGTGCAGGATATTTAGTGCTAGAATATTTAGCATTCATAACAGTACATAAGTCTGGACATTTTCCTGTTGTTTGCCTCCGTTGACTGACAAAATTGTCCTGTCCTTAAAGCTGATCCCATTTAGTCTTCTAACTAACGTGAATTAATGAAATTTCCAGCAAGTGTCTACTTAAATTGCGTCTAAAAATTAAATGAGCTTTTGAACAGCGTGTTGAGCTTAGAAAAGACATCAAAAAGAACGTGTAAAGAAATATTTTTTTCTCTTAAACTGTTACACGGTAATTTCTTGTTTAATAATACAAGGAGTAAACATAACCAGCCACTACAGTATACCACTTTTTAGAATATACGTGGAACATTTATTTGACTCTTGAATTTTTACAAGCGAATAGACAATTTATCTTAGCAAGATCACAGATTGTTCGTATTTTTCCGGAAATACTAAAGATTTCACTACAAGTTACTAGAAAACCTGAAACAGAAAACAAAAGACCGATTTTCAGCTGCAGTAATAGAAGTACACTTCACTTACCAACATCTACATTTGTGTAATCACTTTCCATTCATACTAGGAAGATTTTATATTGCTAATAATGCGAAATATATTTATACGAATTAGTTGAATTCTCCTACAAATCGTGAGTGATATACTTTTTATAATTTCTCTTTGATACATTTAGAAAATACTTTTGGGAATACGACGAAAATTCATTATCTGCATTTCAATGTTAACTCACACAGAATCACTAGTCAGCCCATTAATTTGTCATAACTACAGCCTATTTAATAAACAAACTCACTTGTACCAGCCCATTATATCTGACAATTCTGTTTTAAGTGGCACTGACATAGCCTCTAGTACAACTATCCACAAAAACAACACCAACAATGGTAGTAATATTTCTGCAAACAATACTAATAATCCCGATATAAATGCTTCATATCTGAGTAATAAACCCAATTACCAATTAACTGATGAAATGGCTGGATTACGAACATTGTCATCTTTGGAATTATTGAAGAATATAAGTCAGTCGTTCGATTTTAGAGCAAAACAAGTAAACATTAATAATACTGTTAATAATAGTAATCAAAGTAATGAATCACAATATTACAGATCAATGCAATGTTTAAATCCAAGTTTGTTTAAATCACTACAATTAAATTTTACTTCATCCAATGGAAATGATGATTGTTATAATCGTCAGAACAATGAGATGAACAAGGAGTTTTCACCAGATATTATAACAAATAACTTATCATATACATCAAGGTTGAAAAATAATGAGACTTCACAAGATAATATATCGCTATCAACTATAGCAGTCAATTCATCACCTTCTTCGTCAGCATTATTATCTGTACCCCTGTCATCACCATGTATGCCTTCATCCATGTATAATGAATCGAATGGGATCCAATATTCAGTGAACGATTTTTCCTTTTATAAGCCAGGAAGAGGAGAAATACCTAACAAAGTTGAAACAGTGAACGAATCGGTAAATGTAAGTCTGTTTCTGAATAGGTAGTTTGGTCTACTTTTAATTTCATTATCAAATTTCAGTTTTGTTCCTACAAGTATATCGAAGGATACGTTGTACAATTGTTAAACTTTTAATGAAATTTAAAGAAAGTAAATCGACTGAAAAGTAAAGTTTTCTATCGAAGTACTACTGGGAAAGTTGAAACAGTAAATTTAAACATAATTAAAACTTAGAGGTTGTTTAAAGTAGCCTTATAAGTCAATGTTACAACATACAACTAAGGACAAATTATTTGACTGTGAATTGATTTGTTCATACGAAATATATTTGAGTTTGAGTTCCGATTTAATAACAGCGTAATTTTTGATGAAAGCTCTGGAGCACTGTATTCCACAGTAAGCAGCGAAACAGGGCACAAATGAGAGTTGTTCCCACTTGTTATTTGTGAGAATAAACTATTTCATGTATTTCGATTGAAATCGGTTGACCGACTGATTTGTTTCTAACTAGCCTAAGATTCCGTTTATAACTTCACCACCACTATAGTGAACCTATTAGAACGAATGATTAGATTCTAGTAAGATTATTATTTAATATATTTTCATTCTTGTAGGGTATTCATCATCAAAAATGCTTTATTTTATAGAAATTAGTAATATGTTTTATATAAAGTAATCCGTCAAACTATAAGTTATTTTCATAAATTGTCATGAATATTCAACCGGTTTATTAGCATAAAAAACTTTACTTACTTCCCTCTGTAATATTCAGAACCGTCCGATGAGTTGTAGACAAACGACAGGCATCCTGAGTTGATCTCTGCTCCCATGCTTTTCTTTCCAGTTGGTTTCAAGCTGATTTCATTATTCTATTACGTTCGTCAACTGGGGTCTTTCTAAACACTGCAATGCATATAATTTACCAATACTTATTACAAGGTCAGAATTACCGTGATTAATAGCTAGATAATCTGGTTGAATCAGGAAAACAACTGTTTATAGTTGAATGAAAAGATTGTTATTCAATTCATATCAGAATGTAAGTTACGCATTCCATATTGTGTATAAAAAGTGATGGTAATCTATTGAACTGTCGAAATGGAAATGTAAATGACTGTATCTTACCAGTAAGTGGTTGATAAGCAAGTTCATTGGGTTATGAATAAATTCGTAGGTTTATCATGAAGTTCATATTTTAAATTAAACACAATTTCGAATGAGTAAAAAGGAAATTTGTTATTAAAACAGTGATAAATTAGCAAATTTTGGTAATCAAATTTATGTTTTCATACCGTAATATGTGAATCTTAAGGAACTTACTCATTAGTGTTTAGTTACTGCTTCTTTTCTCCTTTCTGTCTGGTCTTTAGTGATTTTGTAAAATCATCAAACGCACTTAGTAGTTCAATCGTTCTGTATAAAAATATCCTTTCAGTATAAGTAGTTTACATTTGTACTTAAAGATCCTATTCAGGTATAAAAATTATAAATTATGTAGAATCAGGAGGTAATCTCATAATTTGTAAGATTCACGTCATTGACGAAAGATTTTCTCCAAATTAATCCTATTATTCCAGTAAGTTAAGCATAACTAGGCTATCACATCTCAGCTAACTTATTAGTAACCTTAAGGTTCCAATCACCTTCCGTACTGATTGATTATTGTCCACTTGCTAGTATGGGTAAATTCTCTACAGTACCTCTGATATTACTGTTAGTTATTCCTAGATTAGTCTTAGTTTAAATAGCATCAGCTGGTGGCAAAGTCGATTCTAAATTTTACAAAACTTACAATTTATCAGTTATATGCACATCAGATTTCAATTAAATACAATTGTTTATGTTAAATGATTAATAGTTGAGTCGTCAGAGGAAAGGAAAACACTATCAAACAAACGTTAAGTTTAGAATTATATAGCACACATATCTGATTATATCAATAGGCATACATATATTCATGGTAATCAGTATGTTGATTTATTTACATCTATTAGTAATTTATCCGGCAGTTGAAATGAATTGAATACTAAAACTTGAGGTGAACAGTGTCGTGTTAATGAGGCGTAGTAATTTATTACGTACTTTACCACAAATCAAGCTTTTTTATAATCTTTCTCTCCATAACAATAATCAAACTCCTTATATTTTAAAAGTAAACAGTTGGGCTCTTCTCTCTATATTGGTACTTGTGAAACTGTTTAGTAGTTAGTCACTTATTCGCTAAGGTTGGGGTTATTTAAACTTTTGAAAATTGAAAATCTTTCCTTTCAATTAATAAATTAGTGTAATATTCGAATTTATTCACAAGTATTTCTACATCTCAGTCATCTAACCTTTGTCCTATTTCCATTTATCACAAATAATTTCATTAATCCAGTGAACTGAAAGAAAAAAGGAATCAATACGATATTATATAACACAGCAGACAGTGAAGAATGATTGGAGGACAATAGTAATCTTTTCATTTTCCATTCTAAAAGTGATGGTGTTTTATTGAAATGTATAAAAACTGTTTATAAGATTAATTTACATTTCAGTCTACCATCTTCAGGTTAATGAGATTGCTGAACTAAATAAAATGGAACTTTGTTTTTGTGTTTGTTCACGTTGATAATTAATGTCAGAACGTATAATCTAAAAGTTTAGTTAAAACTGACTAGATATTTGTGTTTTCATTCACCATCTGTGGATTTGATAGTTAAAAAATAATTCGAAACCATTTTGATTGACTAGTGGTATTCATTTGACTTGTATATGTGATTACTTCAGTGAAATATGCAGACAATGATAGGAAAGTGGCTTCTATCACCTTGATTTTCTTCTCAAATTCCTGTGAACACACAGAAACGAGGACTATAGAATTCACATTGATTATTTGAGGTTTGCAATTTATGTTAACTACTAAATGGTAAGATACATTTTTCAGTGAGTTAATTACTAGACTTCAGTAGATTAATATCGTTGTATATATACGTGCGTCGTTTATCTAAGTGTGAACATAAATAAATGAGGACTCAGCAGTATGCTATATGTAGACTAATAAGTATTAATAACCTTTGAAATAAATTATATTCGATAAGTACTGGCAATTGAAAAATAAACGAATAAATTCCAACGTCGCTCAGTAAGCTGGTCCAAGCTTCTGCAGCGGGGGAAGGGGGGAAATAATCAAAGTCAAACTACCACAAATATATATATATATATATATATATATATATATATATAAGAAGCCGGGTGAAACGTTGGAATGTATTCATATATCTCTTAATTGCTAAGATTTATTAAATGCAATTTACCATTAATGTCTTCTGTACATCTGACACCCAATTTTTGTCAAGCCATCACTTTAAATTTGGAAGAATGCACATATAATATTAATAACTGTTTTCAGATTATTGGTACCAGAAATCTAAATATAAAAAAAAATCTAATATTAAATAGCACTTCAGTAACATAGTTCAGTAAATGTATTTCTGAAATAGTGCAAAAAATTTCAGTGAAACCAAAATGATCAGATTAAAACAATTGGTTGTGTTGAACTGCTTGCAACCTCGGTTAAATAAATAGACAACTTTAGGAACAGATTTTTAATCCTGTGGATCCATTTGATCCATGATCAAAACGATAAATTGATTTCAGCGTAAATTTTTAAAACCGGAAGATAAATACAAAGTTTTTTCCCTGAAGTTAATCTAATTATTTAAGTTGTAAGTAAAAAGTAACATCAAAATTATTTGTCACTGGTAGTAATATCCAATCAATCAATCAATCAATCAATCAATCAATCAATCAATCAATCAATCAATCAATGCCTGTTACCCCATGTGAAGCATAGGCTGCCGACCAGCATTCGCTACCCAACTCTGTCTTGGGTCTTCGGTTCCAGCTCTTCCCAAGTGCTCATCATTCTCCTCATGAGTGTCTCCAATTCCGACGCTATGTGTTCTTAGGTCTTCCTCTTTTACTTCGGCCTTTAGGACTCCAAGTGCTTATCTTGTGACGCAGTTTGATGGTTTTTTCAATGTGTGTCCTATCCACATCCAGCGTCTTTTCCAAATTTCTTCTTCGGTTGGGAGTTGATTAGTTCTCTGCCATAGAAGATTGTTGTTGTTGGTAACTGACCAAGGGATCCAAAGCATCTTACGCAGACAGTTGTCTATAAATACTCAGCCTGAAACCCCTTAGGGCTGTTTCCGGTCCCAAACCCGGATAAAGGAGGGGAATTGAGCCTGGGGTTAGCAACCTCATCCCGTAAAAAAGAACAACCTTGCTGAAAAAAATGCTATCGGTAGTAAGATTAGTAGCACAAAATGATAAAGTGATCCATTTCCACCAAAAGATGCATGCATTATAAGATTTGAGAACGAGATGTACGGTTGGAAAATAATAACGTTCGTTAATACCACTTATTTAGCTGCTTTAGTCTATATTCCTTAGATAGTTAGGTATTATGTACAGAAACACTAAGTCTTAAAGATGGAGACTATATTGAATATAACACAACTTGAACCATTTTCTTGATAGCCATTGTTAGTTGAAGTACAGAAGACTAGATTAACCATAGTACATTTTCAATAATTGTTTGTAGCAATGAAAGATAGTTAGTTAAGAGACTACAGACTCTGGAAACAGCATCTTGCATTCTTTTATTTACTGATTTTGCATAAACTTTTCTAAATGAGTTTAGAAAGACCATAGGCTCGTTAGTGATAATATTCTATTCTGTTGGTTTACTAATTTTTTATTAATTTCAAAGTACAAAAGTTTTGTTTGTCTGTCATAATTCATACCAATGACAAGGAGGAATGTGTTCAGCCTACTAAATTATCTTCTGTGAAATATTGTTTGTCTACTACTCTACTAAGATCATATTTGGTAAATATGGGCCTTTTCTCGCAATCCTAACGTTTATATATTCACTGTTAATTTCAGGTTTGCTCCCAATCTTAAATAAACTTTCCTTTTAGTCTATTCAGTTACCTTTATTGAATCTTTGTAAATTTATGAACCAAATACAATCTAAATAAATTAACCTTCCTTTGTATATGACATACAGAAAGCAACAGAGTTTGAACATTAAGGAATGTTAACCGGACTATCACTTACTAAAAAACATGCGTTACATGAAATCCTGCTCACTTTACCGTTAATCGATAAGAACGAAATATCAAAAACAACTTCTGTTCCTCGTTTCGGCTGGTAGTATTTAAATGATTATTGGTTTCACATAAAATCGTAGTTTCCTGAGACTTTAGCTTCTTTTTAATCGCAAATGAAGCAAACAGAGAATTAATTCTTCTCTGTTGCTATGCTTTCCGTGTAAATGTTAATGAAAGTTGCAACAACAACAGAAACCATTTGTTAGTTATTTTTACTTTATTGCATCTTCTTTTATCGTTCGTTCTGTTCACCACCCCCTACTGCTCTACACGAGTCTTATACTTTGATCTTCTTAAATAAGAATTAAACAAAGTAACCAAGTATGTGATATGTGAAGAAAGCAACAGAAAATGTCAACAAAATGGACAATCATTATAGTTGTTGGATTAAATCACTGATTAAGTAGTGATTTCGTTGAACTTCTTTTTTTGAGATATGTCAACAACATATTGTTGTAATGCATAAAGTGGTGGTGGTAAAGGAATGAACATAAATTAAACAAAGCAGGCGGACACAGGTGCGTGATCAACTTTCTTTCAATTAATTAAATAATTATACCTTGTTAAACAAAACTAACATGATTTACTCTGGTTTGTCGTAGCATTGTGTCTCATTAAGAATTAATATGTTTGTGATCAGTATAAAATATTTAACTAATTAGTATATTAGATAGGGGTAGGTTTGAGATAGGCTGAAGTTCGAAACCCTTTAGGATATGGCCAACAGAAAAGATAGACAATCTAGTGATTAATAATTAACTATTCTAGATATATGGAATGTTGAAATAGATGTTACTTGATTATGATAGTCATACTGGTCATAATAATAAATATTCTACTCATTATTTACACATCAATGAAACTAAATATACGACTGAACAATTTCATGCTGATTATTCAACTTCGCATATTCTATACGTAACTCTAAGTTTATTAGCAGAGTTATTTTAATGTTAATGTTTGTCTGTTAGTGAAAATTAAGAAACAGATATTCACGATTAGTACGACTTATCACATGACTAACCTGTATTAATTTCTCAATAGCTATTGATTAGAAAACAAAATAAACTTAGACTTGGTATCTAATATGATGCATTTATGGAAAGTTACATACATCTAGTTATTTGTATCTATATTATACTTCGATTATGATACTGAGTGATATAGACTCTAATAATGGAGGAAGGAATACATTCTCTTAAGATTATGGTTACTACTCTAGTACACTTGAGTGGTAAGCTTGAATAGAGGATAATTTTTGATTAATTTTGATGTGAATTCATATTTGAGACTTGATGTATTGTCTCAATGATGAATTAGCAACATTTATTCGAATTTACTCTGAGTAGAGTCGGAAGTTAGCCTACTTGTTTTATTTTTCACCTGTCACAATATTTATCTGGCATTGCTATCGAGATAAATTATTGTTTGACCTATTGTATAAAATTCATAAAAAGCGAATCTCAGTAACACCTACTCTTTCTCCTAATAGTAAACTATTTTTTATCACAGACGACTGTTAAGTTAATATTACAATAACAATACAGAAAAATGTCAATAATCACCGATTTTGTTGCTGGGCTTGAATGACAACAAGTTGTTGTTTCATTAGACTGAATCACATGCACACGCCATCTGTGAATATGTTCATACGAACAACAACATTAATTCTGCAATTTTATTAGTTACTGTTATGATAGTCAACACTGATTGATTTATTGAATTGAAATGACTTTCAAAGGCTTGGCTACACAAAAAGACTATTCAACCTTGTTTGTTGTTATCTGTGTTGTTCATTGATACAAAAAAACCTGTTGATTTCTCTCCTCCCTTGATTTGTTTCTTTTTATTTCAATGTACATATGCAAACACACTTTTACGCTTAATTGTGTAAACAGCAAAATAATATCAAACTAACTAAACATAGTTTCAGTTCTACTTTGTGAATTAAATGAAACCTGTCTAGTTAAACGTAATGGTATTTGTTAACTAGCGCTATTAGTAAGTTCATCGTTTTGTTAATTTATTAAGTCACTCGACTTGACAATAACACCACTGGATATAAACATGAACAACTTTTTCATTTCTATTTAATTATTACTAGGGCTGATAACATTAACAGGTTTTCTTCAATCATTGTGAATGGAATGATGGCTAATTATTCTATTATCATTAGTTATCAAATAGTTACTGACCTATTGGATGTAGACGAAAAAAGAGAGATTAATTTCGAGTTTTTGAAATTCATCTGTTGAAATCATTAGATTGTCCTTTCACCCTATCGTAAAACATACATAGAAATATTTCAAATATTTGATGATGTAAAAATGGTTAAGTGGTTTATTTAATGAAGAAAGAAACTATGCAACGCCTGTGTGCATAGAGTTAACGATTATAAATGTTCTATTAATCGCATCGTAAATAAGCATTTCTCTGTGCAAGAAAGGGAAAAATCATACAAAAGTGGAACAGAGCGGAAACTGGTATCAGGATGCTAATACAATGAAATATTTCTAATATAAGCTTAAGTAATCCTAGAAATCACGGCTAGCTAGTTGTTTATATTCATTCTATGGAAATTTTAGATATTAAACATGAATTTACTAAGTAACTGACAGCTCGTCTTACCAAAAGGCACAAGCCTAAAATGTACAGTTGACTGTTTAGTAATTTTTGATAATGATATATTTTAAACAATATAATTGAAGGACTATAAACCATAGTTTTGAAGGAATACAGTATCTACATAGTTTCTACTGATTAGTGATCCGATAACCAGTGTAACATCTGATCAAGACACTGTATTAACTATTAACAACTTTATTGGTTGAAATCTATTTTAATTTAAGGAGAATATGTTACATTTTGCAATCGAAAAAGATTCTTTATCTATAGTCATTTCTGTAGTATTTCTGTAGTATTTTATAGCACAAGATATATTGCCTTCTCTATCAGAATGTTTGAATCCATAAATTATAAAAGTATCCCTTTTGTAGTTAAATTGAATTCTGTCTTAAGGTAGAACTGGAGAGAGATAGAGAGAGAGAGAGAGGGAAAGAGTTAAAGAGAAAGAGACAAATCAACTTGTGACAAGAAATAGTTTTAATCAAGAAATTCCTTCTAATATTGCGTATATTTTCTACATCTTCGTAACTTTTGTTGTTCACATTTCATTAGCATAGTTTAGACTTTTTCATCATAAATTAAAAGGTGAAAACTGGGCCAATACGAGGAAAATGAATAAATCTTCAAAAATATGTCGATTTTCACTTTAAGATCTATATATATATATATATATTATATCTATATATATAATATATTATATATAATACTATATATATATATAAACTGTTACTTATAAATACAACTGATGAGAGCGGTATAATTAATCTGTATGTAGGAAATAAGTAAATAACACACTGGAGAATGTGTCCGACTGTAAGCTGGACTAGGGATGGTAGTCGGGATATATGAATTCAGTTTTTTTGTTAAATAGATATAAGGAAACAAATTAATCAAACATAATGTTACATAATTATGGTTTATTGTTTATATTCTAATGAGAAAATCAAATTAGCTGTTTTTAATTAAGTTTATTACTTCTACATCAGTTTCATTATACCCGGACAAGAAATTATTCCTTTGAAGTGTTCAGACAATCTTAAGGATGAGAAACTGCAACCTATATGGTGCAAAAGCTAATTACAACTGATCCTAGCAGATGTAAACACAATGGTATAAACTAGTAAACCACGGAATAAATGTTAGGGTTTTGCTTATCAACATCTCCATGTCACATCAAATATACAACTAAGGCTAAATGCTATAGTTTGAGGATGGTGTGATAGGGTGATGGACCTTATAAAAAAGCTCGAATGACTGTGGTCGCCAAACCGAATATATTACAGAAGATAAGAGACTCAACTAATACAGTATAACTATCAGTTATCTTCCGGACAACAATTAATTCACCAATTTCAGTGATATGGACTAACAAACATACTTATGTCATTTGTATCAGAACGTTTTCACTCAGAAGAATTTAATTGAGAAAAGATTTTCAAGTCTCAACTTTCCTCTTTATTTAGGAGGATGGTCTTATTACAGTTATGTTAGAATTACATATTTAGAAGTATCGTTTTGTTATCAAATCAAGATCAATCCTATGTGTACAAAATGACTCATTTCAACAAATGTAAACGAAATTAATAAGTGGAATTTAATTACTTTCACCAAAATGGTCACTGGGGATGGGTTCAGTTTAATTAAAGGAACGAAAGAGTGGCTAAGACCTCTATCTTGTTAAGTGATTCATGGTTGATATCATAGTTCAGAAGCTAACACCGTTTTATCAGTATGTTGCTTTCAGAAAAATAGTAACATCTACAACGTTTTCACTTTATCATATTTATTGTTGACTACCTCTTACTCTTTACGAAAAAGACATTTGTATCTCATAGTGGAAACTACGTTTACATTAGTATAATGGATTTTTAAATGATATTTGCCGTTTACTGTTTCTTATTTGCAGGAATGTCAGAATTCTCTGACCGAAGATTTTTCGCTTATGTTGAATTTCCCGGACTCCTTGTCAGATGGCAACCAATCTTCGGATCATTCACTGAATAACAATCACAACAGTTCTATACACCATAATGATGAGGTAAAATCCAACTTAGCGTATACCATTGATCGAATTTTGGTATCAGAGCAAGAATTTCCAACTAGCTATTCATCAAACTCTGATTTACTACCAAATGGAACGAATTATTTAACTAATAAACGTACAGATTCAAACAACGGAAACAGTTCAACTCGATTTAATTCTGTAAAGGTTGATTATGGGAATCTGAGTTATACAAATAACGAACGGCTTCCAAATGATCAGTTAGTTAATGTTCCTAACTCTTCGAATAATTTTCGACCATCACCATCATCTTTATCATCTTCAATGCCTGAACTCTCCTCATTGTCTTCTTTGTCATGTTCACAAACAGGATTTCAATTTTGGTTTGGCATATTCTACAAATTATGGTTCGAACAATTTAACCAAATCCAATCAAAACCAATCGATTTTAGTCAGCCAGTTTCAGACAAAATTTCGAAAAAATCAGTTCTTAAGCCTTTTGTATTTGGTAATAACAGTAACACTAATACTGATGATAGCAATGAACCAAGTGTTGATAATTTTCTGCTTAGTACACCAATCCGTCCTCCAGTGAATACATCGAATAGTTGTGGAAATCTAGAAAAATTGAGAGAAAATCCCTTTATGGTGCCATCTCATATGCAAGAGAATTCTTTTTATCGATCAGATTCATTATCTTTAAACACTAATTCCTCATTATCCCCTCAAACATGTTATGTGACAAACGATGTCTATAGTAATAAATTTCATCATGACAATAATTTAAATAATGTCGTTGAATATAAACAACGACCTCTATATAAGTTGTACGAAAATTGTACAAATTTAAACTCGGTTTGTCTTAGTGATTTTGAAGAATGTGCTCATTCAATTTCTCAGCCTCCTCAATCACTAATCACCAACAACTCATGTAAAAGTGATTATGATTATCCACATAACTTATGTTCACCATTTCAGATCAATAAAATTACAACGCCGTGTAGTAATCCACTGATGACATTGCCAACACCATGTACGAAGCAATATAACGACCAACGTCTTAGCTACTCATTACCTACTTCAAATCAACCCCTTCCCGAACAGCCAGTGACAACGACCGAAAATTTAAAATATCCAGTGAATATTGTGCACAAATCGTCAATTTTATCTAATTATAGGCTACATTCAAACTATTCAAGATTACGTGGCAAATCCTTGGTTAGTGGTAACAATTCAAGTGATAGCTTACAACAACGAGGCTATAGAGCATTACCATTCCCACTAACAAAACGTGATGGTCGTATGCATTACGAATGCAACATATGTCGTAAAACATTTGGGCAGTTATCTAATTTAAAAGTACACCTGCGTACACATACTGGTGAAAGACCATTCCGTTGTGATACATGTCACAAAGGCTTTACGCAGCTGGCTCATCTACAGAAGCATAATTTGGTACATACCGGTGAAAAACCACATCAATGTACAGTATGCGGAAAACGTTTTAGTAGTACAAGTAATTTAAAAACACATCTACGACTACACAGTGGTGAGAAGCCATTCGCATGTAAGTTATGTACAGCCAAATTCAGTCAATTTATCCACCTGAAATTGCATCGGCGTTTGCATGCAAATGAAAGACCATTTATTTGTCCAAGATGTCACCATAAATTTCTCGATTCTAAAGGACTAAAACAGCATTGGAAAAGAGGAATATGTTATTCGTGTGAAGAATTGCCACCAGGAAACTGGAGTGATATAGATGGTGAGGAAGTCGTTGCTGAATCACAAGTAAGAAAAATTCCTTCTTCAATAAGTCCTACTAGTCATCGTCAATATCAGCATAAACGTTCAAGCAGAATTTGTGATATGAATACTACAGATGATAATGACACTAATCATATTGCTCCTAGTATTACTGATAAGGGAAATAGTAAAAGACGCCATTTTCCCGAAAATATGATTCCAATGTATATAACACCATAAAATGAGAAAGAAGAAACCATTTTAATGGCTGTGTGATGATTCTGAGAATGTTAATTAAGTAGATTGTTAATTTAGGCAAACTTCAAATGATATTGATACACCCTTTTTATTAAATATGGCTGTGCAACATATAAAATCATATTTTCACATTTGAAGAAATCAAAACGAAACATTTTCACTTTTACTATCTTAGATAGGCAAACAAATAATGTATTCACATGCCTATCTGTACATTATTGAAAATTGCAAAACTTTGTGTTCAGTGTGTATTTAATGGGATGAAATAAAACATATTTTGTTAAGTTAATGTCCTAATTTTTAATATTTAGAGAAAATTTAATGATTTCTGACGAAATTAGGGGGAACAAAGTAGGCATCAGTATAAGTGCCTGAGGTTAAACGGGGATCCATAGTTTTCAGGATAAACTCGACCTATTGTTATAGTAATGTTTATTAGATTTTATCCTTTTAAATTTATAAATGTATTATTGCTTAACCAAACAGAAAACGAAGAAGGATGAAAAATGCATGGGGTAAAAACATACTTGATTGTGACGAAAAATCGTAGTTACTTTAAGACTGATCTTCAGAACATTGACTTTGAGCCACACCGTTAAATATATTCATTAATCAGCATACAGCATACCTTCGTGTTGCTTGTTTAGAAAAATTTCATTAACACGACTTCGAAAGTAGATCCATTATATTTTCGTTATACATACATCAGAAATCAAACTGAATGACCAAAATTATGTGTGGTCTTCAGATATCGTTTAATCATATACGCTACTTCGTGAGTAGCATTTCTGATCTGCAAATTCATTCCTCACTATTCATAACTGTTGCATAGTGAAGAATCCAAATACTAATATTTATTTGTGGTGAAATCCTTCAGCCGTTAAGTAATTTAAAAGTTCAGTTAATTAATTCTTATAGAAAGATTAGTTGCGAACTTTGAATGATCTTAAAACACTTTTGTATTCAATTGGTAGAAAACGAATATCGTGAAATATCGTTTACGAAATATTTTGTTTTTCCTTAGCTTTTAGAGCCACGATGTAATTTAAAGCCAAAGAAAGCTGGCCCAGAAAATAGTCATATTCAGGATGATATTTATATAAAAACAATGAAACTGAACTACTGTATTTTCATGACAAACATCGCCCATATTGATAAACGAAAATGATGAATCTGATTACGTTTCGTCTTAAGTGTATTGCTTCTACTATTAGAACTAACATAACCTCATATGTAGATCTAGAGATATCACATTTTTCACCAGAGTAAATCAAATGGTATCTTTATACGGATTTGTATGAACGGTCGGGGAGTTTATGCCAAATCTGATTGATGTTTGGATAAAATGCGCTTCAAAATATTAGTAATCTACATTATTCCCCATGGTTTCCTGTTCTATAGTTCTGATTTCGTGGTTAATAACTACTTAACATCAAACATTTGAAAATAACACAGACATTTTCCAATGTAACAGCCATGAAAATAATTCAGAGCTTGTCTATAAATTGAAACCCTTAAAGTAATTGATTTCTCTCTCAACCCAATTTGTGAATCATTTAGTCTAACTATTAAGGCTCGGTTGTTACCTCGTAATAAATTTTCGGTAAACTAGATTATATTTTTTTAATTTACCCAATTTCCATTTTTTTAGTCACCAAAGCTGATGAAAATTGGATAGACAATAAGATATTAACTGTCCCTTGAACAATATACGAAACTTCATTCAGTTTGCAAACTTCATGAATTTTTCATAAAGTTAGGATGAGAATAATTACGAAATACACTTCAGCTATATAGAGGTATTTAATAAAGGTTAGTGTGTCATGTAAACGTTATTTCAAACCAAACACTATTCACTATACCACTTACTGGATAGTAATAGTGATGGAGTATGGGCTTCTTAACAGATCATTTATAAGTGAGTGAAGTGCTAGTTTCATAAACTGCTTAATATAAAGAGGGATTTATTGATCTAAATAGGTATAGGATTCGATAAGAACGAAAGCATATTTAAGGTTTTCATTTGGTCGATCACTCTGTAAAGTCACTTCAGGGTTTGATAGTGATTTATTTCCTTACGGAAGAGTTCTACTAAACATCCACTACTGTCGACCAGTCTCTTGACTATACTGGAAGATGATAACAGTTTGTCAACAAGCCATCAGTAATGATTATTGTTTATGAAATGTAGCCTTAGCTGCTGACACTGTACTCTATAGAATGAAGTATATGGGTTCATAAGCACATGTTACGGTATAGTTGAACGGATCGATGAGAAAAATTCCAAGTTGTTCTAACCTAAGTTGATTTATGATGAAGACATGGAACTTTAAATTTGTCAAGCTTAAAATAGGGTCTGACTTTTAAAATCAGTTTATTCTGCTAGTTTTATCTGATTAAAAAGTTAGGACATGAAAAATGAGGTGTAATGTTACTGAAATCATAAAGTAGAAAAATTAAGCAGACATTTTACAACATTTCAACCATAATAAGACATTAAATTAATGGATAAACTCAACTGTGGTAAATTCAAAGACGAAGGCACAACAAAAACGTCGAATACAATAATGAAATGACTACATCGAAATTTATTCGGATACCGAAAGGATAATGACATTGACTAATCCCATTTTGTAACAATTGAGTCAACATGCAACTATCGACAGTTGACTAATATTTAGTTGTATCTGATGACACAATGAGACCTTACAGAGAAGTCGGAGCTTATAGTGATTAGGCTGAATATTTATTCTCTTGTTTAAAGATAAGTCAATCAGTTGAAATCATGGATTTGTCAAGCATTTCATATGCGGAAGTTACATGAAATGGATTCAGGAATACGACAATTAGTTTGTAAATTTGGTCCTTATATGTGAAACAAAAAGTCTTATTTAAAGACTGTAGTTTTCATGAGCTCCAAACTTATGTGGTGTGTCATATTAAATTACTACTACTATTGATAATAATCTGGTTCCTTTTGAATGGTAAGTTAGTATCCAGACCCTTGCAAAATTCATGACCAGAAAAAAAGTGAGAGTGGTGAAAATTCGCTAACGAGTTCTACCTCACATTTATATGAAAAAATAATTGTACATACGGAGTTTCTTTATTTAAATTTATCGTCTTCATGCAACTTGTAATGTAGTTCCTCGTTCTTGCTTTAATTGATAAATAGTCAGTAAACAGGATTATTCAATATTGATGATGGTGGGAACAATGACCAGGTTTACATGATAGTGTGTAGTTTCACCCATATTATGTCTGGTGGGACAATTTAGAGTAAATGATGATGTGTTCCGATCCAAATTCATAAACTTGAGAAGAAAGTTGTATACACTGTGAAAAAAGTTCGATGCATAACAGACTGAGATTTTAGGAATTCAACTGATTTGAATATAATTTTATCAGTCATCAGAAATGTAACATTTGATACACAGTGAGTAATGAGTGTTCACTCCATTCAAGTTCATCAGATGAAGTGTAGGCCAGTAAGTAATATTGAATTGCATTATGCGTTAATAGAGCTTATCTAATGCTGATCATTGCTTATAATAAATATTGCTTACTATCAGAAGTTGGTGAGATACTTAACAGAAAAACAGTGAGGTAAAATATATGTTCTCTAGTGTACCTCCGTGACAGACCTCAGATAAGATTGTTAAAAACTGGTTCCGGTCAGTCAGTCAGTCAGTTATGTACAACTTAAAACCTGTGTAGGCCTAAGTCTCCACACCTCGCTACCATAGAGAAACGAATACCAGATTGGTAGGAGCAGTAGTTAAATCAGTGGTCGTAAGAAAAAAAAGTGAACTTACAGGATATGATGCATGAAAAAACAATTAATTTATGGAGAGGAATAAAATAATTCTAAGCTGATGATTTAAACGCAGAAAAACAATAAATGAACCTGAGCCACTATGATTCATTCTGAACCAGGTCGTCCTGAGTCTCCAACCATTAGTTACAACGATCACGCAAACTTAATAATTTATGGTCTTCCTTACCAGTGGCTTCAAGGTTTTTGACCAATTTCAATTAGTAATAAAAAGTTATCAGCACTTAACGTGAAAGGACGGATGACCTTGTAAGATGCAATATCTTACTTACTTACTTACTTACTTACTTACTTACTTACTTACTTACTTACTTACTTACTTACTTACTTACTTACTTACGCCCGTTACTCCTCAGTGAGGAGCATAGGCAGCTCACCAGGATTCTCCATTGAACTCTGTCCTGAACAATCCTTTCCAATTGTTTCCAATTGCTGTTCATCCTTCTAATATCTATTTCCAATTCTCGACGCAGCGTGTTCTTTGGCCTTCCTCTTTCCCGTTTCCTAACAGGATTCCATGTTAATGCTTGTCTCGTGATGCAGTCTGATGGTTTGCGTAATGTATGTCCTATCCATTTCCAACGTCTTTTCCTAATTTCCTCTTCGGCTGGAAGTTGGTTTGTTCTTTCCCATAGTAGGCTGTTGCTAATGGTTTCCGGCCAACGGACATTCAGTATCTTTCGTAGACAGTTGTTTATAATTACTTGTACCCGTCTGATGATGTTTGCAGTAATTCTCCAAGTTTCAGCTCTATACAGCAGGACTGTCTTCACGTTCGAATTGGAGAGTCTGACTTTGAGGTTAGTTGATATTTGTTTTGGGTCCCATATGTTTTTCAACTGTAGGAATGCTACCCTGACCAATCCTTACGAAAACCGGCTTGCTGATCTCGAAGTTGAGCATCCACTGAATCTTTCATTCTGTTCGACAATACTCTGTTAAAGACTTTCCCTGGTATCGACAGTAGCGTGATCCCTCTGTAGTTCGCACATTTGCTCAAATCTCCTTTCTTTGGTATCTTGATAAGATGTCCTTCTTTCCAATCTGCCGGCACTTGTTCTTCCTCCCAAATCCTCCTGAATAAAACATGGAGTATCCTTGCTGTTAGATCGATATCTGACTTGAGTGCTTCAGCTGATATATTGTCCGGTCCTTCTGCTTTCCCACTTTTGATTTGTCTGATGGCCATCTTGATTTCCTCCATCGTTGGTGGAGTGACATCTATGGGGAGATCTGTAGGTGCTGCCTCGATATCCGGTGGGTTCAGTGGAGCTGGCCTATTTAGAAGTTCCTCATAGTGTTCTACCCACCTATTCTTTTGTTCTTGGATCTCGATGGTTGTCTTGCCTTCTTTGTTCTTGATCGGTCGCTCTGGTTTACCATGTTTATCTGCCAGTATCTTCGTTGTGTCGTATAGCTGTTTCATATTTCCTTCTCTTGCAGCTTTCTCCGCTATCATTGCAATACCTTCGATGTATTTCCGTTTGTCGGCTCTAATGCTCTTCCTTACCTGCTTATTTGCTTCTGAGTATTCAGCTTGAGCCTTTATTTTCTCTGCTCTTGTTCGGCTGTTGTTTATTTCTATCTTCTTGTTCCTCCTTTGTTGAATTTTGTTCAATGTCTCAGTGGAGATCTATTCCTTATAACGGTGTTTCTTGCGGCTTAGAACCTCCTGACACATTGACGTTAGTGCTTTTTTGATTCCTTTCCAGTTATCCTCCATGGTGGTTTCTTCTTCTTTCGGCAGATCTTGTAAGGCTTGGAACCTGTTGTTGAGAGATATTTTGAATTCGTTGAGTTTGTCAGTGTCTCGGAGAAAGCCTGTATTGAACCGTTGTACTGCTGCCACTCCAGTTGTCCACTGTTTCTTTAGCTTCAGTTTTATTTTAGAAACCACCAGGTGGTGGTCTGAAGCTATGTCAGCTCCTCTCCTGGTTCTCACATCTTCCATGGATCTTCTAAATTTTTTATTGATACATATATGATCGATTTGATTCTCTGTAGTATGATCCGGTGAGACCCATGTAGCCTTGTGTATGCGTTTGTGGGCGAATATTGTACCACCTATAATCATTTTGTTGAAAGCACATAGATTTGTAAATCTTTCACCATTGTCATTTCTGTCTCCCAGTCCCTATCGTCCCATGATTTCTTCATATCCAGTGTTGTCCATTCCGACTTTGGCGTTTAGGTCCCCCATCAGTATTGTCAGATCCTTTCCTCGACACTTTGCTATAATTGATTGCAGTCTATCATAAAACTGATGTTTGTCTTCGTCGTTGCCCTCGTTGGTTGGTGCATAACATCGGATAATATTCATTGTAATCCCTTTCTTAATTGTTTTGAAAGATGCTTTGATGATCCTTGGTCCATGTGGTTCCCATCCCACAAGAGCACTACGTGCTTTTTTGGACAGCATCAGAGCAATTCCGTGGGTGTGAGGAGCATTTTCCTCTTCGTGGCCGGAGTATAGTAGCATCTCTCCTGAAGCCAATGTTTTCTGTCCAGCTTGAGTCCAATGGGTTTCGCTGATTCCGAGTATTGTCAAGTTGTATCTCTTCAATTCTGCAGCTATTTGATTTGTCTTCCCGCTCTCCCACATTGTTCGAACATTCCATGTACCTATAAAAATATTTGCTCTGGTTGTTAGAAGGGGGGGCATCGACCTCATGACTTCCGAAGAATTTCGGCTTTCATCATGAGGCGTCATAAACAATCCTTCCACTCCTGGGGCAGAGTTCTAATGGTTTAGCTTGTTTAATCTGGTTAGCGGTTTTTTAGCAAGCTTGGATTTTACGGGATGGGGATGCTAGCCCCATGCCCAACCCTCCTCCTTTACCCGGGCTTGGGACCTGCAGTAACCCTGGGAGAGCTACAGGCGGAGTTAAGATGCAATTTCACTGTATTTTTATTCACGGAAACATTTAAATATCGAGCTAAGGATGGATAACTGAGATCAATAAGAACCATGATTAACATAGTGTTTCTGTTTCTGGGACTTCCAATCATTTAAAATAAACGACTATTTATTAGGATGAACTTGAATATTCCCGTTGATTTGTTATACACTGAAGCTGGTTATCCAGCCGATGAGTCCCAGATAGGACGGAACGTGCGTCCTGGATTCCACTTGCCAGTCACATTTCAACTTAAGTAAAACGACTACTTGTTTAAACAGCACTTCACAATACTTAGTAAAACTATCTGGTAATTTTGTGACACATTTGCTGAGTATTTTGGATTCAGTATTACAATTTATCATCATTGTCATTATTATTGAAGCCAATATTATTTTTTTATAAAAAATACCAATTTATGAGCCTAATCATTTTACACAATGATCATTTTTGATTTATCAAAATAGTCATAATACTAGTAGCTGTGAGGGAGTAACGAAGATTTGTTCAAACGATTTACATGTAGGACCTGTTTTTCGCAGTAGTAGGGATGATTCATTAATGGGCATATAATAGAGGCACATATCATGACCACTCTTCCAACTACTTTCATTTATCTGAAACTCCCATTTAAAAATAAGTAACCTTCGACAATAGAAAAAGATTATACATTTTTAGCATTACTTAAGAATCAATAATTGATCTAGAATAATTAACGGTTTTCTGGGGGGGGGCCTAAACAGGTATCATTCCATTAAACCTCTTCAAGAGATTAGTACTGGTGTGGTTACTAAGCCTAATGATGCAATGTTTATCTTAGGTAACAAGTAAAAGATAACTGATTTGTAAGAGTTTTTACACACGATTAACTTTTATTTGTTGTCTAACTGCTCTGCAGCTCTAAGTGACCGTTTAATTAAAAAAACCCAACAATCCTTTGATGTACAGTAACTTGGTGACATAGTCTTTGAAGTGAATATATCATTCACATTATTGTTACCACCATACTCTACTATAAATTGACTCGATTCTGTAACCAACTCCTTTATTTCGTAACAAGTAGAATTTTTTAAATAATTTTAAAAGATAATAAACCTATCAAGTAGTAATTAACCACAGTTGTTACCACCAGTGATTTATACCTTATAACCCGCATTTTAGTGAGTAACTGTATGGAAGATGAATAGATCAAAAGTTGAATAGCCGTTAACAATAATTTAACCAGGTGATCATCATGGGGTTTGTAAATAACAGTTCAACGAATACAGCTATTCGTCAGTAAATGTAAATAATAAAAAAATTAATGTTATTAAGAAATAAAATATATAATTTAAATGTGTGAAACGTTACCTGAGATATTTTATTACTTTTGGTTTAATAGTTAATGTTGTTAATTCACTGAATATGTAAAAGTGATTTATAATCGACAAACCAAATGTCGATTAGCTCATCAAATTGTCATATGTGATGTACACGCTGAAAGCTGTTTTCTTTTTATCAGTTATCAGAGCTTCATTTCAGAGTTATGGACTAGACGATTTAGGTGTAGAATTGAAGTATCCATAACATTTGCCGGAATTTTTCTTTAGAAGGCATTTATATTCACACCTATAGTGTCAAGTAGAATGGGAACGACACCATACCCAATCATAGTTTGACAGATTAAGAATTGTTATTATGAGGATGGGAACTAGTGATTGAGAGGCTAACATAATTATGATATTAGAGTGTTAATGCGTAAGAAAAGTTTGGTAATAATACAACACACTGAAACAAATAACAAAAGTTAATTCTAGCTGTAGATTAGTCTGTTTGTTGACTACACAAATGATTGGCACGGTTTAATTGGATATTCGTTCACTCTAAGCTGTGTTGCCTTTATCTTGAGACTTGAAAAATCTTCATCACCTCATTAAAAACTTAGGCCATGTATCACCAAAATTACTTTGTGGGAGTATATGACGGTTAGTTGTTTTTAACGGTACAGAGTATATTTTATGGATATTTCGTATACATTCTTGATGTCAAGTTGTGTCGCATTTACTCATTTCAAACAAGATTTCAGTAATTAAAATATATATACACTGGACTAGAATGGCGAGAGAAATATGATTTACATTTGCGAAGGTGAAAGTATAACGTAAGACTAATCAATCATTAATTATATCTGATATTGTTCCTGCAGTTTGGTGATATTTGTCATAGTTCCCAATGTATAACAAAGAGGATTTAGAAAAAAATTGTTTGATTTCTAGAAATATTACTTAACGAAGTTTCATTATATTAATGAGTAAAATGCATATCACAAAAGTCATTCGTAGGTTCATTCACACTTTTGTATTATGTACAGTTTTTTCACATACTGGGTAGATATTCTACTGACAGAATTACAGTCCCGCTAGTTTAGTTTACTTAAATGTACTACTAAATAGTAATGTATCATGATAAGAAAGTAAACAAATGGCCACTTGTAACTACCAACGTACTAATACTACCACGTGATCAACTTCAGTGTAACTAAAATCATGTTATATTCATCATATACTAAACTCCTTACCTTTAATAATTTGATAACAATTACTAACACCATTAATGTAAGTTTTATTGAAGATAATTGTTTATCCAGTTGTTGATTCGAAACAGATTACTTATGAATTACAAAAAAAAACAAATAGCACTTACACTATGAACATTAAATCCCGTGAAAACAATAACACGTTCAGATGAATAAGTTCTACCTAAGTTTTCAAACTAATTTACCCAGGTAGTCTTTGAGCACTTCATATAAACGCTTATATGTATGTTAAGAATGTTATCACACCGACGTGTTACAGATAAAATGGGGTTTGAATCATATGAAAGAAATTTGCAAGCCAGAAGTGTGAAATAAAGTGATATCTACTAAATTTTAATTTGTTCACAACCGAAATAAAATTTAATATTTAATTTGAATAAATTTTATGTTGATGAACAGGACACGAATTTATGATCATCAAAAGATTACAGGTATCGTAGGCGACAAGCTGAGTACCAGTTAACAACAACCCACCGCTGAGAATTACTTACTGTTTTACATTTCATTTCAGCAGAGTGTAGTATTAGACAAGAACCGATCCTCGGAACTCTCGTAGGCTAATAAAATGAGAGAATGCATAATATATTCTCCTATAATTAATTATTTATAAGTTTAAAACTAATATCAACTTTTCTATTTTTATGAAATTTTAGTTCATAACTATTAATTGAACACTATCAAATTACAAGACATTTCGATGTGAACAACCAAAAATGAAGATACATGGATGTTTGGTCCTCACTTGAAAATTTTCAACTTCAGATCTAAAGACAATGTCAAGTATTATATCTTGTAGGCTTAGGATTGATGAGACCCAAGGCTTAACGAAACAACCAATAACTTATAATTGTTTTGCAGGTCGTACTAGATATCGTGCAAATGGACTGCTTGAGGTGTTTTGTCTTCTTAGGCATAGATTCTTTTGGGCGTGTTCA
Organism: Schistosoma mekongi; assembly: GCA_034768735.1. Taxonomy (NCBI): domain Eukaryota; kingdom Metazoa; phylum Platyhelminthes; class Trematoda; order Strigeidida; family Schistosomatidae; genus Schistosoma; species Schistosoma mekongi. The sequence continues at coordinate 39,615,430 of CM068305.1, read as the reverse complement.
ATAAAATGTGGACAGGCCCGTCACTCTGTCCTTCCAATGTACCTGCATTTTCAAGTACATGTGAATCGGTAAATACAATTGTGACGGGTATTTGTAGATTCTCGTTTGATATATTGAACATCTCATTGTATATAATGGGGTCAATTTTGCTGCCGGAAATGTGTAATTTATAGTTATTTTTAGTTAATGATTATTTTTCTTTGCTACCTGGTTACCTTTAAACACTTAAAGTAATAAACAAATCACATTAGCCTGCAGTAGGAAAATATCTTTGGGTTTACTAGAGTCAAGATTTTGTATACTAACATGTTAATATGATAGTAAATAGTTGGTCATTACTGTGCAAGTAGATTTTTTTCAATAATGTTAATTACTTATTTATTAATTAACCATGAATTAGACTACAGTAGTCGATTGGTGTAAGTATACCATACACTTCGTACCCGTTAACGAAGTTAGTGATTTATTGCAAATTTAACTCAATTATATCAACTGGTAAATTTTCTCTACATTCATAATATTTAAAACAACACCTTTACTTTATTAATTAATGATAAACCCGCATTCTATTATAGAAACATACACACAAACAGACAAATAATCTTAGATTAGTTACGCATGGAGCATGCGGGTGACAAAATCAGTTTTCCAAAGATCAACACGTTCAGTTTTTACTTTACATCATAAATCTTTATAGAAAATACGAAGAAATATCTGAGATTGTTAATCGCAGACAATTTGTACGCTTGTGTTCATGTGTAATTGTCAGAGGAAGATATTTTTGAATAGATAAATAGATAGTATTAACTACTAAGTTAGGCAGATAGTTGATTCAACAAACAAAATTCTGCGGGTTTCCCATTCACACTTTATCCCCCCCCCTCACTATCTCTTATACACTCTACAAAGCAGCGAAAAAAGAAAGATTACTACAAGAAGAGGAAAACTGAGTATAAGTGAAACGAAAATAAGTAAGGAGAATTTGTCGACACAAAATTCACGTTTTGATGCGATTATGATCTTATTACGCCTAATTGAATTGAGGAGGGAATAATTTTAATATTTTTACCAACGTACTCTGACTATTTTTATTAATACTACTGTTGCCATCACTTTGTGAACATCAAGATGTGATTATGTCAGTTGACGAATACTAAAAATGATGGCAGGTAAGTTAAAACTATATTTTGAGCCTATTTCTCTTTTATTGCAGTGTTGCTGATGTAGGTATATATGTAGTAGGTAGAATAAATGCTACACATAAATATAGGAGAAAAATTGAAGAGGAAAAAAACAGAAATAGACAAAAACATGTGGGCAAGGCAGGTTGGAATTCTCACACCTTTCGATGAAATTCGCTTCTTCAATAATATGGACAGTGTACCTATTTCGAGTGTATTTGTGTGTGCATGTACTCATGAATCTAACACTTCTTAGATTGTCTAACATTTTTAGAGACTGATTTAAGGGGGGTGGGTGGGGGTAGGGAAAGGCATAAGGAAAAACAAAAGCAAACTAAAACATTTATCGTAACACAATTTTATGACATTGATTAAAAGAAAAAGAAAGCCTTATGAATATATGCAGTAATAACTTCCAGTTAGATAATGCTAATAGCAGATTACATTGTTTATTAATGGTAAGAAGGCCATCAAATACTGTTACATACAAAGTAATTACGAATTTTTCTAAGATTTCATCTGGATGGTCATGCTTCCATCGTTCCTCGAACATAAAACCCTTACATCTCACTCCGCGACTAGACCATTAGAATTGCTGCTTTGTGTACACAGTATAAAGATTTATCTTCCACTTATATATATATATATTCAGCAAAGCACACTCTTAGGTAAACAGCCTACTATTTATAAATCACTTTTCGTTTGCAGTATAGTATCTATTTTCCATTCTGTGAAATTAATTTTGACAAAACTACTCTATTGTATCTTCATAAAGGGAAAATTGGAAGCAAACATCTAAATTGGCTAATGAAGTGATCTATGGGACTACACATGCTGCATCACCGCTACCTAGGCTTTGGGCAAACGGCTCCCTGCTTGTATTAGCATACATTAATTTGTAAAAGGATAGTAACAACGGACTAACTTTTCTGTACACTGTTAATGCATCTGAGCAAGTAAAGCACCTATTCTCTTAGGAAACGTGGTTGATAAGAAATTAAACTATTTATATCATTATTCTGGGTATTAAACACAGAATGGATTCTACTGTTATGTTATGTTTACGGTGATTACTAAATTTCACCTGTTATTTATTATTTACTTCTGACTTGGCTATTTTTAAGGTTGTAATATACCTCATATATGCATGAATATTACGTTTGGTATAATACATACATTCGTGTCCATGGACAAAGATGATCTGAATCTCTTTCTTCTTTATGTATCAAGATTTTGGAGTTATTGGTAACTGTCATTCGTTAATATAATGTGGATTAGAAATTACAATAAATACGTGCTTGAAAATATTAATAGTTGGTGAACAATTTTCTGTAATGGTCAAGAATCGGAAAGATGAACAATATTCACCAACGAAATTTAAAAACCCCGTACTAACTAACTAACTAACATTTTTACACAGTGATTGTAGCTAGTTGGGGGGGGGGTATTTTGAAATTAATGATCACAGACCATAAATTAGAGGTGGAAAGAATGACAATTCAAAGTTGTTGGCAGTATTTGGTTCTCAGATATGAGTCGTTTGATAAGGAATAAATAAATGGGCTGTAAGTAAATACACTTAACTTAGATCGATTTAATCTTTCTAAAAGTGTTCTTTCCTATTTCAGTAAAGATAGAACTGTGAAAATTCTATGTGACACTATTTTCACGTAAAATGTTCAGGAATTTGCACAACGTATACATGTTGCTTTGAACTTCTGGGCTTAGCCTTATGCTAAAATTTCTTAGGTTGGATTTATTAAGTTTAGGTACCTAGCTATAATATAGTAGTTTGTAAATGTTTATAAAGATGTGAGTGAACTACATCATCTGTTAGCAGAACCGAGCACATAGCGAACACAGTAGTTTTACCATTTCAGATATAATTTCTCACTTACTAACTAGTTGATTTTAAGCTTAAATAGAAAGTAATGGAAATATTATATTTTAAAAACTAAAAAAGCCTGTTATTTAGTCACTAGAATAATGAAAAGAAGCTATTTCTTGAATCTTGCATTACTTTATTTTATCAAAAAGTATTTAAGACGCCAGGTGGTTACCTATTGTTTTCAGCATCATCACCATTGTTATTGTGCAATAGAAATCATATTCATTAAAAATACGATTGGAAAAACTATGCTGACAAGGTAAGGATAAAGGCTATTATTTTGAAATTTGTGTTCGAAGTGGTTAAGATAAGGACATGTGTGAGATTAAAACTAATTTTCATTATTGTCGTTTTCAATTGAAATAGTTTACTTGATTATTATTGTTGTTATCAACATAGTGAGGTGATGATGTTGATTTGTGTTATTGCTAAAACTTCTCCGTTTATTCTCGTCACTCTCATCTCTTCTTTTGTTGATTCTGGTGAAATTATGAACAAAAGGAAAATTTATAATAGTTTTCCGGTGAAGAAATTGTTTCAGTTACTCTATCATTTTTTGTGTTTTTCTTTGTGAACAAATTGGAATTTGTCCTGAGGGCGTATTATTTACTGAGTCAACTGCTTACTATCTTAAATTATTCGTTCGTTAGATACGGCCATGTAGCGATGATGGTAATGATAGGGGGAAGGGGCAGTTATGACACAACCATGTCATTTTTAAACAACTAAAATTGTCCGTTACATCTTTTTATGACTTATTTTTAACCAATAAATTTATAGCTTGTGACCGCATACGGGATTAGTTGGCATTGGGATTTCAGTAATTGATTCGGAGAGAATCTAACCAAACCTTGTATTCTTCTGAATACCATGTTTCAGCTTAGGCTCACCCAATAGTTTTATCAGCTGTCTATGAATATGATTATATTTATTAAGAATAGTTTAGTCATGACAAAGATTTCAATACAATAATGTGTAGCCATGCCGAAACGAGAAGAATGTCAGCCAATGAATCCAATCGATCAATGCTTGTTACCCCATGTGGAGCATAGGCCGCCTACCAGCGTTCTCCATCCAACTCTGTCTTGGGTTTCCTTTCCAGCTCTTCCCAAGTGCTCATCATTCTCTTCATGTCTGTCTCCGATTCCGACGCATTGTGCTCTTGGGTCTTCCTCTTTTACTTCGGCCTTCAGGATTCCAAGTTAGTGCTTGTCTTGTGACACAGTTTGATGGTTTCCTCAATGTGTGCCGGATCCACCTCCACCATCTTTTCCTAATTTTCTCCTCGGATGGAAGTTGATTAGTTCTTTGCCATAGAAGGTTGCTGTTGATGGTATCTGGACAACGAATCCGAAGTATCTTACACAGACAGTTGTTTATAAATATTTATATCTTTTGTATGATGCAGTTCCTTGTGCAAGTTTCAGCTCCATACAACAGAACTGTCTTCACATTTGTATTGGAAATTTTGACTTTAATATTGACTGACAGTTGGTTTGAGTTCCAGATGTTTTTCAATTGTAGAAATACTGCTCTTGCCTTACCAATCCGCGCCTTCACATCCGAGTCAGACCCTCATTGTTTGTCGATAATGCTGCCCAAGTATGTAAAGGTTTCTACATCCTCCAGAATTTCTTCGTCAAGTGTAATTGGGTTGGAATTTGTTGTTTTACATCGAAGGATCCTGCTTTTCCCTTTGTGTATGTTGAGGCCTGCTGCTGCCGAGGCTGCTGCTACATTGTTCGTCTTCATCTTCATTTGATGCTATGTGTGGGATAGAAGTGCTAGGTCATCTGCAAAGTCCAAGTCATCTAGTTGCATCGATGTTTTTCACTGTATTCCGAGAGTGTCTTGAGATGTTGCAGTCTTCATGATCCAGTCGATGACCAGTAGAAAGAGGAAGGGCGAGAGTAAGCAGCCTTGTCTGACACCGGTCTTCACTTCGAATGAATCTGTGAGCTGACCTCCATGCACGATTTTACAATGTAGTCCGTCGTAAGAATTTCGTATGATGTTGACTATCTTCTCGGGTACGCCGTAATGTCGTAGAAGGTTCCATAATATTCTCCTATCCACACTGTCGAATGCCTTTTCATAGTCGAGGAAGTTGATGTAAAGTGGTGAATTTCATTCAACTGATTGTTCAACAATGAACTGTAGATTCGTGATTTGGTTGGTACACGATCAGTTTATAAGGAATCCGGCCTTCTGATCTCGCAGTTGGGAGTCGATCGGATGCTTCATTCGGTTCTATAATACTCTGTCGAAGACTTTTCCTGATATTGAAAGAAGAGTGATGCCTCTGTAGTTCTCGCAATTTTTAAGATCTCCTTTCTTTGGTATTTTGATGAGGTACCCTTCTTTCCAGTCTGCTGGAACTTGTTCTTCCTCCCAAATCTTCATGAGGAGAATGTGGAGTATTTTTGAAGTTGCTTCTACATCAGTCTTCAGTGCCTGTGCTGGTATATTGTCTGGTCCTGCTGACTTACCGCTCTTGATTTATCGGGTGGCCATTTTGATTTCTTCGACTGTTGGTGGGTCGGTGTTTATAGGGAGATTCGTGACTGCTGCTTCGATGGCTGGTGGGTTCAGTGAGGCTGGTCCATTCAAGAGTTCTTCGAATTGTTCTACCCACCTGTTTCGTTGTTCTCGTATCTCAGTGATTGGTTTGCCGGCCTTGTTCTTGATTAGCCGTTCTGGATTACTGAATTTCCCAGCTAGCTTCTTCGTTGCATCGTATAGGTGCCTCATGTTTACTTCACTTACGGCGTTTTCCACTGTCATTGCTAGGTCCTCAACATATTTCTGTTTTACCGACCTGGTGCTTCTCGTCACTTGCATGTCAACTTTGGTGTATTCGGCCTGTGCTTTGACTCTTTCTGTTCTTGTCCGGTTGTTATTAATCGCTTTCGTTCTGCTCCTCCTTTCTTGGATCTTGTCTAGAGTACCGACAGAAATCCACCCTTCATGGTGGTGCTCCTTGCTGCCCGAAGCCTCCTAATTTATTGAAGTTACCGTTTCCTCAATCTATTTCCAGTTATCCTCCATAGTAGTTCCACCCTCTTCTAGTAGATCGTGAAATGCCTGGGACTTATTGTTGAGGGTTATTTTGAATTCGTTGAGTTTGCTAGCATCCCGGAGAAGGGCTGTACTAAACTTTGTAATACTGCTGCACTTGGCGTCCAGTGCTTCTTTAGCTTCAGTTTCATTATAGACTCCACCAGATGGTGTTTTGAAGCTGTCAGCTCTTCCCTTTGTTTTTACGTCTTCCATGGTCTTTCTAAACTTCTTATTGATGCAGATGTGGTCGATTTGGTTCTCCGTAATGTGGTCTGGTAAAACTCATGTAGTTTTGTGTATACGTATGTGGAAGAATATGGTGCCATCTATAACCATTTTGGTGAAGGCACATAGGTTTGCAAACCTCTCACCAATATCGTTCCTTTCTTCCAGTCCATTTTGTCCCGTGATGTCTTCATATCCGGTGTTGTCCACTCTAACCTTGACGTTGAAGTCTCCCATCAGAATGGTCAGGTCCTTGGCTGAGCACTTGTCGACGACTGATCGCAGCTTCGCATAGGACTGGTCTTTGTCGTCTTCGTGGCTGTCATTGTTGGGTGCATAGTACTGGATGACACTCATTGTAATCACTTTCTTCTTGGTCTTGAAGGATGTTTTGGTGATCCTAGGCCCATAAGGTTCCCATCCTATAAGAGCCTTCCATGCTTCTTGGGACAACACTAATGCTACTCCTTGTGTGTGTGGGGCGTTTTCTTCTTCGTGGCCGGAGTATAAAAGCGCATTTCCCGAGGATAACCGTTGCTGTCCAGCTTGCAACCAATGCGTTTCGCCTACTCCAAGTATCTTCAGGTTGTATCTTCTCATTTCTCCAGCTATTTGCATGGTTCTCCCTGTCTCCCACATCGTGCGGGCATTCCATGTACCTATATTAATTGTTGCTCTGGTTGTCAGAAGAGACATCGGCTTCGTGGCTTGCGAAGAAACTCAGCTTTCACCATGAGGCGTCATAACAGACCTCCCAACTCCCAGGGCAGAGTTATAACCGTCATAAATGTTTTTATTAGCAAGGTTGTTGTTTTACGGGATGGGGTTGCTAACCCTATGCCTAACCCTCCTCCTTTATCCTGGCTTAGGACTGGCAGCAACCCTAGGGGGCTCCAGACGGAGTTTAATGAATCCAAAGCACAAATAAATAAACAAGAAAGGTTATGCTTTTGATCAAGCAAGTGTTTACCACACATTATTTGCTGATATTTGCTTCGAATATCAATAGTCGGAAAACCTGTGGCGAATGAGAACTGCGTGTTAACCACCATCGATTTTCTGAAGGATGTAGGCAGAACTAAGACACCTGTTCACAACATTTTATGTCCGAATAATTTTTACTTAAAGGTTACAAAAACATATTAAAATAACAGTTTGCTTTAGTGACTGTTAATTACACCTCAAGAATCTAAGTAGTTAATAGACTTCATAAACACCAGAATGTCGTAACATTGAGATAGGAAGAAAACAGTTGTGTACTGAGACTAGTCACGTAGGTTTAACTTAGTTTAGATGCAGTTAAATGTGTTTTCAGCAATTTATTAACCATAAAACACTTACCTACCATATAGGGCTATCTTATCCAAAAACTCCCAGAGATAAGCAAATTAAGTCAGAGTTGAACACGAAGAAAACAGTTCCATGATTTTTGTTCTACTTTATTGTTGCAAAATTACTATAGTGATGGAAGTGATACTTTAAAATTTCCAGATAATATGGTAAACCAGATAAATCAGGTATTAGGATCAGTTAGTTGACGGATAATTGCTCATGAAGCATTTCAATAAAGTTCTGTTTGATAATATGAGATTTGGAATCATATAAGTTGAAAAATATGGATGCTGGGTTAGTAATCAGAAATGAAGAAAAGGTAGGATATCCCACTGTCAAATTAATATTTTAATAGTCATATTGTAGTCATAGTTTAAAATTGGCGAGTGAACTATTGAAAAAAGGGAGAACTTTACTTTTATGACCTTCATCATAGGATTTCGTGATAATATTCGCCCCCAACCTGTATATTCAGTTCAATAGGAACCACGTGATTAAAATAATAATGATTTGATGTTGAAAAAAAGATACTTATAAGCCATTTAGAATTCGACAGAAAATTATAGAAATGATGCTTAAAAATACTAGGAATCGAATGCACGTCTTATTATATAACATATTCTTTAATGGGAGATAGAGTATTATGAAGGATACACACGAATTAAATGAAGTAGACTAACCTTTGATTACCCATCGATTTAGGCATCAAGCTGAATATAATAAACGTTACTCAGTAGTCTGTTTTGCCTTTAGAGAACACATAGTATCTTATTTTATGGAAATGTGGCTATTCTACTTTGAAATGACCGAACTCAACCAAAATCACCATCAATCAATTAAAATTGTCTGAAACAGACAACAGATGGCGTTTACAATTTATCCTTACTAACCCTGGATATAAGATAAATTCATGCAATCCAATTAAACAACTTACGAGTAGCTAGCTGTTGGATTACAAGATATATTAAATTGGTCGACAAGATAGTAGTGAACAAATATTTTTGTCTCTAATCTTACAAATTATCTGAGAACATACACATTACACTATATTACTATATTCCACCATGCCCATTTCTACTATTTATCCTTTACATCCTATATAACGAAAAGTGTTTACTAAAATCAGTCTTCATTTATGCTCTATTCTTTAGCACCACTGACACTAGAAGAAAGTAATTACCCGAAAATATCTATGATACTAGGAGGAAAATTATTTTTTAATATTCACAGTAGTACACTATGAATCAATATTTACTAATAAATTCTATCTTCTCAAGTGAATTAAAATTTCCATCGACGGCCTTTTGGGTTTTGCCTTCTGAAATGTGTTCATTGACAGTATGGTACAAATATGCCAGTACCATACTGACAACAATCAGCTCAGATGATTTATAGCAATAAACATAATTCATATAATCTTTTAGTCTTTTATAATACTGCACACGTTACTTGAGAAACACAAAATGATGAATCAGCTCAAAAGTCTGGCTTCTGAGAATTTTCAGGTATATTTTCTAACAATCGAAACAGAAATGAGATAAATACACTATCACGAATGAAAGGTTCTTCAAGAGCAGTACGGTTGATTCAACTTGAATTTCGTAAAATAAATTTCTTGTAACTTCATTAAGCGTACCTATTAGACAAAATAGTATGCGTAAGGTGATTTCATTTACCTCTGAAGTGAAACAGTCAAATATAAATCAACATTTTTAGGTGAACTGTGATTTCTGGATCAAATTTTCCTCAACAGCTAAATGAATTTATCATTAGTATTCGAGTGTGTGTATGTACGGGAGGGGAATTTTAAAAATTAGGAATTAGAATGCCGAACATTTTAAATGAGGGTAGAAATGGAAACCACTAAGTCATGTCATTTTGTTTAAGAAATATCTTTAAATCAAATGATTAGTCACAAAATGTCTTGAAAGTTATTTCAACAGTAATGTCCACAATTGAGTCGATGCACCATTGGTACTATACAGAATGAAAAATTATCTGTTTCATATTTACTCTTGATTAACTGGTTTTGTTTTTAGTATCATAGATGGCTAGGAGTAAAGACATTTTAAATTCTCGTCGCAACCAGGGTAGTTATTCATACTTTGTCGTGAAATTATATCGCACTATGCTTTTTATTGCTAACCTACCATTTAAGACCGAAAATTACAAGTTCCGAGCTTTTATTTTGAATAAGAAGCTGAAGTCTGTTTACCATCCGCTAACTACATGGCCCTTGTTCATTACACACGAATATCAAGTTCTCTTGACATTTTAAGACATTGTGAGATTCTCGTTAGTCGCTTCCACTATTTATTAAAGTAAATGTACAACAATAATAAAAACTTTCCAACAGTACTCCTTTTGAAATCAATGTTCCGCTAATTTTTACAAAAAGCTACCTTAATTTGATGCACCGAATTGACCTTTGCTATGCAACCATTCGAAACTGAGAAGCACTGGATAACTGTTCCGTCCTAGTATGGGACTCCACATCAGTGTGAATTCATGACCTCTCCAATGGAGGGATCACTGGACCTTTAGGCTTTGCGACTGAAGCTTAGACCGTAGGTTAATACTTCTGATTTTAGTCAGTTTGCATTATGTTGCAATGCATCATCCATTACCATAGGTGGATAACTTCCTTACATCCAGCTTGGTTGAACTCCACTGGTGGCGTATTCTCATCAAATCTTCGGGAATTACTGCTCATAGCTAGTCACTAATGAGTTGATAATGATAGTAACTGGATATGATGGGGAGCTCTCCTACAAGAACAAAACAGTTGTTCAGTGGTTCTCAGTTCTTAATGAATGTCTAACCGAGGTCAATTCGTTGCATCAAACTCAGATTGAATAGCTGCCGCAACACTCAGTTTCGAAAAACTGTGTTTGACTAATAAAAATCCATAAGAAAGTACATGGGGATTTTAATAAAAATCTAACGAGGAGAATATAGTTAAAAAGACTAAACGTGCGGCAGTTTATAGTTGATTAAGCAATAAAAATAATAAACCTCCTGTAGCCACGAGTTATAAATTAGGTTTTGATCCAGTTTTTCTTATCACAATATATAAAGAGTTCCAATTTAACCACTGATTCGTCGCTAGTAGTACAATGATAACGAACTGAGTCCGAAAATGACGTTAGTGGTTAATTTCTGTGTGATTTTACAGGAACCGTTTCTCATAATTGTAGCAACATTTATGAATTATGCACTTTTATTCAATTTGGTATATTTGGGAAATACCTATGCATGACTTATACAGGACTCGTGAAATACATCATCCCAATTTTCTATATATATACCTGAGTATTTCAGCTATTTGAAGAATACTCACTCATTTATTAAGTGTTCAATTAGGAAACTGGGGGGAGGGGTGTATCTAGCTACACTGATTTTCTATACCGCTGATTTTAATAGCTCAAGTATTCGTAGTCAAATATCACGTGTGTCCTTTGGACATTGATTACCAGTAAGTTGAATAAAAAGTGTCCATAATGTTAATTGACATTAGTCAATATTTTTTTGAGAACAGATGTTCACATAAAATCCTTTCCAGACTTTCTTCATAGTATAAATAGAGTTAGAATTCCATTTTTATTAACATCAGTTGACGTAATTCAGCATGTATGATGTGAATAAAATGAACACGAGACTAATCCATTGATCAGCGCCATAATCTGCATAACTGATAGTAATAAGACTAAACAGCAAATTTGTTATGTAATATAAAATGTATCCATTTTGTTATGTTCCCAGCATGTAGAAATCTACTTATTGGAACTAATGCAAAGTATGTACATACGTTACTAAATAGTAGTATAAAAGTAAGAATAAAATTTATGTCTTTAAAAATTATCCTAAGGTTTTCTCCACAATCATTTAATAGTAATTCATTATGCTATTGTTACATTGAGTCTGGTTAAACGCATTTTCAAGTCGTCCGTCAAGTTACATGGAAGTGACTAAAATATTTTCAAATCAGTTAAATTAAAGCAATTAGTGGAGTTCACTAAAATAATAAAAACCTCAAACTGAGTAAAAACTTAAAGAACTGTTAAAATTGTATCTTATTAAGCAAATAAGACAACATTTTGTCATCTCCTCAACGAGGATAATGAAGTTCTTACGACAAGCGATCTCACAGTATATCAAACTATAATCTAACTGTTCTGAAGAAAATTAATATTTGTTTGCAACAACGAAGCAACTCTCCAGTGAAGTTAGTTGGTAACACTTCATTACATATTAAGCTTTAACAAAATTGATAGTAGTACTTAATGCCACATACGAGAACCAAATGGATAGTTTTGCTAACTGGGGAGAACTTAAGATAGTAATCCAGTCGGTATGTTCTGCCACGTAATAATAATAATCAGCATAAATACGGTAACTATTAAAACTCTCAAACGTCTGTCTCATAAGTATTATGACAGACATACGATAATGTTAAGACAAATAAGGATTAAATTTCCTGGATGAATTGGAGATGTATGGCTTCATAACAGTAAACCGGTAGCACTGAGAAATACTAGAATCGGTTAAGTTCCCTAGATGGATGATTACATTCCAACTTGGCTGACAGAATGAGACTGTTACTAAGGTATAGGCAAATTTAACTGTAAAAATGTCTGTCCTAAAGGTCAGTAGAATATCCAACAACTTAGCGGTAACGTCTCTAGAACTGCTTTCCACATGGAGCATAGGCTCGTCGAAGAATACACGCACCCTGTGAATCAGTGTCAACTAGTACAAAAACTTAGAATTAGGGTTTCCTGTTGATTTCTTCTAGTCAGTTGACATCTTCCATATTATAAAACTGAATATAGTCTTACATTATTCCAATGACCAGGTATCAGATACCTGTTATGTCATTACAAAGGAAGTTCATATTGTTTTTTATTGAAATGTTAGTTATCTTCGCCAACTCATAACCAACTGACTGATTAGCTTCAATAAGGCATATTTTATTTTGTAATTTAGGAAATGTAGAAATTCTGAGTGCCAGCACATAGACAGTAAGATTCTTCACTAGTTTACACGTTATCACCTACTGTTGAAAATCTTTAAAAAAGTTCCTTATTAAGCAGATAACTCTTAGGCATTACAGTACGGATTTTGCTAAACATGATATTTTTATGAGTGCGCTCTTGTTTAACAATCACTATGATCACGAATTTGTAATTCAGTAGACAAAATTTTATCAAACAATACATGAATAATACTCAAAAAGAACCGTTTATGCCTAAATGACATTAGAAGAATTTACAGTTAGTATCATGAAAAAATTAAAAAAGTTTTATTCTACTGTTTCAATATTCCTGAAACTTAAAATGCTAGTAAATATTGACAGCATAGATTGCGAATGCTAAAGCTTTGTCCATGAAATCAATTTTTCAGGAAAAACTTCGAATATTTCGAATGTTTCTCTGTGAAGGACACAGAATGACTGAAGTTGGCAATATTATTTCTACAGACATTTAATAGAAAAAGCTTAGACTATAACTGGAATTGGTTGTAAAACATATTTTAGTTTGTGTAGACGGACAGTTTACCATTCATTAATTATTTACTTTTTCTAAAAAATCATTTAGTTATGAAACAATACATGAACAGATTATGTCAACTGTAGTCGATAAATGGAAATTCATTTCCCAAATGGGAAAAATAGTCGTCCGTTAATCTTATGTAAAGAGGCAAAATCAAATAAAAGAACACAGAGGTTCGCTCAAAAAACTAAAAGTCAAAGGTAAATGCTTGAATATCTATAAGCTATTTGATTGATTTGTTGATAGGATGACAGCATGAAGTAGAAAACAACTATGTACATCACTTTAAATCCTTGACAATATGCACAAAGTGTTGATATCTCACACCAAACATGGTATCATTATTTGTTAGAGTTCAGTTATTACCCATCCTATTAGTGATTCAATTCAAGATGTAATTTTGGAGCTGGAGTGAGAACACTCCCACAAATGTCTTGCCACAGCCCAGAGTGCTTAGAGTTCACCCTGTCATTCGAAATGTTTGCATATGGCAGCAAGTTTATATCTACTGTTATTGAAGTTCTACTTGCTGCCTTTATATGGAAAGAGCATGTTTACAAAGTCAGAGGACGATAGTGAACTTCCGGGGTTTAAGCTCAATTGTTGAATACGGATAATCCTCCAAGGGGAGTTGAAAAACCACTGATTCCACACCAATGGTATGCATGGGTTCCATGGTCCTGAGGGAACAAATGACATATGAACCTACTTTGAGAATAATCCACAAAAAAATTCATTTTCTGACGATATTCTATTACCTAGTGGATTAAACCTATGATCAAAAGCTGTAAGGTGGTTCCTCCGGTACTATCCCAGACCACACAAACACGAATATTAACTACTCGCTATACTATTTTGCTTTACAGAAATCCACCTCCCTATTCTGCTATTCCCTTACAGTATTTTCACTTATCCAACTTTTTCAGTAGCTGATCTATGGCAAAAGTTCTGTCTGTTTCAGGTGCCGCATAATAGACTTTATGAACATTGACGATGAAATCCAAGTTTTTTCGAAACTATGCTTATCAGGTAAACTGGCTTCATTCACCGTTAGCATAATAATGCAGACTGAACAACAGATAGATTTGAACACCTCTGTAAAAAGTCTTAACGCTGTTTGCTGTAGTTTGGAGGCGTATCCAAGTCTCTTGTGAAGTACTACAAATGAAGTTTCCATCTATCGATTTAAAATGTTTCATTTGTACCTATCTAGAGACTCCGTGATGTCGGTGCTGTAATAAACACAGGAGCTGAGGCGGCACTAATTGATTGCATCACTATTAACAAATATTCACATGTTGTAGATTAAGAGACTCTATCGAAGTAAGATGCTGGTGTGGGAGATGTCCTTTTGCTACCCGCGTCTACGATCCGATAGATTGCAGACAAACTACATCCAAGCATGAGCTCTATCACCAGTTGAACGGTTTTCGTAATAAAGAAATCGCAGTAGTGTCTAGAGATACGCATGTACACGTGAGGTGTAGAGGCGAAAAGTCGCTTGGGTGGCTAGTGGAAACTGGATAGTGAAAGGTCAGCCGACAGTAACCATTTCCAGTAGCACTTTGCAGACCACAAACTGTTTTTACCCTGTACCAACTTCAGACAATCACCACCTATGTAATACCTGGAGTCTTTATTCAGCAACTCAAGTTTAGAAAAAGACTGATGGCATTGGGTGGTTGTTTTCATGACTGTCGTCCCTTTTTGGACTCTGATTGTGGCCTAGCTAACGCCACGCTTATATAGCGCTACAGAGGACAGCAAACGTCTTACCCTAAACGAATTGATACAAGTAAATTGGTTGCTGCTTCTGTTGTAATCAAATATCAAAACGAGTTACGTTTAAAACTAGCTGATACTTTGCAGAAAAACGTAATTGAGTGTTGGCTACACTTGCATGACGCCATAAAGATGGAGCGTAATGCTCCTTGTGGGGCATTCCGATTATAAATCCTGGGTTTTTACTGGTTCCTCGCAACTCTCGGAAACACTATGTTTGACCTCGCTAACTTGTGAGTTTAATAATAAACGTGGATTCTGACGTCAAAAAACTGTACCAAGATTGCGTGATGACAGAGTAACCTGGCGATCTGAGCCTGCCAGGAATGTTGCATCTGATAGCTCCAGGAATATCGTTCAACTCATTTGAGCCAATAGCAGCAAGAAGCCTTCAGTCAATAAGAAAATATGAGATGATGGTGAAACAATCACTAACGTCCAAGATCGTCTCAGATGACGGGCAGTTTCTTGATTATTATTTCGACTGGTTTGTTGCACAAGCAACTTCGACCAGTGTCCAATCCTCTCAAGTCGATGATGACAAATCCACTAAATAAGGAGGACCGTAGGGAACTCCAACTTTTGAACCTTAAGGAGCCACCAAACCCAGATAAATTTCTCGCAGCCTTTTACAAATTATAACGAACTCCTGGTGAAGTAAATGACAGAATTGTTTGGAAAAGTATTGAAAACAATGTTCTATAGCCTCGAAATGAAGAGAAAGTTGTCCTCAACTTTAAAAACCTTTATGTAACCAACACAAAAATTGTCAGAATACAAGTCTACTCTTGACTACTTCCAAAATATTGGATACAATCGTACTTCACATTTTATCCAAGCCTAATTCGTACCTGCACTCACTGTTTATGGTGAACCGCCAAAAATAGTCGAAAAACTAGTGTACGTGGATAGCTGAGTGCTAGTGTGATGGATATATGTATAATGAAAGCCACGTCGGCCCATGCCAATCTAAGCCATTTTGGAGCTACCGTGATGAGAACGTCTATAAACAATCGGGATGACAGCGCTCTAGTGAGCTCTACTACTCTGTGAAATCTAGTAACTTCGAACTGAGGATATTCGGTTACTCTTTAAATTCGACCATCGTTACCTCCGAAAAATTGATAGTATCTAGTGGCAACATGATGTTAATGATACTGAGGTTCGGTAATGTGGGTTAGGATGTAGTGGTGATGATTTAGTCGGTGTCACCACGTTGAAATATAGTTTACAGTGGATTGGCCATGTTTTGCCAGTGTCGCACAAAACGGGATTTTGTATCGTGCATTACTATTTGCCGATAGTATGTGGAAAGCGCGGAGACAGTCGATATGATGTGGTGTCACGGAATTAAAGAAAACTATATCGGGATGACTACCTCTATAAATCGATTACGACTTCCTGGTTAATGTCCTAGAAATGATACATTTAAGTGACTTGAGATTTTATCAGATATAGATCAGAATAAATGCCAGTGGAGGTTCTGTTTTAGTTTTCTACCAAACTCTTCATAGAAGAGAAGTGGTCTTAGATAATAGCAAGGAGCATTTCTTGGCTATATATCCTACTAAAATGTATCTCTTACGTAGTTTTACTGCTCTCTTGTTAACTTTCCATGATTACGACTCACTTTTGTCTTTCATTTCTTCACAATGTTGTGTTGCAGATTGTATGGTGCATACATTTATGGTGCCCATTTTTATCAAATGTTGTTTTTAAACAAATAAATAAACTGTAGTTAGGGGACGTAAGCAGTAATGTTTAACCATGTTAGGTGTGGTAATTATTCATCAATAACAGCAGATGAAGTTAACCACTGGACACCAACTCAGTGGTTTCAGGGTTTGGCGTTCGACATGAAGTCTGAAGCTCCTGGGCTGAATAGCTGACCAGAGACAGCAATACTCACTCTTAAAGGGCCCCATACTAAGATGAAACAGCTGTGCGGTGCAACCTTGTGTCGCTGTTTTTATAATCATATCAAATTTATGGAGAAACGATCCACTGACAAGCGTTCTATAATAAATATAGAGTAACATGAACTGCTGAAGATAAACATAAATATGTAAGGAATTTTGGTAGCTAAAACTGCTATTAGTCTTCAAATATACCTACATCTACTCTATACTAAAGGGAAAAATGTGTACGTATTTGTTGTAACCTCTTAATTAATGACAAGATAGGATGCTTGGATAGCATATACGGGAATGGTATTAGGATTACATGTTATGATTGACTTATAACTTCTGGAATGAAAAAAACCGATTCATATCTAAATGAATACATAGCCAATATAAATACATGTGTATACGACTAAAGACAGAAAACGAGACTTTGTTACAACTGGATGATTTTGATATGCCGGACACCTAACGAAGATTGACTATCTTCGAGAGCTATGCTTTAGGACATTATTTCAATTATTATGACTGTTATGTTCCCCTTGACCGATTCTTTCGTTTAGTATATTTACTCTTAGTATATTGTTTATTTACTATGAACTACGCTTATTTAATTGTGTACAAGTTGTACCATTCACTGCCACTCTTCCCTTTGTTCTGTACAAATGTTAGATTCTTGATTGGTTCACTGTGTGGTCTGATTTTATGTATATATAAAGACATGGTTAAAATACAAAACGCTCTCTCTGTTTTCCGGTTCCCAATTCTGGTTCTTCTATTGTCGGCCTGGGGGTGAATGAGCTTAGGTCAGTCGCGCATTATCAACTAGGGACATCTCATCGGCGTTCGCTACAACCAACAAAATCCTCTTTCCTCTCTTTCTTCACGTCATAACAGGTTTCAAATATGAAAGGCGTCAGCGTATAATTTTCAAACAAAAATAGGCGAATTTATAATCAATGCAATTGTTATTATTGTAAAAATGAAAGACAATATTGAAAGAGATAAACTAAAAACACTTGAACAACGAAACAAAGAGGATCAAACATACTAAATAACATTACAATGTTGATTTCATCTTCTATAGTAGCACGAAAGCAAAAACGTAAATTGACTTAATATAATGAACGAAACACAATACAGGAAATAAGCAAGACGAGTAGTATGTTGGCCAAATTAACTGAAACGAACGATACGTTACAATAGACCAAAAAAGATACATAATGAGCTAATTACATAAAAATAAGAAACATTGATCGCGATAAGGAGAAAGCGGAAGATGAAAAATGTGGCATTTTGGACCTCGTCGACGAAGCAGTGGAATGGTGAATTTACTTCATTTTGAAAATCATAGTTCTTATGAGATTGGATCAATAACACCAGGTGGCCAATCATATACTTCAGGCATACTTGGTATATAATTTGGATCATACATCTTTTGAGACAAATACAATTCAATATCTTTAGGTTGTGGCTTACGATTACAAATACCTTTTGAGTAAGCATATTCTGCAACACGCACCGCTATAGCCAATGAAACATTGCGTATATCTTTTAATGGTGGAAATACACGACCAACTTTTAAGTCTTTTTCATCTACTTGATCAGCTAGACACTAGTATTGTGAAAAACATAAAAAAAGCAGAAATCACGGCTAAATCTTAAGCTTCATGTTGTAATAAGCTGCGACATTATTCATCCGACTTCATTACCACTGACCTAATTCCCATTCACAGGACATTTTGTTTAATTCTACAACTTTCAACTAACCTAAAAATTTATCGGTTCGGATAATTAAGAGAACTCTATTTGTCTGGCAAATAGCTATCAACAGCATACACCAGATAGTTTTCATGATTCAATAACCCAAGACCTTTAACTTAGTTACTGGAGCCAGTAGGGGTGTGTAAGTTTCTAACACACAACATCTAATGGTAAATTAAAAGGACTCATGGATGAAAAGACACAAAAAACTTGTCAGGACCAAAGGAAACATTAAGGTGGACAGTAGTAGCCATTTACTCAATACCAAAAATCAATGCTTATAAATGACTATGAATATGAATTTAACTGGAAATGTGGGAATCGTGAATATAAGAAAAACGACTTAGTGGTTAAGCGAATTAAGAATTGCGACACATACTAATGTTAAAAAAATGAGACAAAGCAACGACAGAAAACTACGTAGTCAGAGAAAAGTGAACGTGACTAATGACGACACCACATCCCGGGTTATTATAATAAGCCGTTCAAACATGATGCTTACCTCAGCAGCAATTACAAAGAGTTCTTGTAAAACCGGACGAATTTGACACAATGTAATGGCCAATCCCATGCCGGGGAAAATGTAAGAATTGTTACATTGACCAGGTTGGAAGTGAACTTCCTTCCCCGAAATTTTCAACGCAACATCGTTGAAAGGTGAACCACTGGCAAACACACAACGACCCTTAAAAATGAAACAAGTGAAACACAAGTTACCCTAAAACATCAAATTTAAACTCTACACAATCGGTTACAGGGATTTGTGTATCAATTGTAAGACGGATCTAGTGTTTGGAAATGAGATCATATCACTGTCAAAAGACTGTTAAATAACATTAGAAATAAGAAATCCGGTCCCGCAATGGTCACACACCAATCTACCATGAAAATCATTAACTTAGCATAATACAAGACCAGAATATCTTGAGGTATAATATCAAGAATACTAACAATAAAGGAGAATTTAACGAATATCATATTACCCTGAGGTGGAAATTAAAAATAGATTCCACGTGTACTGAAAATTGATTAACCTAAATAATTAAAACTCATTTAGAGCTAGACAGCAATGTTAGAAAATCTGGATCAAAATATTGCTGATTAAAATTAGGTTAAGAACAACAGTGAGAATAGATGCATTCATCTGTGTTACTAATCTGCGAAGGATAGGATTTGAAGTATCTAGAAAATACTGTACATTTGATAAATGAATAGCGGCTAAGAAATTCTGCTTAGTTTAAAAACCAAGCAGTATTATAAGTCAGAATGTACAGTTTTGAAGATAACAATTTTAGTCTGATAATTCAAACTTCAGTACTCGCTTCGGCGGTACATATACTAAAATTGGAACGATACAGAGAAGATTAGCATGGCCCCTGCGCAAGGATGACACGCAAAATCGTGAAGCGTTCCATATTTTTAACTCCGCCTGGAGCCCCCACAGGGTTTCTGCCGGTCCCAAGTCCGGATAAAGGAGGAGGGTTGGGCGTGGGGTTAGCAACCCCATCCCGTAAAACAACTACCATGCTAAAAAACAGCTTACGAGTAAAAATCTTTATAACCATTCTAACTCTGCCCTGGAAGTTGGAAGGACTAATATGACGCTTCATGGTGAAAGCCGAGCTCCTTCGGAAGCCATGAGGCCGATGCCCCCCCTTCTGACAACCGGAGCAACAATTAATATACTTGACCTACCTCAAACAGCTGTCCTCTGGGCACTGCGGTCACACTCTCAGGTCATCACGACCTCTCCTAATCATCTTTCTCTTTCAGGTTCCTCAAGAATGACCCTTCCACGGTGTGGGCAACCGGGAAATGATAACCGCCCTCATACCGCTAATAGCACTCGAGTTCACCTTGTTCATGATCAAACACGTTCTCCATCTCTGGTCTCTACTTGTAACACTTCTTCTCCTACATTTTCTATGCGCGCCACTTTTACTGGTTACCCGAGTTCCCAAATTATCATACCAGGTCTCCTGAAGTCACGCTCTAAACTTCATGTTGGAGCTTTTAATGTGCGTACGCTGTGTCAAATCGGTCAACAGGCTGCCTTAGCTAAAACATTAGAATCTCTTGCAATTGATGTATGCTGTGTCTCCGAAACACGCATACAGGATCCCAGCATGGTCATCCGTTTGACCTC
This sequence comes from Schistosoma mekongi, assembly GCA_034768735.1. Taxonomy (NCBI): domain Eukaryota; kingdom Metazoa; phylum Platyhelminthes; class Trematoda; order Strigeidida; family Schistosomatidae; genus Schistosoma; species Schistosoma mekongi. The sequence goes on along the minus strand of CM068305.1, from coordinate 39,594,599 downwards.
ACCTAGTCAATGCAACGGAACAGCACACTTCACTCTTCGTTTATCTGGAGACCCGACAGCAAGCTTACGTGGCCTTGCTGGTGTAGGCATAGCACTAAGCTTACGGGCAGAACAGGCACTTCTCGAGTGGATTCCTGTAGACAGTCGTCTATGTGCTGTCCGTCTAAATGGCACAGTACGAACTCGAGAAGATAGGGACACATGCCGATGTCTTTTTGTCGTCTCTGCTTATGCCCCCACTGATTGCAGCACAGATGAAGTGAAAGACGACTTCTATATGAAGTTCTCTAGCCTCCTTCAGAAAGCTAAGCACTCAGATATAGTAATTATAGCAGGAGATTTTAACGCCCAAGTAGGTAGACTAAATCAAGCTGAAAAGCACTTAGGTGGGTTACTCGGCATCCCAGCCCAGAGAACAGACAACGGAGATCGTCTGTTGCAGTTATGTTCAGACTACCGTTTATTCTTAGCTAGCACAAACTTTAAGCATAAGGCGAGACACTGTTTAACCTGGCGACCTCCAACATCTACGCAACGATGGACACAAATTGATCACATCGGCATCAGCTATCGATGGAGAGGTTGTATAGAGGACTGCCGCTCTTTCTGGGGCACTTGCCTAGACACTGACCATGCCCTAGTGAGAGCACGTATCTCTATGCGTTTTGCTTGTCGCAGAAAGGTTATATCAGACAAACCCTTTAGATATCACTTTGAGACTGAGAACGCTAAGATTGCATTTAGGAATGGTTTGGCTAAGCATTTAGTCGCCCACGACCAACAGGTTTCCCCCGAAATAGCTTGGAATGATTTTAAAGCAGGTGTATACGCAGCAGCTCTATCAACATCGAACCCCAATCCAATGGTTATGAAAGACCATTGGATCTCTAGAACTTCTAGGGAACTGATGGAGGCTCGAAAACTCGTTCCAGAAGGCTCGGAGTATGATGAAGAGCGACGACAACTGAAACGTAGACTGGCAAAGAGTCTGCGTAAGGATCGTGAACAGTGGTGGGCAACAAAAGCAAAAGCGATAGAATCATCGGCAGCGACAGGCAATAGTAGACAGCTGTTCCGACTTATTAAGGACATCAGTATCAAGAAATCGGCAGTTAGTGAAATCATCTCTGAAAAAGATGGGTCTATGATTTACTCTCAATCTAGAAGATTAGAACGTTGGACAGAACACTTTCAGGAACAGTTCAACTGGCCCCCAGCCACGCTTAGCTTACCCACAATCTCCAAGCTACCCGAATGGAAAACTGACACAGGTCCCCCAACTCGCAGTGAAGTTGAAAACGTCATAAGTAAATTGAAACGAGGGAAAGCAGCAGGACCTGATATGTTGTCTACCGATATCTTTAAGGATGGTGGTCTAGTTTTAGCGTGCAGGTTGACTGATATACTAGCCAAAGTCTAGGAACTAAACTCCATCCCATCTGACTGGTCTCGATCGCTGATCGTTCCAGTCTACAAAAAGGGACAGAAATCCTCTTATGATAACCACAGAGGAATCAGTTTGACTAATATAGTATCTAAAATATTAGCCACTATAATCATCCGACGTTTAACCAACACTAGGGAACAACAGACTCGAGAAAACCAGGCTGGTTTCAGACCTGGCCGAGGATGCATTGATCACATTCACCCTGCACCAGATCCTCGAACACAGACATATGTATCAACGCCCAACTATAGTTGTATTTCTTGACTTGAAAGAAGCGTTCGACTCTGTAGACCGTGAAGTCTTGTGGCAATGTTTGTCATTAAAAGGCGCACCTCAAAAGTACATTAACCCTATAAAGGCTCTCTACTCGGTCACCACTGGTCGAGTCAGAGCATATGGCGAATTGTCACGAGAAACTTCATCCTCAAGTGGAGTCCATCATAGTTGCCCCTTATCCCCTTTTTTATTTTATTTCATCATAGATGTACTCTTAGAAATCTCTCTCACTTCTTTTAAGTCCTCTGGAATTATTCTCCTTCTAGGAGGCTCTCTTGTCGACTTCGAATATGCAGATGATATAGTCATATTTGGTGAAGACGCTCACAGCATTCAAGGTCTCTTGAACACGTTAAGTAACAATGCAGGCATATTTGGGATGCGCTTCTCCCCTCCCAAATGCAAAATGTTACTCCAGGACTGGCCTGCTTCTTTTCCCAAATTAGTTATAGGGAGCGAAGTAATTGAATGCGTTGATCGCTTCACTTATCTCGGAGGTCTCATCACCCCTGGTGGGTCGGTGTCTGACGAAATCTCAGCGCGGATCCAGAAAGCTCGATTGGCATTTGCCAATCTACGGCACTTGTGGCGCAGACGAGATATCCGTGTCTCAACGAAAGGCCAGGTGTACTGCGCAGCAGTCCGCGCCATTTTAACATATGGCTGCGAAACGTGGGCCATGAAAACTCAAGATATGCGTCGTCTCCAGATATCTGACCATAGGAATCTTCGTAACATCGCTCGTATACCATGGAATAACCGGATTAGTAATAGTGAGGTTAGACAAAAGGTTCTTGGGAAACACGGTAAATCAGTCGAAGAGATCATTAACCTCCATCGACTAAGATGGCTAGGACATGTATTGCACATGCCCGACCACCGTCTACCCCGTCGCGTGATGTTGGCTAGGGCTGAATTAGGATGGAAGAAGAGTAGGGGCGGCCAAACCAAAACATGGCATCAGTCCATGAAGTCCTTGACTACTGGTCTAAGCCATGTAGGTAGATGTAGATTACCTGGTTGGGGTCCGCGTGATGATCGCAATAAATGGCTGGAGACACTAGGCGATATGGCTCAGAATCGGTCACAGTGGCGAAAGTGTATTCACTCTCTAACCTCATCTAGATCTTGAATTCTATTGTTATTTTCTGCATATCTTTACTCTTCCCTCTTGTATTCTGTCTATACGTTACCTCAATATTCTCGTAGTGCTATTGTGGTATGGCAACTTGAACCTACAGGCGTTTGTGCCCGGTTCTACGTTGCTGATGATGATGATGAATTCAAATTTTACGATTATGATTACAATATTTGAGGTAGTGTTTACCATACTTATTAACTGGATACTCAGAGATCGAAAATTAATGAAAATTTTAGATCCATAAATGTCAATTATGAACTACATGGAAATTTTTAAAAAGCGGTAATACGGATCTGAGTCGAATATAACTGACAATTTGGTGTTGATAGACCAAAATTCAACTATAATTTAAAAAGCGCTTTCAATTAATTACTAGCAACAACTCCAATTTAGATATTCGATTTTTATATAGTGGGAATCAGTTTCACTTACCAATATTTGGATAATCGATTAAAAGCAGCTGCAAATTCTGAGGATGTACAGACAGTACATAACCAATCGAAAAGAAATAGACGTGACCAAATATTGAAGTTTGAGGATGAACGCTACCCACTTCTAAGTGTTCTGGATTTCATAACTACTACTCATTATTGATAATGAACAAGTCACTGTTTATATATTTTAAACGTAACTTTAAAAATTAGCTAAAAATTTAATAAATGGGCATTTCAACTAAAGACTCTTGCTTTTTAATCGCAGAGCTCAACTATATCGGTAAACTAACGCAAAAACCATGTGTGTAAGGATTGTTATTCCTATCGAGTTCTACAAAAACTGAAACGTGCTGCTGAGTTTTGAGAAAACACTAAAATTTTACAAACCTAGTGGTTACAAAAGCAACATTTGCATAAATTACTAGACTTTTATCATTCCAACCTAATTTTATGCTACATTAGCTTGAAGAAAACAGCATAGTTGATGAGATATATAATACACACGCACCTCTGTAATTCTGTATGCTCTTTCAGCTGTGCACTCAGATTTTGAAGTTGGGTTACTCAACGAAAATATAATTGGTCGTTCGGAATTTTTGACCATTTGACGAAGGATAGCATCTGTGAAAATACCACCTTGTCCAGAAGCACCTATCAAATAGCATTCATTAAAATACAAAATTTAAATTGACTCAAATGAAAAACGATTGCGTATTTAAAAAGCACAAAAAACAATGGGCTCCATAAAAATGTAATCTTCAAGATTAAACACTGGACAGCAAAACTTTACTGATTAGTCCTGATAGGAGCAAAAACTCCTATGATTATCAATGTTTTACAAATTATACTATGAACAGTAAAAAAAGGATCAACTGACTCATTTTTGCACTATACAGGAAAACTTCTAATAATGTCTAGATATATTTTTTTATATTATAAAAAATACCTTAGTTGGCAATCACGTACATACAACATAGAGCTCGCTACATACATATATAGGTCCAAGCTGCAACACTCTATTAATACAGCAAGATGAATATCAGAGTAGTAATTACATCAGTAATGGTAAAAAATATTGGACATAGAAAACATGATCCTGAAAATAGGAACTAATTTGCAGAAAGAACGGTATAAAATAGTTTTAAGCTCAAGATTTAAGGGAAGATAATAAGTGAACGTACCTTCGCCATTGTGACTACTTCTCAGACATGTCACAGAATCGCCAGTGATTGGTTACGACAGCTGCACGAACCCCAACCAAGTAGTCCACTTCTAGTGGCAGGGCTAATATTAACGGTCAGTGACTTTATGAAATGATCCCACATTTCTGTTTGGCCACCCCTAACTTTTTTCCATCCTACTCCAATATCAGTCAATATTGTGCGTCGAGGTTGTCGGTGGTTGGTCATACGTAGATAAAGATTCCCAATCCTATCAACTGATTTACCACCTTTACCCCAGACCATGTGTCTAACCTCATTATTACTCACTCGGTGATCTCGATGAAATCGAGAGATAATTCGAAGACATCAATGATCAAATACTCACAACCTACGAATGTTACATACTTTTGATAGACACGTTTCACATCCATATAGTAAGACAGAACGAACTGTTGCGCAGTAGGCTCATCCTTTAATTGATAAACGGATATTTCGCCTAAGAGTGAGAGTATTTAACTTAAATCCCAACAATCCCAGTCAGTGAAGTTGACCAACTATCTATTTATTAAAAATATTACAGTAAATCAAATTAGTTATTTGTCAAAAAGTTTAACACATTTGTTTAAAGAATAAAAAACCTATGCGACAATTTCCAATAAGGCTAAGAAATGACATAATATAAATTATCTGTAAGATAACAGTTTATATTAAACAAGGGAAATCGCTAAATAATGATAATTAAGTGTAACTTGTTAAATGTATATGCCAAAGATTAGGAACTTTAGAGGAGCATTTACGTCATAATTGTGTATACATAAGTTTATGTTGACGAATTAATACAAATCTAACAAGTTAAATGTTGATTTTTAGGTAATGATAATACAAAAACTACTAAATATTATGCATAGTTTATTATATATAGGTAAATGCACAAAAAAAGTATGGCGTATACAGTTTGTCATAGGATTTAGCTTATATTATGAAATGTTTATCAATGCTTAAAACATTTGTTTAAACGATATGCCACACAAACATAGTTAATTAACCAGTAGTTAATTGTTAAAGCACACATCTTAGTAGAATTTGTGAATACTGAGTGAATACATATTGCCTCCTACTCTAGTGAAAACATAAAGGTGTTATTCAGTCTTCGGTCCAGTATATTGATCACACAAATCCAAAGGCGAGTAAGCGATGAATTCGTTGTATATTAAATCAATATGCTATCCATAAGACGTCCAATCTAATCACAGTAATTTTTCACGTTAGGCTTAAATGTCAGACTAAACTTCATTTAAATGTTCACCGAATGATTCGAGAAACGTTTTCGACGGGAAAACGAGTCAATTCATGGTATAGAGTTTTCCAGAGTACATATCAGGAAACCATTAACTGGAAGAAAAGCCGGAAGGTTTAATGAGACGCCACTAAAGGCAATAAGCATGTTAGTGGTGAACATCACATATAATATAAATGCCTACTTGAAAATCTTATCACCTACAGACCTCATATAGGCTACCAAAATACCGATAGACGTTACAGAGGAGGATAAGGAAACCATACGTTTTAAGTATCTTGTAAAGCAGTCCCAACGATTCCATCTGATAATCTGCATGACTTAACTACATTACTATGGATATACATCGACAGTAAACATCTAGTGATCAAAATCGACGTAAGCGATTTCGTGAGCTACACACTAAACTTTAAGGCTAGTGAAATAAAGCTACAAACTAGATCAAACTTGAAGTTACTTGGAGAATGAACATCATGGTAACTGGGTTGCACAAAAAGTTACGTACACAAACAAATGTTCTTAAGATAATGAATTCAATTCAATTAAAAATTAAGATATATAGCGTTTTAATTGATAAATTTCAGAAAAGAGTAAACTGTAGAAATAACATACCGATAATTACTGTCGGCCTCAAAGTTTTAACTGCATCTTCCAATTTAAGTATATGTTCCATATCGTTACGAGCAAACACTTTGTTATGATCTGTAAGTGAGCCCTCTTGACGTGACTACGCGTCATGAAAATCAAATCAATGAAAATTATAGTTATGGTAGGATGTGAAAACCATAATAGGAAGACTTAAAAACAAACAAACTCGGCTATATAATCTAGAAGACAATATTGCAGTACAAGATTCGGTAACGTTGACGGATGTATGTATGTATGTACAATCAACATAGAACCTGGCACATGTGTGCATCGGTTCAAGTTGCCATACCACCATGGCACCGCAAGATTAACATCACCACCACTAGTAGAAATCACTTCAATAAAATCAAATAATAATAGTAACAAGGAATGTGAACATATAGAATATGGTTCAGGAAGCGTTGAAAGAAAGTAATGGAATAATTTAAAGCTCATGATTTAAGGGAGGACAATGAGTGAATACATCTGCGCCATTGTTACCGATTCTGGGCCATGTCACTCAGTGTTTCTAGCCACTGGTTACGGTAATCGCGAGGACCCCATCCAAGTAGTCTGCAGCTACCGACACGACTTAAACCGGCAGTCAGTGACTTCATGGACTGATGCCATGTTTTAGTTTGGCCACCTCTAACTCTCCTCCATCCTATTCCTATATCAGCCAGCATTGCGCGTCGAGGAAGACGGTGGTTGGGCATACGCAACACATGTCCCAACCACCTCAGTCGATGAAGATTCACAACCTCATCGACTGATTTACCACATTTGCCTAACACCCGTCGTCCAACCTCGTTATTACTTACTCGGTGATCCTAGCTAACGCGAGCGATGTTTCGTAGACATCGATGGTCAAAAACTAATAACCATCGAGTGTCATCTACCCTTAATGGCCACGTCTCACACCCATACAGTAAGACAGAGCGAACTGTTGTGCAGTACACTCTCCCTTTGGTTGAGAGACGAATATCTCGTCTACGCCATAGGTGACGTAAGTTGGCAAAAGCCAAACGAGCTTTTTGAATTCGTACTGAGATTTCGTCAGAGACCAAGCCATGAGGGCTAATCAGACTTCCAAGATAAGTGAAGTGGTCGACGTGCTCAACTACTTCATTCCCTGTCTTTAGTTCAGGTGTTGACGAAAACCAGTCCTGGAGCAATAGTTTGCATTGAGAGGGGGAGAAACGCATTCCGAAAATGTTTGCATTCGAGCTTATTGCTGTTAAAAGCTTCTGCATCGTATCAGCGTCTTCGCCAAACAGGACTATATCGTCAGCATATTCTAAGTCAATAAGTGGATCTCCTGGTAGGAGATCGATTCCTGAAAAGTCAGACGATGAAAGTGTAATTTCCAACAGTATGTCAACTATGAAATTAAACAAAAATGGGGAAAGTGGGCAGCCTTGACGGACACCACTTGATGCTACAAGTTCAGATGACAGTTCGCCATATGCTCTGACACGACTAATAGTGCTTGAGTAAAGAGCCTTAACAAGTTTTATGTACTTTTGGGGCACGCCTTTCAATGAAAGACACTGCCATAGAACTTCACGGTCTACAGAGTCAAATGCCGCTTTTCAAGTCAAGGAAAATTACTATTGTCGGCCGCCGAAAAGTATGTCTGTGTTCTAAAATCTGACGAACAGTGAATATCTGGTCTATACAACCACGACCAGGTCTGAAACCAGCCTGATTTTCTCGTATTTGGAGATCACGAGTTGCAGTTAAGCGTCTGATAATTATAGAAGCTAATATTTTAGACACTATATTAGTCAAACTAATTCCTCTATGGTTATTGCAGGACGATTTTGACCCTTTCTTATGTACTGGGACGATTAACGATCGACACCAGTCAGACGGAATTATGTCAAGTTCCCAAACCTTAGCCAAAATATCAGTCAGTCTGGTTGTCAATGTGGGACCACCATCCTTAAAGACCTCTGGGGATAATCCGTCTGGACCCGCTGCTTTGCCTCGCCTTAGATTGGCTATAGCTTTTTCGACTTCGATAAGAGTCGGGGGACCTAAGTCGACTTTCCATTCTGGTTGTCTCGAAATAGTGGGAAGTTTTAGAGTAGCTGAAGGCCAACGAAACTGTTCCTTGAAGTGTTCAGCCCATCGTTCTAAACGTTTAGACTGAGAGCTAATAAGCGTTCTATCTTTTTCGGAAATCGTCTCACTAACGCTGGAATTTTTAACCCCGGTTTCTTTTATTAACTTGAAAAGTTGTCTAGTGTTACCTATCGCCGCTGCCTTTTCCATTTCCTTTCCTTTCGTTACCCACAACTGATCACGGTCGTTTCGCAGACTTTTCGTCAGTTTATGCCTGATTACTCGTCGCTCATAATCGTGTTCGGAGCCTGATGGGATAAGTCTTCGGGAGTCTAATAAATCAACAGAAGCCATTGAGATCCATTGATTTTTCTTGACATGTTGATTTAAGTCCTTGATAGATATCATTGTAGATGCCACAGCTGCTTGAACATCTTGCCAAGCAGTATCTAGTCGGGACGCATTTTTATAATTGCCTAAGTGATTCCTCAGTTGTTCCTGGAATTTAATTTTCGCTGTTTCATTACTAAACTGAATTCTAAAAGGTTTTCCTGTGGTAGTTTTTCTTCGTCCGGTAAGACGTAAGCAAACGCGTGCTCGCACTAGAGCGTGGTCGGAGTCCAAACATGTACTCCAGAAAGATCGGCAGCCTTCTATCGAGCCTCTCCAACGGTGACTAATCGCAATATGGTCTATTTGAGTCCACCGTTGAGTAGGGCCAGGAGGTCTCCATGTTAAACGATGTCGCTCCTTATGCTTAAAGTTTGTGTTGGCTAGAAATAACCGATTATCTGAGCAAAGCTGCAGCAGACGGTCGCCGTTATCCGTTCTCTGAGCTGGAACACTGAAGCATCCACTTAAATGTCTTTCAGATTGGTTTAAGCAACCTATTTGGGCGTTAAAATCACCAGCCAAGATTACCAAATCTGAGTGTTTGACCCTATGAAGTAGTTCAGAAAGTTTTCTGTAAAATTCATCTTTCACTTCATCCAGGCTGCAGTCGGTGGGAGCGTAGGCAAAAACCACGAAAAGACAACGGCGTGTGTCCCTATCTTTCCGAGTTCTTAATGAACCATTCAGTCGGACGGCACATAGGCGACTGTCGACAGGAATCCATTCAACAAGCGCCTGTTCTGCTTTCATACTTAACGCAATACCTACACCGGCCAGCCCACGAGAAGTTGCTGTTGAATCGCCAGATAAGCAAAGAGTGTATCGCGAGGGTTGTTCATTCTGACTAGGTGAGGTCAAGTGAATGACCACGCTAGGATCCTGTATGCGTGTTTCGGAGACACAACATACATCAATGGCGTGGGATTCTAATGTCCCAGCTAGGGAGGCTTGTTGCCCCATTTGACACAGGGTTCGTACGTTGAATGCACCAATGTGAAGTTTGGAGCGTGGTCTTAGTATGCTCGGGACGTTATTTTGTGGGCCGGAGTCGTTAGCACTAATGACACAGAAGGAAGTTGAAGATAAGGATTTAGGCTTGAAGGTGGGGGCAGGATAAACATTAGGAATAAAAGAAGGAGTTTGATTAAAATGGCAGTGATCTTGCGTGTTGTTAGAGGTATGAGGGCGGTTATCACTACCCAGTTGCCCACGCTGTGGAAGGGTTCTTCTTGATGTACCTGAAAAGCAAAATGGGTTAGGGTTGGCCTGAAAGACCTGGGAGCGTGACCGCAGTGCCCAAGGAACAACTGCTTGAGGCCGGCCACACACGGCCTTTTTGAGAGAGGTTTTCGTTGTTGTTGTAGCTCCGTACTTGTTGAGGCCTTACTGCCGGAGACGGAAATCCGTGGAGTAAGGTGAGGTGTGCATTTTTAGGGTCGACATTTTCTAAACCCGCCCTTCCTTTGTGGGAAGGCAGCATCGCTGCTATGCTGGTTGTCCGAAGAAAACACCTTACTGCCGTCACACCTCTGTACAGTTGGCAGCACGACTTCGTCGTCGGATCTTATATTTGCTGTTTTTGGTCTCTCTGCTCTTCAACCGACCTGCGTGGCATGGTAGGACCTTGGGGAACGATTGTTTCATCCAGTATAACCCGATTGAGTTATCACGATAGGCAAGCCCGACCACCACGTCAAGGTAGCAGCACGGTCGGGAACGTTGACGGAAGTACATGATTAAGAGAATGGTGCGAGAATGATGTACTGACAGTGAACTAAGGTATAAATGGGAGTGAATGTTAACGTTCTACAAGAAGGGCTAAATGAAAAAATAATGCAAACAATTATGAGTATATTTAAAGAGGTGTAAGAAATAATGCGAGAGATAGGGGGACATTTTTAAACGAACACTCACTGAAATAAAATCAATAATAATAATAACAATAATAACATCTTAAGGCCAAGGTTACGATAATGCAGGATAACACAATGTTCCAGCTTAATCTTATGACTAACCTGAGCTTGTTGTTTTAAGGAGTCGAAAACAACAAATAGGACAGATTCTATAAGTAAATTGAAAATCAACACACAAGTTGAATGGACGAATACAATCAATTAAGTACTCAACGATGAAAATTCTTACTGATTCTCTCGCCCTTATAAGACAGTGTTGAAATACGTTCTCGTATTCATATAGAAGGCAAACACTGACCATAACCTAGATACATCGCCCCATAAAGGCACTAGAAACTACACACAGATGTGTGGGAGCCTATCGTTTACGGGTACGGAGGACGGATTCATGCTGGAGACAATTAGTCGCAGTGTAGCAGCACAGGAAGTTTACCCAATAGCAGATGTAGACAAACGGTTCCTAAGCATATCGGGAGCTTGATATCCATGAAATTCCAACCACATCATGATCGATTGCTAATTTAGCAGTGTTACACTGTTCTTGTTCATGAACTTCCGTTAGAAAGTTCCGGAATCATGTAATACAATTCCATCATCTAGATTGCATAATAAAGTTTGTCTGTACTACGATGTCGTGTTTAAGTAATCAAATACTAATGTTCAATAGAAAACTCAGAAGTAGAAAACTATAATGACAAACGCAGATTGTGCGATAATATGTAGAATCCATGACATGAATAGGTAAGGCACGAGATAAGTTGCATACCTACTGGGCATTGTTTGGTCATATTTTTATTTGACCCACATATATTCCGTAGACGTATCACTTACATTTTTGCACCAAAAGAAATTAGTTTCATTTGGATTTCATGTAAACGATAGACAAAAACGAGAAATGTGAAATATATATATTCTCCATCTAGGGAATAATAAATTCAGATACGATATCTGAAATAACACAGATCACAAGGAAGTGGGAGTTTTTCCACTTTTCGTATGAAGACGCACACAGCATTCAAGGTCTCTTGAACACGTTGAGTAACAATGCAGGCATATTTGGGATGCGCTTCTCCCCTCCCAAATGCAAAATGTTACTCCAGGACTGGCCTGCTTCTTTTCCCAAATTAGTTATAGGGAGTGAAGTAATTGAATGCGTTGATCGCTTCACTTATCTCGGAAGTCTCATCACCCCTGGTGGGTCGGTGTCTGACGAAATCTCAGCGCGGATCCAGAAAGCTCGATTGGCATTTGCCAATCTACGGCACTTGTGGCGCAGACGAGATATCCGTGTCTCAACGAAAGGCCAGGTGTACTGCGCAGCAGTCCGCGCCATTTTAACATATGGCTGCGAAACGTGGGCCATGAAAACTCAAGATATGCGTCGTCTCCAGATATCTGACCATAGGAATCTTCGTAACATCGCTCGTATACCATGGAATAACCGGATTAGTAATAGTGAGGTTAGACAAAAGGTTCTTGGGAAACACGGTAAATCAGTCGAAGAGATCATTAACCTCCATCGACTGAGATGGCTAGGACATGTATTGCACATGCCCGACCACCGTCTACCCCGTCGCGTGATGTTGGCTAGGGCTGAATTAGGATGGAAGAAGAGTAGGGGCGGCCAAACCAAAATATGGCATCAGTCCATGAAGGCCTTGACTACTGGTCTAAGCCATGTAGGTAGATGTAGACTACCTAGTTGGGGTCCGCGTGAGGATCGCAATAAATGGCTGGAGACACTAGGCGATATGGCTCAGAATCGGTCACAGTGGCGAAAGTGTATTCACTCTCTAACCTCATCTAGATCTTGAATTCTATTGTTATTTTCTGCATATCTTTACTCTTCCCTCTTGTATTCTGTCTATACGTTACCTCAATATTCTCGTAGTGCTATTGTGATATGGCAACTTGAACCTACAGGCGTTTGTGCCCGGTTCTACGTTGCTGCTGCTGATGATGATGATTGACAAAACGTAAATAAAGCATACGAGACAAATGGGGAACCTAATCAGTCAAATAAAAATCTTTGCCTAGCCTAGAACAAAACTGGTGGTCTAATTAGTGTTTAACAATGGTGGTAAGTGAAAAGTTGTTATTAAGCAAAAATGTGGATACAAGTTTCTAGTATAATAACAAAAAAAAGTATATGCGATTTATAACAAGAATATAATGATGAGATTATGACTCAAGAGGTGTTTTTGGTTTCTGTGACACCGTAATGACTACACCGCATCCATTAACGTAATTGCTGTATATGCTAACGACTGATAGTTCATACAATATTCTTACTTGCTCCAAATGCTAATCAGAATACTAAAAATGTCAACCGGGGATCTCATGTTATTTTGTACAATTCAGATTTAAAAACTCATAAAATATGAGATCGAAATATGCCATAAACAATAAGTCCTAATATTCATACTAACTAGGCCAGTTGTCATGTAAAGTTGTGTAATTTAATGTAATTAATGGATGATAAATAATATGATAACAATTAAATCGTTAATCGGAAGAGATTGAAAAATATTCCCACGGATTCTCCAGAGAATAGCTCCCAAAGTTTTACATTTTCACTGATTGATCTCACCTTAGTGTGTAATCTAGTAGAAATAGTGTAATATGTGAATTTCTTACTATACTTATTTTCGCACATACCTATAAAATCGAATAATGAAATTAAAAAAATGAAGAAAATGAATTTTAATGGACCGATGTGACAAGAGGATCAAACAGAAAAAGGATAAATATTTGGCGACAGTAGCAATAACAGAAACAATGAGACTTACAAGTGTTAACAATCCATGTTTGTCGAACATATACATTTTGCCGAGGGCCTCTTTTTCATCCAGTCCGTTTAATTGAAGTGATGTAGCCAATAATTGAGCGATACCGGTTGCTGCCTATTTATGAAAAAACAGGCAAACTGATAGGTAGATAATAATAAAATCAATGTTTCAAAAAATCATTCGTTAGTATAAAACGGATAAAAGACACTTACCTTCATCTGTAACATAACACCATTTAATCTTAACATGTTATATGATTAGTTAGCAATTTTACTAAATATATGAGTTGAACTTCAAGGTACGATTACTAAGGTTAGTGAAACTGTATCACAACAATGCCAGATACCACGCTGGTTTAACATGCCATTTACAAAAAGCTCAAACTGTTCAACCGTTGTAAGACTAGGCTAATTTGGCAGTATGCCAATATGTAAATACTGCAGAAAATTCATCAAAATACTAGCTTATATAAAGAGATAGTGCCAACTTATCTTTGAAATAAAACGACGATCTGGCAAATATTTTAAGACTTTGTCTAAATATTCCATATGAGGAAAAAGTATAAAATAATTAAAAAGAGATAGATAAATAAAGGAACTAAAGACTAACAAATTGAAATACCTCGGACGTAAAGAGATAAAGCCAAACATTACGTTACTCTGATAAAGATGGTGTGGTGTAAACAAAGAAACGAGTTTCCAAAAACGAATCATCTGTCTTGGTAGTTAAATATTGAAATTCCACATTTGTTAGGAATATGTAAATTACTGTGTCAAATTGATCATGCCTGCATATTGATGTGGATGCTAGAATAATAGTTAGTATTATTATATTGAATAATCAAGTTTGTGAAAAGGAACTAGTAGACTAGAACTATGAATTAATTCAAGATAGGACATGAAAGTGTATAATAATGTCACCACGAACACCGACTCATTTGTATGAAATAAATTATTCATGTACGTCATAGTAACATATATATATATATATATATATATATATATATATATATATATATATATATATATATGAGTGGAGTGTTATTGAGCTTATTTAACGTATAGGTAAGATGGAAAAAAACGTATACTTACTTCACCAGCACCAACGAAAAGATATATGTTGTCTGAAAGTTTACGTTCTGTAATTCGACTGGCAGCCAGTAGGCCGGCTACCGCTACAGCTGCCGTACCTGAAGGTGAAAAAGAACATAAAGATAAATAAGACTTAAGTACAAGTTAGTGACTATCATTTAAGTATCACAGGGATACGTGATGACTTAGTAAGTTTCACACAGATGATTGAAACATGATTGCATTTTATGCTAGAATGTAGGATGTGTAGTTTTTGGATGGTTTTTATTTGTATTTACTGTAAAAACGAAAGCCTGTATTAGTGAAAACGTACTCAGAAAGGCGATTACACATAAAAGTAATTAGGATTAAATATGTATACCGAGCAAATAAATGTACATTGAAACAATCAAAAGTACTGAATCAAATATGATTTTTACAGCTCAACATAATTACACTGGACCACTATTTTAATCTGCTCAGACTCGTTAAACAAGTGAATACAATGAGACCACTAGTAAGTTGCAGAAACAAAGAGAGAATTAGAACTAATTCCAAAAACCTTGGGGTGAAACTAACTGATTGATCCTTAGTACATGTTGCTTCAATCTAATATCTGTTTCTATACACTCCACTTCAAAATTGTAATATATTTATATTGTAGATAAACAACAATTCTACTTATGTAAACGAAAAATATCTGTTTAAATTAAATTGTAACTGACGAATGAAATCCAGGACACCTGTTCCATCCTATTTGAGACTCGTCAGCTGGATGTACCTGCATCTCAATGTTAATGTTCACACCGGGATTCGAACTCGGTTCGTTTCGTGTCGAACGCTACCGCGTTCACCACTAGACTACTGAGTCACTTAATGTGTGATGATGAATTCTTTATTGATGAGGAAGAATAGATTAGTTGAGTTATTAACAATAATTATATGCACAATGGAAATACTTGATACATGAGCTTGTACAAAATGCTTAGGTAATGCGCGATGCCATAGAAAAAGACAAAAATTCTTATACACAAACTTCAACTTTTTAAATATGTCAAGTAACCTACCTTGTATATCGTCATTAAAAGTGCAGTAGGAGTCTTGATATCGTTCAAGCAAACGAAATGCATTATGATTCCCAAAATCTTCAAACTGAATCAAACATTGATTGCTATAGCTGATAATACATAAAATAGTAGGGAGTTATTCAAGTGTAGCACAATATATATATCAATAAAGAAATATGAATAAACTGTAGAACTATAATGCACAAGAAATATTTTATACAGCTTACCGTTCTACAATAGCTTGCATAAAATTTTCGATTAATTCATCGTAGCGTTCATCACGTATACGATTATGTCTGATACCTGTGTAAAAAGGATCCTAAAGAAGAAAGGTTATGAATAGTGGTGTGTAATCAATACCATTAATATAAATAAATTTCACTGGTGATAGAAGCAGGTGCATTATATAATTTTATCAACCTAGTAATATTTTCATTTAAAATAAAAAACACATTTATTGACCAATATGTATATCAAAGAGCACTGGAGGAAGAAAATTAGTGAAAATCAGACTACCAAAATATCTCCCATATACAACATAGATATAGCATCATATCAAATTACTAAAACGTGAATACTGAAAATAATGAAAACATCTAGATACTAATTTGGTAGACGAACTGTAAAGTATTAGCGATATTTGCATGTCGAAAGCTTCATTCATATTGAGATTGTGAGTGCGCACTACTGATTTCAGAAGATACAACAAAACAATCGTCTAGTGCTAAGTGATTTATGTAATCGTTCAGTACTTGGTGTTGTCCCATGATGAAAGGTATCTGAAAATCGTTCTAATTTCAACAAATCATTTCACCAAAAAAATTTGATTTCATTAATCTACTTATTGAATACAAATCAGTAGTCAAGATCACAAGTAAGCAAATAATTCTCTATAATTTATCCGATCATCATTGAGCTTTAACATAAATTAGCATACATAGAAAAGAATTATATAAATAGTATGGAATTAACCTCACTAATTCAGCATGTCGATTTATTTTTCATAAAATTTTTCAAGTGATAACAATTAATGTAAAATTATTGAACTTGGTTTATTAATCACACAGTTATGAATAAAAACAAAGATGGAAATGATATAATTTTATGAACAATAATAGGTTTAGAGAATAAATAAATGGCAGTAACTTCATACGATAAGAGGTTTCAGAATATGCTAGAGATTGACAGACAGACAAGTCCATTAATAATAGCTGTACACAGCTTATACTAATTTATAATACAGCTCCCATTGATTGATCACTTAGTTGCACCGAATGTAACTTTAGTTAGACCTTAGTACCAATTGAATACAATTGATCATACAAAAATGTTGTCAGTTGGCTAAGTTTTGCTACAATGTGGTGAATTTTGTCTGAGGTTAGATAATAGAAAGCCTGAACATGTAAAGATTTAGCATCAAATGAAATGTACCCCGATGGAAAATCACTCGGTATGGTAGAATACAATATGGTCGAATACAATCAGTATTAAGGACAAGATATGATGTCACTACACAATAACCAAATCGTGTAAACATATTAGTCCTACAGAATAGCTCAGTGGTATATTACCAAATTTAGCGGGGTTCAAATCAGACGACATTACGAACATACCACGCTGATGAGTAGCAACTAGCACGAAGTGTAGGTCGAAGATTTTTCGCTAACCGTATCCAGCAGCCTAACATTTCTGTTTTACATGAATATTTCGTAACAAATAACGAATTTAAGTGATTTTGACAAATCTCACTTGTAAACTGACTTAAATTGACGTCAGCCGTATTTAAGTAAAAATGTAGTAAACGCTTCTACCTAACAGATCTCTAATTGAAAGTCATTAGCACATTTTTTCTCGGGTAAAGACCTACATGTAACAAGTTTAAAACATACTTGCAACTAGAAACGTTGATTTTCCCCTACATCTGGATTATTTTTAAAAAATGACAATATAAGACCGAGAATTCATAAGGATAAGCTAATTGGCTATTAGGACATATCAAAGGAATTGGGACTTCAACAGTTCAAAATGACACTGCGTACGAAACCAAACATTAAATGTTACATTGGTTGAAAATTGGCATCATGTCAGGCTGCTAGACAAAAAGCGATCTAAGCTAGAAAAAAAAATATTGACCTATCGACTCATAAATAAATCATTTCATCTAGGACGCTAAAAATGCTTTACAACCTGGACTTACGTTCAGCAGTTCTTGATTATCTGTCCCAACGTCTAAAAGGATTGGTAAACAATGCTTTGGATGAACACCAGCTAGTGCTGTATATAATGACAGTTTTCCAATGGGTATCCCCATGCCGTACGTACCCAAATCACCCAAACCAAGTATACGCTCACCATCAGTAAACACAATAGCCTTAGAAAAGCGAATTTAGGAAAAGAAGTAATTGTAATGGATACCATATGGCATTGAGCGTACTAAATATTATAAGGTTGGAGATCAATAAGTGGGACTTTAAACTTTAAAAACAACAAGCGTCAACTATATTATAAAAGCAAAAGATGAAGTGACACAAAGGATACTGAAAAGAAGGCTCAAAAACTAAACTGTTAATATGAAGCCTTATGTAAAGGTGCTTTCTAAAATGAGTTTTAAACATACATAGGATAACAAACGGGATATTCTAGGATTAACAACTTTTCTAAAACGTATTCTTGGATTCAGTAGTATAAGTTCTAGATTTTATCTTGCTGTGTACTAATAGGCGCGGAACCTGAATTCAACAATTTCGAATCATCATTCATCCACTAATCACCTAGCTCCAAAACATTGAGCATCAAATACTGTAACTGACGATGTCATCTCAATCAACGTATAGGCAACATATGATGTGTTTTTCCTTGTATTGTTGTACCGAGTGCTTTTTATCACAAATAATGTAATAACCAAATTACAGGATAGCAATAACATGCTTAATCGTAATAACTAGTTGCTTTAACATCAATGTGCTGTCTGATCCAAAGTTGTAATCTCAGTGGTTGGCAGTCAAGTAAATAAACAATTGAACTAAATATTCGGTGGCTCGTATTAACTAGCATTGATGAAAAGAGAGCAACCATCTGGCAATAAATTTTAGACGGTTTATTTAACATAGAGCAGATTATCTTGCCGGGAGTTAACTTCGATACAAAACTTCACCCTAACTATACGTCTCAATTGCTGTTGTGCTGTTAGAGGTATGAGGGCGGTTGTCACTTCCTGGCTGCCCACACCATGGAAGATAATTATTTCTTGAGGTACCTGAAAAGGAAACTGGATTAGTATTGGTCATAGTGACCTGAAAGCGCGATCGCAGAGCCCAAGGGGTAACTGCTTGAGGCCGATCACTCACGACCTTGTTATGGGATGTTTTCGAAGTGTTGGCTCTGTTCTTTAAAAGGCCTTACTGCTGGAGACGGAAATCCGTGGAGTAAGGTGAGGTGTGACATTTTTAGGGTCGACCTTTTCTAACCCCTTCCTTCCTTTGTGAGAAGGCAGCATCACTGCAGATGCTGGTTATCCGAGGGAAACACTTTACTGTTGTCACACCCCCGCTGCAGTCAGCAGTACGACTTCGCCCTCAGATCTTAGGTTGCTGCTTTTAGTCTTATCGCTCTCAAACAGACCTGCTTGGCATAGTAGGACCTAGAGGAACGTGCGTTCCAGCTAATATAGCTCGGTTGGGTCATCACGATAGGCAAGCCCGACCACCACGTCAAGGTAGCAGCTACGGTCGGGACGTCTCAATTAAAACTGTTATTTTCTGCGTCTATCAGAACTATTATTAGGAATCACATAATTATCGGGAAACTGGGAGTCTGGTTATTTGGGACAGTTAATCACTAAAGGTAAGTGTATTCAAACTCAATCATTTTTGTAAAAACTAGACACAATAAGTGTCAGGATATTAATTTCCATTTATGTAGCTTCATTACAGCACAATGGAATTATATTGTTTGGATACTCCGTGTAAGGGACCTACATTTTTATTGCCCATGTCCTTCTTTAAGTGGCGAATATGTCGAAGAGAAATGGTGGAGTTAGGTAGCTCATTTAATTCCTTATTGTTGGTTTAAAATAATGAAAATATATCAGAATAACCAATACATCACTAATAGTTAACATTCAAAGTGTACAATAATTACCGAGAGTAGATACCTTAGATTTTATAGACTTAAAACTACACAAAAACATAGGCACTTTGTGTGTTCAAAACATTTTCGTCACCTTTCATTTTTCTAACCGACCTTAAATTTATTAAAACATGTTTATTTTTCAAACGTCAATAATTTTATGAAATCGTTTCTAATTCTAACTGGTTTGTGTGATCTTAATTAAATAAGTACTCCGTTAGATAAATCTAATGAGAGAGCCTGAAATATACATTCCGTTAGTGCTGTGTACTATCGAACAAACTTCATTCACTCAATGCACTATTTAAACACATTTGTGTAGATATGCACTGAATACATTCCCATTTTATATCATAAGTTATTTAAAATTGAAGAACTATTGGAAATTTGAACGTTTTACGATCTTCCATCTTCGTAATGAGTATATGGTCGAAGAACCAACTATCTGAAACTCATTGCTCATCTACTAAGTGCTGCATACCTGTTGCCTCGTACAAGCCATAAACCTTTCATCATACTAATCTATTATGACTTGAGGGAGCGTTAAATACAACAATTTCTGCATATATGTCATTTGAAGTATGCCAACGAAAATTATAAAAATAAATAGAATTGATAAATAAATAAATAACCTCACCTTTACAATGGGTTCAGGCCAGTTGTTTAGAATCTCAGGTATATGATGACGATCGTGTATTGTTATGTATAAACCTCTAACGGGGAATAAGAAGATAACTGATAAACGTAGGAAAATTTGACAAAAAAAATAAACCAATTAGATACATTATAAAGCAAAATTTTGAAGTGCATAAACGTCGGAAAGACGCTATAAAATGTAGAATTACTTAAAATTTTAAATGATGTAGTACAGTAACAGAATTATAATTTCTCCATTATCCCTAAATATTTGATTGCATATCCAGCACCAAGAAATTAAAAAGTTATACAATGTTGAGATTAAAACTTGGGGAAATTCATATAGAAGGCATCCATATTTTATAGTGCAACTCAAAGAAAAGTACCATACAATTCAATTATTAGATAAAACAACTGAACATTAGTAGATATATTTTAAACTTCATTAAGAATTTCAGCAATCAGCCTAAATCAATGCTTCCGTTGACTAGTATAATCAAAATACGAGAACATATATACACTCATTCACGTAAATGTTTAAACTTACGATAGAAATCTATTGTAACGAGAATTTTGACCGATAAAGGTAGACAATTCTAACCAATTTAAAATATGCACAATGTCTACAATCTGCTTAATAACAGTTGAAGTGTAAAGGTTCGACTCCAACTACACCTACTTTGACATAAACAACTGGGAATTATGTCAGAACCAAATATAACTAGTGTGGATTATGCTTAGCACACAAATATATGAATGCATTAATGCTAATAGAAAAAACAACAACAAATGTTATGACAAAATGTACAACCATATAACTAGTTTTCGTAACGAGATTCCAGGATTTTTAATCATTTATCAAGGTTAAACAATCGAACCCAAGTGGCAAAACGTTAGGGATTCAAAATCCATACAATTTATAAAATAATCGCTTATGTTGATTTTGTAAAGTTTATTCGGTTGATGATTTTCTTTTAACTAATAATCACTGTAGTTAGTTTGAAACAGGCATGAATGTGCTTAGATAGATATTGTTCTAATTGCTGGTTCATCATTCAATTGTTCTTCCTTTCATCGGTTGAGGCTAAGAATTAGAGTAGACTGACCGTAGGACGAGAATACCCGGTCGTACATATATTGCTCACCAATGTTCGTGTCCGATAGACTAGTGGGAGATTCACCAATCAGCACTCAGGCACAAACCCACATAAGTCGCAGCACAAAACATATACCAATGCTGAATTGGTTTGGTACTACTATTTTGTTAGTGAATTTGATATGTGATTAAGTACGTATTTAATAAGACAACGTCTTACCGAGGCCGTCGAAATACTACTCCGTAGCGTTGACACGCCAAACCGACAGTTGGGGTATATATAAGTGGCATGCAATATTCCACGTGCTCAATGACTAGCTGAACAGGAAATAGTAATTGAAAAGCAAAAATATAAAATTCGTAGTGATATATACAGTAATGAAAACTGTAACAGTATGTTTTCCCAATAAATAATCATCGACTTTGTTTTTATGAATCAAGGCCTATAGTGATTTTAATTCAATTCACTTTAGTTATAGTATTATAGTGACTTCATTTTTTAAAATAAGTCTTTGCTGGTGTTCTTTTTGTAAGTGTAGTTACATTTTGAATTGGTCTAATAGTTTAAAGTATTATTGTAATACAGTATTTATTGCATTTTTTGATGTGGACGAAAAACTATCCATATTTCCTGAGGAAACAGTGCGGGTTTAATCGGAAAATAGTAATTTGAGTTATTAAGGATAAGTGCTTAAGACCTGACTCCAAGTATTGGGATATAACGTGATGATCCCAAAGGATACAACAACAATGTTTCTAGTAACAATACACAAGATTGTAAAGGCGGGTGAGTATGAACTCATCAACAATTCTGTCCGCATGAATATGAACTGAAAAATGAGTATTGACCGCTGCCAGAAAACTAGGAAAGAACGAAAATATGAAATAAAAGTAACTTGCTGACAAACAACTCTCATTAGGACCTGATATTTAGACCAAATGGTAGCATATGGAAGACGTAAGATCGAAGAATAATATTAGTTTTCAATAGTATGATCAACGACATTATCGGAAAAGATAATAGTTTAAGATTATCAATCAGACTAATAACTGTTATACGACACGGTAATTGCATGATTCTACTTTTCTTGCAGACAGTAGACTTGAGCTATCTTTGAATTTGATATCTTAAAATTATATTTACAAACTACCAGTTTGACATACACACCACAGATACTGCTCTCGATCGCAATTGATTTGGAAGCGGTTTCTTATTTTAATTATTCCCACAGTAGTCCGTGTGTAGTGTATAGTCAAATAGATGATTCTAAATTTCGAGTCACATATTAAAGTGGTCATAGAGCTCAGCAGGTGAGAGGGTTACTACTCAGGGATGAAAAAAGTGGTGTACTATGGTACGCATTATTTTATTGATTATTCCAGCGTTACTAACAGTGACATCTGTAATGAAAACAGTTATTTAATGCTGTGAGAATTACTTTATAGGCGGTCTTAACCGTAGCTGTTATCTTGGTGTGATAGTTGGGATTTGTCAGTCGTGATCAACCAATTAGGATATACCGACTGGATTAGTCGTTTCTTAAAGTCCTACACTTCCAGCCATGTCGGTCGAAGAGTGGTAAGACTAAAAGCAGCAAACACAACGTTCGGCCGTACTACCTAATGTATAGAGATGTGACGGCAGCAATGTTTCCCTCAAACGATCAGCACTAGAGTAATGCTGACATCTCACAACAGAAGGGCGGAGTCACAGGAGGTAGATTCTAAAAGTGCATGCTTCACCTTGCTTTGTAAATTTCCAACTTCAGCAGCAAGATCTTAACAAGTACGAAGCTAACACATTAAAAACTACACACGAAAAGGCCATGTGCGATCGACCTCGAGCAGTTGCCCATGGGCATTGTGGTAACGCTCTTAAGTCACTAACATCAACTCTAGCTTAATTTACTTTTCAGATACCTCGAGAACCTTTCTGTGGTGTAGACAAACGGGAAGTGATAATCACTGTCATACCTGAAACAACACTCGAGATTACTGTGTTCATAAACAATCTCCCTCACATCTTGATATTTCTTCTACTTCCACTACTAACTCTCAACTTTTGTCTTCGACGTTTTCCTAATGTGCCACCAATACTAATAATTTGCGTCCACAATGTACTAATCAAGGTCTACTGAAACCCTTCTCCAAACTGCACACTGGGGTTTGTAATGCACGAACCCTATGTCAAATTACACAGCAAGTTTCATTAATTAAGAATCTAGAATTTTATGCCATTCAGGATCCTAGTATGGTCATTGGACTGACATCACGTAGTCAATATTGACAGCCGATGTAACATACCCCCCCTCTATTTATCTAGTGATCTTATGGTAACTTCATGTAGTTTAGCCAGTGTGAATATAGCATTTTGAGGGCAGAACAGGCACCTCGTGAGGGGACTCCTGTCGACAATTGCCTACGTGCCCTCCGATTAAACGATTCTGTAAGAACTCCGAAAAATAAGGTCATACGTTGCCAACACTTGAGTTGATTTCAGTCCTGATTAAGAGAAAAACGAACTTTGAGGAAAGGACTCTAACTATCTTCAATAAGCTAAAGGTTTAAATGTAGTACTTATGACAGAGGATTTTACTGCCCGAATAGGTAGCCCAAAATGGACTGAACAACACTTAGGTGGGCCTTTTGGTACTCCACCTCAGCGAACAGATGGTGATCGTCTGTTGCTCAGACAACCGTTAACTTCATGTAGGCACGAACTTTAAATATAGGGAGGAGCGTCAACTAACATAGCGGTGATCCACACCGGCTCAACAATAAGTCTGAATTGACCATATTCCCATCACAAAGAAGCACATGTTTAGACTATGGTAGAGTTTCAGTGTGAGCACGCGTTTTTCTGCACCGTGACTCAAAAAATCACAACAGAAATATCCATTAAAATTAAGCTCAGTGATGAGAAAGCCAACAGAAAGTTTAAGAAACAACCAGGGAAGTATTTAAATGAGACTAACCTTCATATAGCTTGGAAAGATATCCAAACAGCTGTGGATACAGCAGTGATATCTATTAATAGCCTGAACTAAAATGTTAAATGAAATCAGTGGATCATCGCGGTATCTATTAAGGAGATGGACTCTCATAAATGCATTTCGTCAGGAGCAAAGACAATTTCATTATAGACTTACTAATCGAAATGACACTTTTGTCATTCTAATTCTCATGGAATGATCTCCCACCAGGAATCATACTTGCCGACTTAGAGTAGACAAATGATACTGTCTTGTTGTTTAAAGACGCTGACAAAATGTAGTTTTTTGATCATTTCGAACAACTGGAACATGTTCTGGATGAGTTTTTCACCCTATAAATGCAAATTATTGCTATAGGGCTGATTTGCGTCAACACCTTGTCCAAAAATAGAAAGTTGAAAACACCGATTACTTTATTTAACATGATGGTCTGATCAATCTTGATACGTTAGTGTCTGACGGAATCTCGGCATGAGTTCATAAAGCTTGTTTAGATCTTACCGATTTACGTCACATATGGTATAGGTATGATGCCTACCTATCAATCAAAAGATGAGTATACTACTTCCAGTTTAACTCTATGGATGTGAAACGTGGTCATTGAAAGATGATAATCAGATTGCTAGATATCCAGTGAGTGAGGTGATTGTGAAGTGCACGACGTATGCCAAACCACCACCCACTGAGACGCTTAATACCAACTGAAGAAGTATAGAAGAAAGTTATGAACGTGACATCAGTCCATGAAGTCGCTGACTGTTAGTATGGATGGTGTTAGCAGATACAGTCTACCTTGTTAGGGTGAGTAAAATTATCGTAAATAATGGGTGTAGACTTTGTGACATGACTCAGAGTAAGTTTCGATTGCGCAGGTGAATTCACTCTGCCTTTCATTAAGTCTTGAGAGCCTAACACCATTTTATACCTTTATACAAATCAACTCATACTTTCAAAAGTATATTCGCGATGTCAAGTATTTTCTCACTACCACTGATGTAACTACTACTACCATTCTGCAAATTGTCTTGCTCTATTAATGGAGTATAACAACTTGGACCGATAGATATGCCGGGTTTTACGTTGTACATGACTAGCCAATTGAATTTAATGGATAATAAAAAGGGTAACAACTTTAAAAATAGGAACTTTTCGGCATACCTTGTAAAACAAAGCCTCGTTGCGGTCCTGTAATGAAGTAAGATAAATATAGCGCTGCAAATTATCGTTCATATTTTTTAGATTGGCCAACATTTTCGAGACCTGTTGCTCCAGGGTTAACACAGAAGGTGGAAGTAGACCATGTATACCAAGTAACTGTCGCTCATTAACAGTGAACGCTGTTCCCTGGAAAGTTAAGAAAGCTTTTTCTAATACTGTCGAGATGTTATCTATTAAGAACTAAATGTGTGCAAGTAATAATACTCACTCGATTAGTTCTCGGATCCCGCAGCACATCAATGCCATGAAGTCGAATAAAGTTTGAGTCCTGTGCGCGAGATGAGTAGTTTGCAAGCTTGTATACAATCGGGTTTTGTAAAAATTTTCTCATGGTAAAATACTTCATATAATGCCTAAAATAAAAATCCACAAGTAGGTAAAATACATAGTGAGCAAAATAAGTACAGAAAGTTGGTCCATACTAAAAAAAACCCACGTCATGGTGTAATTAATTCCTCTACTGTTGAAGCCGTAGTGATTGCATCAAAATGACTTTACGCTCCAGAAATCAATATTGCTTGAGAACTTGGGTTACCTATTTAGAAAAAAGGTAGTACAAATCAATCAGTTATGGTTACTACCCAATAATCCACACGTTATATACGTAACATTCACTTGCACACATGGTATAGTAAACGTGTGATGGAAATTTTAGTCAGTTTAATAATTTTAAGAATAGAGCTTTGGCCCGAAACTAAGGAGATCGAGCCTTATGTATGGATGGAAAACTAAACACCATGAAAAGATGGATAATAGATAAAGTGACAGCTCAGTAGTTCGGACATTTGACTTTTAACCACTGAGTTATGTGTTTAAACAACGTCCTACCTATCTCTATTTAGAAATTTTAGTAATACTTACTACTACTGCGTAGTAAAGAACCGGGTACATAATTTCATAATATTTATGAATTGCATCATAATTAAAGCAAAGACGAGATCGCTATGAGACTATGACCATGATAAAAGACAATCAGTTCGTTCCAAATGACAAATGGTTAATTATAAATAGATATCCCTTGCAGCAACAATTTCTTCTTATAGTAAGTTAGTAGTGGTATATCACCTTGGGATGAGTAACTGGAAATACCTAATGCACACAACACAAAAAATTAAGCACGGTGATTTTATTCACAAATACATAATCAAGCAAACAAGACTAACTGGTTTCTTACTTGAAATAAAACTAAATAATACTGGACTTCATATTTATTCGCAAAAACAACCTGTTTAATAATATCCTCACTGATAACTTTTCAATATGCTTCAAACACTTTTAAACTTGTAACAGGCTGGGGATGAGTCAATAACAAAATGTTAAACTGTATGCAATGTTAACAAGAGATTATTCTAGTGAACACAAAGTTAAGCACATGAGATCTAAAACTTGAAGGATTTACATGTGGTTTGTATGCGCAGTATTATTGAGCGAGTAGACAGTCGAGGAAAGTCGTGGTAGTAGTGAACAAAAATACGTTCCAACAAATTAACAATAAAAAAATGAAGCTCAACGAAACTGTTGTAAAATCAAGGCTAGTAAAACAAATGTATATTTAAATGACGAAGCATAACACAAAGCCAAACTAGTCACTAATTAATTAACACAAAAATATTTCACAAAAATAAGATATACATAAGACAAGGATGCGATGTGGTGATTTTGTGAATCGTGGTGAACCAATTAAGATATACTGACTGGATTAGTCGTTTCTTAAAGTCCTACACTTCCAGCCATGTCGGTCGAAGAGTGGTAAGACTAAAAGCAGCAAACACAACGTTCGGCCGTACTACCTAATGTATAGAGATGTGACGGCAGCAATGTTTCCCTCAAACGATCAGCACTAGAGTAATGCTGACATCTCACAACAGAAGGGCGGAGTCACAGGAGGTAGATTCTAAAAGTGCATGCTTCACCTTGCTTTGTAAATTTCCAACTTCAGCAGCAAGATCTTAACAAGTACGAAGCTAACACATTAAAAACTACACACGAAAAGGCCATGTGCGATCGACCTCGAGCAGTTGCCCATGGGCATTGTGGTAACGCTCTTAAGTCACTAACATCAACTCTAGCTTAATTTACTTTTCAGATACCTCGAGAACCTTTCTGTGGTGTAGACAAACGGGAAGTGATAATCACCGTCATACCTGTAACAGCAATTAGGATATTAAAAATAGGCGGCATATTGTGAAACTGAACGTCGGTCATCAATATAAGACAAGTCACGGGGTCACGGAGAAATCTACCGTCACACAGTCCCTACTTTTAAATATCTGGTCATTTATTTTGCATAATGTTGCATAACGGTACAAGTAACTAGCATACGCAGTTACTAACTAGTCCGTCAGAAAATGATTAGGGTATCCTGTAATCATATTGGTTGTCCAAAAAGAAGCACAAAGGAAAAACAAAGTATACTGAAGCTAAGGAATAATATTTAGGATCAGAATCATAGAAAAATGCCATCAGAAATAAAATCAAAGAAAACTAGCTCACCCAGATATATGCGACGCCATGAAAGAACACCTTATGGTTAAGTGCAACATTCAACCTCTGGTGGTTTGAATCTAGCCTGAAGGTACGTTATGATGGACAGTAATGTACAAAGCAGTGAGAAAATCGAAAAGAATGGGAGAAACTAAGCCGACAACCTAATAAGAACACAACATACACTTACATTTGTGACGAGAGCGATTAATCAGAATAATAAATGACGCAGATGCGAAACGAGGGAAATCTGATTGTTTAAACTGGATGTTGGTAGTCAAGCTCCGAGGTAGGTTCAAATCCCCGCTGTTTGGTGACCCATGCGGCCTTGTGTGGTGAGGTATGTGGCGGTTATTTTGCGTGACAAAATGGTTGTCATTCACTAGCTCCCATAGACTTCAACTATGTCTACCCCCGCGAAGGCCACTTTTCATCTATATAACCATTGTTGTGTAGAAATTTCCAAACCCTTCTTCATCACTAGTTTATAGTAGAAGTTAGTTTACTAGTTGGTTTGGCAATAGGTTGCAGTCAGTCGTCATTGAAATAAAATAATTAACGCAAATCACTGAGGCTACTAATACTGGACTATGTTTCCGAATCAAGGTATATTCTGTAGTAATGCTTTACACTTGTTCTTAGTATAGTAAATAATAATTTTGGATGAAGTGTTAGGACCTACTGTTTTATTTACTTTTCATTCGTTGTCCTCTACGTCTGAGGAAATTTGCAATATTCTAACAAAATTATCCGCAGAGTTCTCATGCGCTGATTATATAACTGATATTGACCTCATGATTCGGTCTTTAAATCAACAAGTTGGGTTAGAAAAGTCGTTCTGTATTTGTGACATGATTAAAGTAGCTTCTAACGACTAAATCAACACATACGGATGGGTAGAAATCAGGAGACAGTGATGAGTGGAGAGGCAAATACATTTAATCATAAGCAGAGAGTAAACGGGATTGCAACGTCTATACTGGTTGTCTGGAGAAGCAATTGCTCCCCGCGGTGGATCGTGTAGCGATCTGACCGAACGACTCCAGCTA
This sequence comes from Schistosoma mekongi, assembly GCA_034768735.1. Lineage (NCBI taxonomy): Eukaryota > Metazoa > Platyhelminthes > Trematoda > Strigeidida > Schistosomatidae > Schistosoma > Schistosoma mekongi. Next base: position 39,565,311 of record CM068305.1, on the reverse strand, counting down.
GTCGTACGCACCAAGGCAAACATGACCACCGTCAATAATGAAAGCCTACACAACTATTTATTTAGGAAATTATTTTTACAGTTAAATTATATATTTATCAACACATCAACGATAAATTGAGTTTCTTCGAATTCTCGAAATCAAAAGGTAACGTGTTCTCTCCGACTCAGTGGAGTTGATAATTCTTTACTTCCTGGATGTTACGTGGCGCATTTTAACCGTAATAAATTAAGCAAGAACATTTGGAATTTGTTTTTTGGCCAGGAGTTATACGGCTGCCGGATAAAAAAATATGAACAAGTAATTTTAGTGGTTCAGCTTGTTCTCTGCAAACTAAAATGCATATAAGCCATCAAAAATAATATCATATTTTTCTAACTTAAGCTAATCGAAAGGTCAAAGGCTATGCATTTGTCTGGGGTTTTTTCCTAAAGATAATAAGATACTGTGTTTATCAAATATAAATATTTAGACCAGAGGGTCCCAGCTCAGAAACGAAACACTGGTTGTAGTACTGTAAGAAAGCAACCCTATGATATAACTGAATTGGCAAGGTGTTTCCGCTCAGTAGCTTTGCAAAAGATTTTAAAATATGTAACTGGGTGAGGAACTAAAAAGTTAAACAATGTACATTTCATCTGAAGCCTATTTCTAACGACCACAAGACGACCTTCATGGCTCCTTACAACCCAACATAAACTGACTGTTAAGGAGGCTCAATTGTATCCGACCGAAAACTCATGATACACATCACAGCAACTACGTAGAGGCAGAATTTGTCAAATCGTCATTCTTGCGAGGCATTTTTCATGAATAATTGCATTCTGCGAACACTAGGACTGCTATACGCTATCACCACACCACAAACAGTTACGTTTCATTCGTCATTTTTGTTCTTTTGTTATTCAGGTTGGATGATGCCCCAGAAAAACGTTCAAGGTAGTAATAAAGCCCTCTATGATCGAAAGTTAATAGCAGCTGCTGTTATAGGTATGACGGTGATTATCACTTCCCGTTTGTCTACACCACAGAAAGGTTCTCGAGGTATCTGAAAAGTAAATTAAGCTAGAGTTGATGTTAGTGACTTAAGAGCGTTACCACAATGCCCATGGGCAACTGCTCGAGGTCGATCGCACATGGCCTTTTCGTGTGTAGTTTTTAATGTGTTAGCTTCGTACTTGTTAAGATCTTGCTGCTGAAGTTGGAAATTTACAAAGCAAGGTGAAGCATGCACTTTTAGAATCTACCTCCTGTGACTCCGCCCTTCTGTTGTGAGATGTCAGCATTACTCTAGTGCTGATCGTTTGAAGGAAACATTGCTGCCGTCACATCTCTATACATTAGGTAGTACGGCCGAACGTTGTGTTTGCTGCTTTTAGTCTTACCACTCTTCGACCGACATGGCTAGAAGTGTAGGACCTCATACACAGACAGTCTTTTTCATGTCAAATTCGTTACTTGCACGTTTACTTCGTTAGTGTGCGAGTTTATAGTGGGTTTTTCTCCTATTGTTCACATTTCACTTAGAGGTGCTGGTCACCCTAACTTTACTTAGTCGATTTTCTGTTTTCTTTGTGATACTGTTGATTTTTTAACAAGGTTTTGTTGTAATTCGCTGTGTTACAGAATCCTATGTTCTTATTATCGGGGTCATGCACGTTGCCTATATTCCGTGTTTGGTATCAAACTGTACAGCCATAAATGCCTCTACTTAGGACAGCAATTCCGCTAACTGCTGGGTTAATTTATCTGCTTTATACTTTACCTCTTCAATGCCACTGTTCTGTGACATTGTTGTATAATCCATATCGGTTTTTTGTGATAAATGGATTCCTGGCTTGAAATTGAGCATTATTATGTCCATTAAAACTGGGGCCACTATGTTAGATACTCATTCGACAACACAGTTGTTATTAGCTAAATTTTGTAGGCTTTGACGAGCTCGTTTCTCAGAGAGTTGACCCATTCGTAATGAACTGGAGTTGTTGAATACTAATAGAGGTTTTAGCGTCAATCAAAACAGACCATGTGTAATGATTACATGTCTTTTTGCAGGACACGTAGGTGGATGGTGCAAAAATCAAATATACCGCATGTGTATATTGACAAGTTCTTCATCCATCCACTAAACACTCAGTTACTTCCAGAGGTTTATAACGCGATTGTTGTATAGTTCTCAATCCAAAGTTGCCTACCTGTGGCAATACTGAAATAATGTGCATATTAGATGATCTTAATCTATTTTATTTTCTATTGCAAGTCACCACAATATAAGAGCCTTTGAAGAAGATAAGCATGTCTTGCACAAACCTATCATGTATCAGATCACGGAAGACCAAAATCCTTGAACATTCTGCTTTTCTCCCTTTATACTATCTTAATTTAGGCTCAAGTATACGTGATTTAAAACTATGTTGCTTTCTTTCAGTGTAGTCACCCACTGATCACGGTTTGCCGGATACTTTGCAATGGCTACCTAAGATCCCGAAATTTATCTAGCCTAGCATGTTTTGCACCTATCATTAATGAATTCGGCGCCATCATTTAACTCACTGCATGTTTATTTTAATCTATCCTCACATAATTGTTTGCGAAAACTACGTCCTATTAGGCAAAACTAAAATCTAAATTTATCAATAATACCTCCTTGATTAGAGCTTACATGTGTTTCCTGTACTGTCACTATGTGAAGAAATTTTTCCTGGACTAAACTGGAATTTGATTTAAGTTCTTTTTATAGCTCAGTTGGTGAGTTTAAATCATCAAACAGGTTAACTGCTTTCTGTTTTCAGAGAGTATTTACACTTAACATCCATTTCTTTTAGGGAATTTATGTAAAACCTTCCATTCAGTTCGATCTCAATAGTTTATTCATGGAAGAAAAGTATGTATGCGCTTGTTCTTCAGGCCTATTCAGCCTAGTACTAGAGAAATAATATATTAATACATCAAGAAGTTTATTAAACAAAACACAGAGGAGTGAAATTAACTTGGTAAACTAGAAGGACATAAGTAGAGATTAAAAGCAACACCAACAAACTTTAACAAAGGTAATATCATTGGGATCAGCAGCAATAATAAAAAATAGATTTTCCTTTTCGACAATCATAGTGCATAAATGAATAATAATAACAGATTCCTGATAGTGATTAAATACTCCAGTATTTCAAATACAATCGATGTGGCAAAACAACTGAAGAATACGTAAATACGTTGGTTCAGAAAATTAGACAATATGAAGCACAGCGGGTACGATGCAAGATTATTTACAAGATCGCATTCGCAGGTACATGTAATCGAATAAGAGGTATACAACAACCATCAAATTAGCGTAGCAAATTGCTACTATTGAAAAACTACTGAGGTTTCAAAATACTGTAACTGTTCTTTTATTTGTTGACTGTTTTCTTAATCATAGTGAAATAGCAACGTTTCAGCACAAAGCAAATAATTACTTTAACAGTAATTACAAGAGTACACAAAGTTCAAAATAATGCAATTAATATAATGATACGATAAACAGAAGTGTACTTCTAAACGGTACTGGCTCCTATCTTCAACGACAAAGAACCCGCTTCATTCAAACAAGGTTTACTGGTGCCAGAGTGCAACCTTTTTGAAGCTCTCTATCGACAATGGTGGAAACACTTATTTTTCAAATAGTTTCCGAGTTATTAAGGGTAGTGTTTACAACTGAAACGAGATAGACATAGGTGCACTTAGACAAACATCATGCACACGATTGCCAACTACTAATTACAGACCACTTTGTAAATAATCATACACTAGCCAAGTACTGTACACTTCAACTATATCTTGTATGGAGCACTCATTATTTAAACTAGTTCCATGCACTGTATATTTGACTATTCATTCTACTGGATCAGGAAGTCACCTATATCATGATCACTTTGATGTCTCTCATTAGGACCTATTAATAAGCACGATTTCATCGTCTTTGACCGGTAATCCATTTTTAGTTTTCACTTCTAAACATCTCACAAGTTCACCCTTACTAATGCAGACACACCAAGCGACCAGTAATTTGATATCGACCTGTTCTATACAAGTACATCACCTACAAACTGGAAACGTTTTACTGGTTTTCCCCATTTGTTGCGCACCTGGTGGGCTGTAGTGTATTACTTTAACCTCTTTTCCAAAATATATCCACGAACCACTATGTTTGTCACTAACTCTAAATCACAGGATTGCTATGAGTGTCAGTTGCCTGGAATTGTCAGATGCATCTAGATAGAAGTAACTGGTTATGCGCCAAATCACCAAAATCACTATTGTCGCCAGTCGCTGGTCTTAAAGGTTTATCATTCACAATTTTCCCATCTCACTGAGCATCCATCCACTCTCTCGCATTTTGAAACAACTAAATAAGACAATATGATGTCTACAAGTTCTTCTACCTCCTCTCAGTACAGGTCGCTCAAACACCCACTCATACGCAACCATAGTTGACGGTTTTGCGTTTAGTGGGGCGCAGTTACTTGTTGTCCAATCCAACCATTCCGCCCTTTACATCATTGTTTCGACTCTGGTTTCCTTCTAAAAAGTCTAGTATTGTTCTTTTATCACTTCTGATACCTGAATATCACTTAGCGATATTCAACAAAGTAGTGATGTCGAAGTACATGGTAAATCCGCCTAGTGTATAACTCTGAGCGACTTGTATTTTCGATCCACATATTCCCCCCCCCACCCTGAGTGCATCACATATAGTTACGGGCTCCAGATTTTCTATGGGAAGACTCACATTCAAAAAATCTGGGATCTTGTCCAGTGCCAATCTTTCCATTCACGATGGTTCGGTTAAATGCATATCATAAGTTCAATGTACCTGTATTCCAGTGTTTATGTCTATTCTAGGACTCCAACTTTGCTTGTTACGTGAAAAACGCTACCACGTTCACCACTGGGCGTTCGACACGAAGCAAACTGAGTTGGCGTCCTGGTGTGAACATCAACAATGGGATTTAGGTACATCCAGCTAAGGAGTCCCAAATAAGAAGAAACGTGATCACTGGATTTCACTCACTAGTCACAATCGAATTCAAACAATACTCGTGAAATATCACCATATCGAGACAATCCACTAAGGATTCATATATGGCAACAGAGACCGATAGATTTCAGTCCATAATAAACCAACGAGAACATCCAAATACTTTCTAATTCCATACCACAACCATTTAGTCATGAAACATCATATATTGTTAAAGAAGTTGAAAATTGATGCCATTAAATGTTGTTTGGTTGAACTGAGTTCCATCGTTAGCAGCCATTCGTTCTGAAACGATCGAGCGAATGTTCCTGCTATCGTTGGGGTGAATATTATTCAAAAATACACTTCTAATTATTTTGTATATTTATTGTATTATTCTAGACTATTGTTATTGGTGTTACTGCTATTGTTATATACGGTATATTCCTACGACAAGGCGTTTGGGTAGTTAATCGTTTTCTGACGACTTGTTATTATTCCACTGTGTTGTAGGGGTAACAATCATGGTCGATATTCGAATAATAAACAAGTAGTGGACATAAACCTGACCACCTCATTGCTACTCGCAGCAGTAGAGTTGTCCTTAATTCCAATATTTATCCCCACATACCGGTGGTTCTTCCCTCTGCGTAGGCTATTTGCCCTCTAATTCCTTTAGAAAATGGAAACCACCTAACCGTTTGTCATTAAACACACTCGTATCCATCCTACGTTTTGGGTCTATACCAGCTGAGTTTAGCATTGAGAGTATATGTAACCAACGGTCTTAATGAGTAACCTTTTTGATAAACAAGACTTTGTTTGCTTCAAAGCAGGGACGCCTGTATCAAACTAGCCAAGCTGATTTGTCGTAACTGAGCCGATAATGGAGCTTCCAAATACCGTGTAAGTCCTGTTTCGGACCGATGGTGAACCATATCACTGTCAGTCAGTCAGTCTGAATAAAACGCGCACTGCCAAACTACGACTTGTAATCTCATCACTGTCAACAGCATCATGCAAAGTTTAAAGTAGTACAGTAAATTATATTCACAGTGGAAAAAGTCATGTTTCCAGACTAAATGACATTTAGTAGTGCCAATATCCCATTATGAAGTTCTTTTCCGATCCTCGTAAACATTCGGACAGCCAGAAACACAGTACTTAACTTCGAGCAGTAAACAGTAACACTTTCAAAGGAACTACTCTTGTCTTCCTAGCCATGGCCATACTTCTGTGTCGCCCATTACTTCTAAAAGGATATATATAACTGCTCCTTGTGTACTTTCAGGAGCGCTGCAGAATAAATGTTCGTTAGCCTTAAAAAACTAGGACTCAATATTGAAGCTGTTTGACCCAGACTTCGTGTTCACGATGAGATATTAGTCGAAGTACTGTTGTTAGGGTTATCGCAACCCAGCTTGTTCTTGCATGTCAACTGAAATGTCAATTTAGCACGAAGTGCAGTGGGTGCGATCAAACTTGGTGGATCAGGCAGTGATAAAGGAGAGAACATTTCCATACTGGTAGTCTGTTTACTCGCACCATCTAATGCGAATGTATTCTTAACGTATTATCAACTACTTTGCATCGCGAACATAAATTTCTCTCAACCTGTAGCATATCTGTTGTAATAAGCATTTGACTCCTACGATCGACTCCATCTAGCACCCCTTTACTAGTAGACATAAACTTTGTTGAGACTGTATCAAGAATTTCAGCTACAAAAAGTTATGCAGTTGTTCATACAGTATGTGACACAATGAAACCTCTAAAATAAAAACTTTTATCCGACCTTTAGCTTATATGAAATGTGCCTACGATGAACGTAGATATCATCTACTCTAAAGAGTGGTTTACACAAAACTGTGAGTAGATGGCTCCAAAAGGGTACATAGTCATTCTAAATTCCGACGTACCAACTCTAGACTCAGTTTTCTACCAGAGAAGTCTCAAATAACGTGATTGTCTTCGGAAACTTTAATCTGCATAAACATTACGTAGACACCAGCTAAAATTGCAACCAGGAACTAACGGATTCCAATCAGTAAACCGTTAAAAACAGCCAATTCGTCTTACATACCAGTCCATCATTCACTGACAAATTTTCATCCTTTGAAAATCACTCAAAAACCGTAATTACCCTAATCTATCTCATTTTGTTGATAACTGGATTATGGCCACATACCACATTGTGACCACCTCTATATAGCCACTTACAATATTATTCGACATAATTTCTTATATATTGACCATAAGCCATGAAGAATCCCACATTTAATCTGCACACCCTGTAATCTATTAAGTGCCCAATCTCTGTCAAAAACCATCTATTTCCTTTTCTCCTTGTAAGGCGGACTTATAGAGAAAAGACCATACTCATACTTAAATGACTGCTATACTAGTTTGACAGCTGAGATATCAGCAGCTAACCATACATTTTTACCTTGAACTCTTCATTAAATATTTTTTGCCGCTGTTTCATTCTTTGTTTTGTCTTTACGATAGCTCAGCTTTGTTTTGTCGGACAAAGTGGTCCAGAAGGCAATTTCAAATGTGCACAACGTTGTCCCACTACGGAATCATTGACTTAAGACCTTGTGATTCGTTAACGGCTAACTTTGAACATGGACATTGCTTACCAAACAGTGAAGCTTTGTCACCAAACTCTTTATTAAAAGATTTACATGGTTCATTAGATGTTCTGATACTGTGTTTTGAGGTATAATCAAGCTGAAGTATTTGTCTAGCTCAGCCGGAGCAAATTATTGAGATTCCAGTGGGCTTTCCTTGCATCATCTTGAACAAACAGATGAGGTATGACTACCACTTCTCTCCACTCAAACCGATCGGTAGCGGAGTTGTTCAGGGGAAGACCCTAGGTTATCTTCTCTTTCTCATAAATTTTAATAGATAGTACTTATACGTAGATGGTCTAAAAATAGTGTACAGCCTTAGACCTAGCACAACTAATGAAGTAATATCTGGTATCTGAAACAACCCTGATAATCTATTGATTTAGGGCTAGAAATGGCAGTTGCCATTCAGTTATAAAATTCGCGAAATAAGATACTAAGCAAGCACACTACTTGAACCAATGCAAAATCAGAACATAGAGCTCCATATGTGCCACAGCAAGAACCTAAAGCTAACTGAACATGCATCCTCAATTACATTCAAGTCCAGATGACGAATATGTCTCATTCTTTAAACGCTTTACACCAGGGAAGTCAAGCATGTAATGTAGAGTGTATATGTACGTCATACCTTAGAATACAGTTCACTTATCTACTCTAATATGAATTATAAAGTCATACAAGTTTAAAACCGTCAAACAACATTTAATTGACGTTTGCTAGGATACACAGAAAGTGTTTCTATGCTCCTATTAGAACCCCTGTGGAGGCTCTCTCTAAAGAATAACCTAAAGTACTTGCATAAAGTAATTTACAGTCACAACAACATGCACACGTAATGTTAATTGTTTGTGTTGCTTTCCTTCCCTCCCTACTCCAAACAACTCACAAAACATTATTTTCATATCTGACACCCTAGCATGTCTGCATCCTTTCATCCAAACATTAAAGTTTACTTCCCCTCTTCTAATTGTTACCACTGTATCAGACTTAACGCCCCAGAATGCCGAATTGTGAACATCCAGTCTTAAAAGTTTCACCAGGTACAGCAAGCTCTGTACGCTTTCTCACGAATACCTAAGCATAAACCAATAGGTCATCAAAATTTCCCAAGATTATCACTTATGTGGAAATACGAGAAGAAACCTAGCCAACTTGATATTCAGATACTACTGCAATTGCCGTTTTATTGAATAACACTTTGGTATTCAGTTATTTTATTTACTACGTGTTTTCTCACATGTTCTCCGATTATTAAAATGCTAATTAATTTAGAACATTTTGAAGATAGAGTATAATTTGATCATGTATACCACTCCATAATACTTGTTTATCAAGTCTACCGCCCTATATATCTATAGATTGATTTAAAGAACTTCCACGTTGAGTATTATCCTAACGGAAAACCTCGAAAACTACCAGAATAAGAGATTATTCCTATGTATCTCCTAGTATATGGTTTTCTTTGACACACTAAAAGTTACCAAGTTAATAAGTGAAGCTGTAAATAGGAATTTATTTTAAGCTAACCAAATTAAACAATCCCAGCCAAAACGAGTCTGCAAATTCCGGAAGTCTGGAAAGATTTAGTTCAATCAAGCCATAAGCATGCGTAGGAAAAAATAAATCATGTAGCAAATGTCAGTACATAAGTTCACACTCTCATTTAAAACAACTTTAAAGTGCTAAACCGGTGGAGGGCAATCAGCATGAAAATTGTTTGCAGTCATTTACTCGCTTTCAATCGAATCATTCAGATATGAATCACCCACTTTCAAGCTAATCATATAATGTTATTTTAAATGAAATAGCAAGAAATTGCGTAAAAACCTACGTAAAATGCACTACTATTAAAAATGCGATTTATTCAGGTGTGTATACAGTAGGCTACAACAAGGCAATCATTTTTTTGCACTTATGAAGTAAGTGTTCCTCGAGGTGGTTTGTTTTAGCATAGGTCAGCATAGTCGGGTGAACTGAATACTGTACTAACACAACCGATCACAATCGAGAAAATTTATATGACAGAATTACTGATCAACTAACTGGCTACGTATGCGAAAAAGTGAAGCTAATATCGCCATACCAACCATCCAATCAAAGTACCATGGCTAAGAGTTACCCGCCAGTTTAAAAAAATAAGTAGTAAAGGATTATCTTGTGCCTAAAGGATGAAAATAAATGTCATATAACAGTGAATGATTGTTTCCCTCTGACTGTCACAACGTGAATAGAAGAACATTAACCAAGATAATGAAAGCTCACTAAACATAATCGAATTACTGTAATTTTGATGATTTACCTGACTTCAGTCACTTTTGAGTTTCTTAGTTATTATGCTACTGGAAGCTAACAAGATGTTTATGAAGACTTCATGAAGTTTATGAATTTTCAAATTTTAAAATGTCCTAAATTACAAAAAACAGTAAAAACAGGTATAATGATCTAAATTCATATGTTCATTCAACCTAGAAAACATTCAAAAATACGCGAATAAGCATAATGTGAAACACTTTTGTAGGCAAATCTAAAACAGAAAAACATATCCGTCGAATATTTGTTGATTCAAGTCAGTAACAACCATAAGATTATAATATATAAATCCTTCAGTCAGAGTGTGTCCTGCTGTGTTAGTGATGGTATAAAATGGCTGGTGATTCATGGGTATCCAGTAATTGAAATACATCTGTCGGTGCTGGTTTATCTTCAGTAGCTACTACAAGAGTCGAATGTAGCGGTCCCAAAGCACGCTTCGTATCAAAGCCCAGTTACAACGATCTTGAGAATATAGAGTAGTCAGTTACGATGAGAATGGTGTTAACAAGAGTGGATGTTATAAAGTTAGAACTGGGAGGGGGGCTCAGAATTTACTGCACAAATAATTAAAAACGATCCTACACTGGACATATGCTTGTTAATACCTTTCTTGCAGTAATAGACTGAACTAAATATGCAAGTTACTATAAGGAACTTGAAATTAGAGCATACTATTAGACTGAGCTTATATGGTGTCAACAAAGTTCTCCCTATGTTTATCTATAAGATATATGTTTTCAAACGGAGACTATTTCTCTGTTTCGTTTTGTTAATACATGTACTTTTCACTGACTTCAATATTACCAGCAGATAGCAGGATGTCCAATTAACTGCGATGACATGTACTGTTCATTTTCATTATTATTGAAATTATTATTAATCCAAATATTTTGTGTTAAAGTATCCTAAAAACAAATTATGTAAACGTTTAGATACACTAAATACATTCATGCGGACTTTTCATTTTAATCTATTTACAAGTAATAATGTTGATTTTATGTATTCAAGTGAATAGATATTTTAGCTAAATTAGGTGAAGGTTGACTAACCAACAGTCCTTCTAAAAACCTAGTTAATAAGTTTATAATAAGTCAGTTAATGTCTAAATTGTTTTATAAATAAATAAATTATACATCACTGAATTGTTAACTGAAATAAATTGTAATGAAAATTCAAAATATTGTTCGTTATGTGTTTAATAACGTATAATGAACTGCGAATGTAGTTATGACGTTAGATCGAAGTATATTATGAAACCTGCCTGTGGATTAAAAGTAGTTTGTGTTGAATCTCATTGTGAAGTGAACACTATGAATTGTGATAATAAGAGTAACATTTCATTAAGTCAGCTTGATTGCAACAGTATTTGCGCTAAGTGTATAATCGTTCACAATACATGACACAAGTTGGCATATAAAACGTGCTTTTAACAGTAATCCTTTTAATTTACGGTACTCTGAGAAATAATAAATGACTATTAGGAATATCTGCCTGGTCTATACAAACTAAAGAAAAACAATATAATAATTTAATAATCACTCAAGTACACATTATTAATCGAGCCAATAGACATCAAATTAAAATCACACTGAATTGATAGTGATATAATTTTAATGTGGAAATTGATGGTCATATTTTAATATCAGAATTTTCTATATTTAACATAGACCCTAAACACTATTTCAATCCTAAAGCACAAAACCATTCACATATTGGCCCCATTTATGCCAGAGTGAATCTTCAACTCTCGTTAAGATAATATAACAGTATTTCAAATGAGTACCTAAACTTTATAGATTTCTTAGTGTGATAACAAAGAGATAAACGATTGTTTCTTCAATGAATAAGAGTTGAGCGTGTTTTCACATTTTGAATCCACCCAGATGGTGGGGATATTGATCATACAAAAACTTGTCATTGCACAGCGAAGTAAAGAAGTGGATTAAACGATATACAGTTGATTTAATATGTAGTTGTCACATAATCTGAGAAATATACTGAATGCTGACATAGTAGACCATATTACTCGATGGTGTCATGCATTCTAGTAAACAAAGAATAACTATGAGAATACTGGCTGTTGTCTCTGACGGAAGGTAAATGGCCTATTCAGATATTTAAACGCTCAATCTACTAGAAATATAACCAACCAGTAATTAATACTATTCAACCAGGATTTTTTGACAAAAAGATCAATTTAAACTATGTCATACAGGATGATAACAGAGTTCCAAACTGGGATGAAATCGCTTTCTAATTCTTCCTAGTTTTCATGTCCTCCAGTGTTGACTACTGTAATGTTACTAAATCTAAACAAATCAAATGGCGATAACTATATATTTAAAAAAACGTATATGCTATGGTTCGATGCACTGCTTATGCTTTGGTAATACTGTCGGAAAGTTATTAAAGTTGAATAAAGTATTCAAATTAGAATGGTATATGTACAATCTTATAAATATATTTTATTAATTGCATCAATGACGATAAAGTAAATATATTTACTTAGAACAGAATCAGCCACATAACACTCAGACGTTTATTATTTCATTTCAGTAAATTACCAATTAATGTTACTTATTTTCAAACTAGTGACAAAATATCTGTTTGTTTATGAAACTGCACTAAACTAGTCTAAAAACCACACTTAATATCATGTATATAATTGTAAATAAACTTAATGTGAATGAAGCTAGGATAACTTGTGACTTAAAAAGTTTTCGCACATTTTAACGTAATCTACAATCTTCGTATCAAATTAGTATAATGACGGTGCTGAATTTCGTGAAACAGGACGTAATTATATGTTAATTTTTTTTCAAATTAGTATACTATGCAATGTACGTTATGTCGATGAAGAGATTGGAAAAAGTAATTTGTACAATGAATGAACATTGAGTGACTGTAATTCTGATTATTTACTAAACAGTATCATGTGCTTACTACGTATAAATTCTAGTAAGTTGATAATAAACTGTTTTTTCGAAGAATCACTTGTATACAATTCACTTAAAATTTGATAGGTATCTATACGAGTTATCAGTTGTGTTTACTTTTTGAAAAGTAGGCAGAAATGCCAAAAGTAAACCTGGTTTGTGAGTAAAACAATCATTTGTCAATCGAAGCCACAGATCAAAAACGCTAATTATCTATTACGAGAGTTTGCACTTCACTGTAATTGATTAGTCTTTGTATCTCAGAAAAAAGTGTGCTACCTGGTTTTGGCCACTGATAAATGTACATTTAATAAGAATATGGAAATTATAAAGGCATCAACACAAGAAGCCTAGGTAACAAAAAATTACTGGTCAATCACATTGTGAAGTCCAGTATCTTCAAGGTAAATATTCAGATATATGTCATACAAGCGATTAGATATATGCAACGTAGAATGCTGGATGCAAGTTAAAATAAGAATTAGTGAGTCACAATAATGTACATATGCTACTCTGATGAACCTCAAACACGTTGATATGGTTTTCTTACATTCTACTGAGATCTACTATAAAATACATACTAACGTCATATAATGGATCAACTGAAGTTCATTTGTCACAAAGTAACGCAAATTTACAATCTGTTTAAAACAAATTGTTGTTTCAGAAACATTTATCTCGTGGAAAACTCATAAATAACCATTAAGTTCACCGTAATTGCTTTGGACTCAAAAGAGTATTTTTTTAATTCTCTGAAACATCTGTTTTTTGTAACACTGACTGATTCACGAAATTGAATTGAACATAATTTCGGTTGATTATAGCATTTGTTGAATGCTGATAGATTTGTATCACAATATGTCATGATACTCTGGAGTTAAAACTAATGACGAGACTAAAGTATTTATAAATCCATAATGCTTAACTGATGAGGAATTACGAACTACGTGATGATAGGTAATTGAGAAAACGGAACGGTTGCCCTAATGTTATTGTATTAAAATGAGACCAATACACAAAAGAGCAAATTGAAACAAAACTACTGGTCATAATCTACCTGTACTTCATAACTCGGGCATTTCTTTTTTCTGAATACTTTACAGGGGATTTCTATACTATCATAACTAATCAATGGTAACATTGTAAGCTGATAACTTCTTAGGAAAGACTACATGACTAAATTTCTAACCCTTGTGATAAATAAACGATTTGCCTGTTTTTATTTTTCATACACCAGCTTTTATCAAGTTGTCTATTGATTTTCCGTCATATTGGTTGTTGTTTTCCATTAACTCTGTCATAATGATTCATCAGCAGGAGTGTTTTTGCTTTAAAAACCATATACATAGTTAAACGAATGACCTTATGAAATGTGTTATGTGATTTAGTTTTATTGATTTAGGACTATTCAAGCATCGACACACTTTTCATACCTCATACAAAACAAACATTTTTTTACTTGTTCAATCAATATGTAAATACTGACAGAATTTCGAACTACAGGTCACTTGTGTACACTTTTTTAATGAATACATCTATTCACTGAAATCTAAGGGAAGTGATGTTTTTAATGAAAGCTGTTTTTTTTAAGCTGGATTGTGACTGGTAATTGGAATTCAGGATGTAGGCACATCTAGCAGACGAGTTTCAAATAGGATAAAACACGCGTCCTAGATTCCGCTTGCCAGTCACAATTCAACTTAAACAATGCTTGTGATTTATCGCTATATCGAGGCAATCCATTCAGGATGCACATATAGCAATAGAGACTGGTAGATTCCAGTCCATAACAAATCAACGGGAAGATACAAATTCATCCTAAAGTTGCTTTTTTCTTAATATTCCTTATATAAAACAATTATGAAATAATTTCTCATAACCCACTTATGCAGCCCATTTGTTTATCTGAGATTATTTATGCCATATTATAATGTTGGTACATTAAGGGACAAACAGAAATTATAACACCCTAAATAGAGAAAATGGTCATTTAATTAATAAGTAATTGAACAAGACTAATATCATTAAGCAAAATTCAATTAAGAAAATAACCATAGTTAATCTTGTTCATTTAAAAAGCGGCATTTTACTTTCATGAATAGTACCGTAAAATTTAATTACAAGATTACCACAGACTTTCTTCCCGAACATTGTCTAGTAATCCCTCTCATGAATGACATTTGAGGCCCTTAACAGGAAGATATAACAGATTAATAGGTGCTAGTCCTGTTTATCTATAATCTATATCCGAAAACCTCGTCGCAGACTGACTACCTCTTAGCACTAAGCCCCAACATCTGTAAGCAAAACGTTGTGTACATCCTACACAAACTAAGTGAGTATAAGAGGAATACAAGCGAATTCATTAGTTATTTTATTACTGCTTTGTAAATCCATCCAGACGTCACCTAGCCTTGAATTCAATGAGGTTTCGTAATTTGCATCGGCGATATGTGGAATCATTTATCTTCTTGCAACCTGCTTATGTTGGGGAATTTGCTGACAACCAAGATGAGTTTGTTTCGTTGTAAATCGTTTTCAGACAATAGATAGATAGTTTGGAAGGTAGAATTATTTCATTTTACCATTGAAAATTAGTTATAATATGATTAGTTTCAATACAGGCTTGAGTTGATAAAGGATGATATCAAGAAAATCATTTTCGACTATTGTGTCAGAAGGTGCTACTGGCAAGAACTGATTTGGAATCCATGTAGAGTTTAAGAAGATGAACTCTATCTCGTCTGCTATTAGCACTTCCTAAATAAGCATAAAAACGACCCACTAAAGTGTCTTGACACTTTATGTAATCTTTCATGTCCCTAGTTAACAACAGGGTCTGTCGAACGCACTTTGTTAAGATGATCTAACTAGTGATGGAATTCTTTCATTTTAACTGGGTTGAGTAGGTAGAGATAATTGAAATAACATTTCTCCCCATCGTAATTTTTTTCTTACTTTTACTGTGTTCCAGTCCAACAGTATATGGATACTGTTGATCAGTAATCTAATCGATTAACATTACCAACTCTCAGACGTTACGTTTACACCAGAAAGATCAAGTGTCAACGATTCAGGGTCCCTTAATAAACATATGTGCAACGATTTTTGAATTGAGGATGGTGAGTTAATACGTCAAAATTTGATTGGATCTCGAATATTGGTTTGTGAGATACACGAAGCATTTACAGCTCTAATTTCCGAGACCATATCCAAACCTGTCCTTCATTGAGATGCAAATGTTAAGCATGGGAAGTTTAAATCATATGTAGCTTCAGAATAACTGTTCCACTTATCATTCATGATGACAACATTCGGTGATTGTGTATACATAAAAGTCTCGGGGGTGGGGGGAATAAGATGGTAAATTACGATCAAACTCAGTGTAAGAAAACGTCTAAGGCACATATAGTTAAAATAGAGCAGAGAACTAAGTTACCACGAAGTAAGCCTTTTTCAATGAATTAATGGCGCATATTTTAGATTTACGCTAATCGATATGCAAAGAAAATAGCTTATAGTCTCTACATTCAATATAAGTAGTTATAATTACTTGTATAAGGACATTGATAATCCTCGGGATACAAAGTAGACAGTTTTCTTAGCTACTAATCTAAGAGTTTGATTAGCAAGGCTGTGGATTATCTTCAGGCGATACGATCCTATGTTAGTTTGGTAACTTGACTGGGTTTACTATCGCTTCGTTCTTTCAAAAAACTAGTGTCCCCATGGTGTGAAATCAAGATTTCTCAACTTTCTGAACATTCTATAATTAACTAATATATATTACAATATGTGAGTTTTTAATAGATTCGGGTAAGTGTATACGCACACTGTCAGTATGAAAAATAGTATCTGATTGTTCAGTGGTGCTTTTTTTATTACGGTACAATACATAGATTTAAAATCGACTGACATAGATTCCAGATTATATAATTTGGATTGTGACTGGCAAGTGGAATCCAGGACGCGCGTTTCGTCCTATTTGGGACTCATTGGCTGGATGTACCTGCATCCCAATGTTGATGTTCACACTGGGATAGCAACAATCACTGACCAGCTTCAGTCTATAACAAATCAACGGGAATATACAAGTTCTTCCTAATAGATTCCAGATTAGTTTCAAAAATAGAAGTCCGTTTGAATTAAAAGGAAATTTCGTTGACACTCACATTTCATTTTTTGAACGTATTTTAGTTAGTTTTATACTAAATTTTTAAAACATGTTCAATCTTGAACGTTGCAGTTTCATATAATTTCATGGTTTATAGGATTTCTAATGACTGACAAGTGATACAGCAAATCAATGAAGTATTATAAGTACCTCTCAACCAAATAGATGGATGATAGCTCATCAGAACTGCATGGTGAGAAAAGGTCAGTTAATGTGTTGTGGAGAGGAACACTATGAGTTAATGTACGAATAAGAATAAACCAAAAATAAAATATAACAGTTAGCATAAATACGTGAAAGAACTGAGAGTTAATGCGAATAGTTTATTTGGAGTGAAAACGAAAGTTGAGCGGTCAGAGCAGTATTCCAAATCTCCCACCACACACTATAATCCATGTGCCAAATGCTGCAATCAGAGCCTGGGCAGTGAGATTACTGATGCAATTTCAGGTAGCAAAGAGTTTTGGTGACGTCAACGATAATAGGTGTAATAATCAGTTAGTTATTGTGTTTGACAGCAGTAGAAACCATAACGATACAAGGAGAAGCAGGACTACATTTGAACAGTACTTGTAACCAGCGGATCAGGAAGTTCAAGCAGATGAATGGATGTATATCAATATCATTGGTGCGCCTAAACAAACATTAATCAAACACATCAGCAAGAATGTTAATAAAAATTTAGTACATTCATAATGCAAGTCTTTTGGCGAAATGATAAATATTTCTATATCGCCGCTCAACAAGTGAAATCTAACTAAGTCCTTGTAGGATATCATGATCTCTGCTAAAACTAATGAAGTAAAATAATTGCTTTGTACACAAATAATTCGTCTACTTTGTTCAACGGAAAATTGGTCTTTAAAATTAGTCGTAAATTACGAGTAGTTGTACATCTCACACACAGACTATTACATTTCACTAGTAAAATTAAATTTGCGCATACAAGGAACCATCAATTCATTCACTCTATAGTTTCACTTGAAGTTATTTAGAAAGATCAAGACCAATTAATCATGGCCTCGGATAAATTAAACAGGACGGTTGATTTGGGAAGACTTATACTAACTCTCTATGCTTGGAAAAGCCACTATTTACTTCTAGCTGTTTGCTAGATGTATTTTTTCTTGTTATTCACAAGTTACCTTGCTCCATAAAAAAATTAATTTTTGCTCACTTATGTTACTTTGAGTTTATGAGAGAAATTTCTTGACGAATGTGACTGTTTAGTAAATGCTTATTCAGTAGAGATAAATACTTCAAAATTTTGTTACCGAAGACTATTATTTATATAATTTAGAATTCACTAAGTTGGATATCCAAGATAACTTCATATTACTTAGCTTCTTTGAAGGCTTAGCTTACCCTTCCCCCCCACCCCCGATGATGCTTCATAATTTAAAATAGTAACAGTGACTTTTATATTATCCCATAAATTTTTGTTATTTTCGAAGAGTTCCCAAATATCTCAATTAAATTACAATTTACACGGATGGAAATGGTCTAGCTAATTTACCATTCTATCTACTATAAGCACATTAACTAACTCATAATGCTATTTTAGACGTAGAACATTGTTACTGACAGCCATTCTTCTTCAGGAAAATAAATTGGCAAGCATAAAATCTCTCTTTTGTTCATTACATAAGTATTTTTACTTCAATATTCAATTTTGTGAGAAAAAAGTTATCAAAACATGTGACCTAGTTCATAGTTGACTGACATCAACCTGGTAGGTGGTGTCACAAACAGAAGTGGCTACAAAATAAATTGCATAGATAATGATTAATCGGACTTATCTATTTTTGTGTAGATAAGCCAAGATTAATGAATTCATTAGTGTGTACTTTAATGACAGATGAGCATGTATACGATGATTTTGTTGTTAACCGACCTTGAAATAGTCGGCATTATAGGTCGAAAGGTGACTATTATGCTAAAGTGGTATAATAATTCAAAACAATGTAAATATTATGGATATTAATAATTATCTTGGTATATATTGGTATCTATAGTGGCCTGTCTAATAGCATATTTGGAATTGAACAACATAGGCGGTCGGATTCAACTTCTGGTTTGTAAATTATTTCACCCATTTATTCATGTGTGGTTAAACGTGACTAGTGAATAAAATGGAAAGTCATTCACTACGATATTGAAACTAATAAGTGACAAAATTTAATTCTTTACGGAGAAAATCCTTTTAATAAATTCTGATCTTTTTAACCTAACCTTTTCAAACCGAAATCGGTTCACTTACTAACATTAGATATTTTAACTAATGATTTACAAAGCGTTCCTGAATATTTTGTTTGTTTTTAAAATGTATTTTCAACTGGTTTCAATACGAATGGCAGTCAATACATATAAAAGAACCTTAGTTTATTGCCCTGACTGATAATTACTTTTCTAACGGTAATCTTCTAAGATATAACTTTTCACCTTACGTAGTATCAATAAAACATTCATTTTATCTCAGAATGTTTGATACATGAACTATGTGACGGGAAAAATGTTTTGTAAATTAGCTAATTCTCATAGGTATAGGAAGTTTTTCATCTGCTTGCTAAACGTAATCGAAGTTCTTAAGTAACAATAACCAACATTTTAAAATAATAACATTAAATCGAAGTGGTTTTGTGAAGATGGGTATATAGTTTAATTGACTGGATTTGTCACAGATTGATGTTGATAAGGTACCAGTGAGAACCATGGGGCATTGGAAAGCCGTCTCCTCCTATTATGGGATGTTCTACCACCATGAATTTGTGACGAATACATTCAACGTAATATCTATTGCTAAAAAGCCACCTCAACTTAATTATACTAATCAGCTCACTAGTAGCTAACTATAGGATGTTCCTGAAGTGCTAGTTAAAAATCGTTACCGGTGCTGGTTAGACTTGTCAGAGAGTGAAACAGTTATCACCGATGGCAATAGACGATCGTCGAGCTATTTCACAAATTAGTGAAAGTGGGAATTCTAACAGTGGACCTCGCCACAATAGTGTACTGGGTTGGGCTTCCACCAACTTGACGGCCATGGGTTAGATTCCCCTGACAGAATTGATGGTGAGCATTATTAAAGAGTCTCATATTAGGACGGAACAGCTTTCTAGTACTCCTTGGTTTTTAATGGCATCCTATCAACATCAATCTGTGATGATTACAACCAACCAAGAAAATTAGATATTAAAATCCACTAGTTATTGCGGACATGATTAAAAGCTAATCGTTAAAACTCACAAAGTTGTGAGACTAACAGATCCATCATAGCATGTTTTAGAAAAGCGCACTTTATACATTTGACGTCAGAACTGATTTAACAGCCACATTTAGTTGTTTGTATTCGTTACAATTTGATGGTGGTTGTGCACCATTACCATTGGACTCCGGGCTCAGTGATGCGTTCGGTTTTCTGGTTGATATAGAGAATGCGAGCAATTCTAGGATGAAATAGCTCTCCAGTGCTCCTTGGTTTTTAGTGGTACTCAACCAACAACCATGCGTTGATTGCAAACAAGTGCACCTAATATCTATTTCCACAAATCCACATCTCTTCATTTAGTCGCTAAATCTCATACGACAAAATATCGTTTAACTATTAAGCAATTCTTTTCAATATTTCTATCTCACGTTTAGTAATCCATTTCAGAATGTTCACCATTGCGTTTTATTTACCATATGCAACAGTTCGAAGTTAGTGAGAAGTAGTGGATCTAGATGGGAATTTCAGCAATACAGTCTTAAGATCTGCTTCGGAAACTTCCATTGTGTTATTATATAATCGATTCAACACAAATTTCAAATAGAATATTAGATTAGGATGAACTTGTATCTTCCTGTTGATTTGTTATGAACTGATGCTGGTCAGTCTCTCTTGTTATATGTGCATCTTGAGCGGAGTGTTTCAATATATAGAGATTATTCACGAGTATTATATAATTTAGTTTGTAACTGGCAAGTGGAATCCAGGAGGCGTGTTTCGTTCTATTTGCGACTCGTCGACTGGATTCCACTTGCTAGGTACTGTTCATTCTCTTCATGTCTATTTCCAATTCCCGATGCAATGTGTTCCTGGGTCTTTCTCTGTTTCCTTGACCTTTTGGATTCCACATTAGTGCTTGTCTTGTGACACAGTTTGATGGTTTCCTCAGTGTGTGTCCAATCCACCTCCAGCGCCTTTTTCTAATCTCTTCCTCGGCTGGAAGTTGGTTAGTTCTCTGCCACAGAAGGTTGTTGTTGATGGTATCTGGCCAACGAATCCGAAGAATCTTGCGCAGACAGTTGTTTATGAATACTTGTATCCTTTAAAGGATGCTTTTCTTAGTTCACCATGCAAGTTTCAGCTCCATACAACAGAACTGTCTTCACATTTGTATTGGAAATTTTGACTTTAATATTGACTGACAGTTGGTTTGAGTTCCAGATGTTTTTCAATTGTAGAAATACTGCTCTTGCCTTACCAATCCGCGCCTTCACATCCGAGTCAGACCCTCATTGTTTGTCGATGATGCTGCCCAAGTATGTAAAGGTTTCTACATCCTCCAGAATTTCTTCGTCAAGTGTAATTGGGTTGGAATTTGTTGTTTTACATCGAAGGATCCTGCTTTTCCCTTTGTGTATGTTGAGGCCTGCTGCTGCCGAGGCTGCTGCTACATTGTTCGTCTTCATTTTCATTTGATGCTATGTGTGGGATAGAAGTGCTAGGTCATCTGCAAAGTCCAAGTCATCTAGTTGCATCGATGTTTTTCACTGTATTCCGAGAGTGTCTTGAGATGTTGCAGTCTTCATGATCCAGTCGATGACCAATAGAAAGAGGAAGGGCGAGAGTAAGCAGCCTTGTCTGACACCGGTCTTCACTTCGAATGAATCTGTGAGCTGACCTCCATGCACGATTTTACAATGTAGTCCGTCGTAAGAATTTCGTATGATGTTGACTATCTTCTCGGGTACGCCGTAATGTCGTAGAAGGTTCCATAATATTCTCCTATCCACACTGTCGAATGCCTTTTCATAGTCGAGGAAGTTGATGTAAAGTGGTGAATTTCATTCAACTGATTGTTCAATAATGAACCGTAGAGTAGCGATTTCGTCGGTACACGATCGGTCTTTACGGAATCCGACCTGTTGATCTCGGAGTTGGGCGTCGACTGGGTCCTTTGTTCTGTTCAATAACACTCTGTTGAAGACCTTTGCTGGTACTGAAAGTAGGATAATGCCTCTGTAATTCTCACAATTGCTGAGATCGCCTTTTTTTGGTATTTGGATGAGGTACCCTTCTTCCCAGTCTGCTGGAACTTGTTCTTCCTCCCAAATCTTCCTGAAGAGAATGTGGAGTATCATTGCAGTTGCTTCTATATCTGTCTTCAGTGCCTCTGCTGGTATATTGTCTGGTCCTGTTGACTTACCATTCTTGATCTGTCTGATGGCCATTTTGATTTCTTCGACTGTTGGTGGGTCGGTGTTTATAGGGAGATCCGTGACTGCTGCTTCGATGGCTGGTGGGTTCGGTGAGGCTGGTCCATTCAAGAGTTCTTGGAAGTGTTCTACCCACCTGATGCGTTATACTCGTATCTCAGTGATTGGTTTGCCAGCCTTGTTCTTGATTGGCCGTTTTGGCTTGTTGAAGTTCCCAGATAGTTTCTTCGTTGTATCGTATAACAGCTTCATGTTTCCTTCTCTGGCAGCTTTTTTCGCTGTTATTGCTAGGTCCTCCACAAATTTCCGTTTATCCGACCTGATACTCCTCTTCACTTGCTTGTTGACTTCGGTGTATTCGGCCTGTGCCTTGGCCTTCTCTGCTCTTGTCCGGCTGTTACTAATCGCTATCTTCCTGCTCCTCCATTCTTGGATCTTGTCCAGAGTACTGTTACGCCGGGCGATTAAAGAAAAGTAACGAACTTCCAGAACTGTATTTTGGGGGATTATTCTCGTTATTTTATTCATGAGTGATGTAATCATCTTATTTCTATGACTGTTACGTTTCCCTTGCCCGGTTCTCTCATTTAGTGTATTTATTCTTTGGGTATTGTTTATTACTTGTAACTACGTTTACTTAATTTTGTACAAGTTCTCCCCATTCACTGCCACTATTTCTTTTGTTCTGTATCAATGTTAGATTTATGATTTGTTTACTGTGTGGTCTGATTTTATGTGTATATAAAGGCATGATTAAAATATAATACGTTCTCAGGTCTCGCTCTCTCCGTCTTGCTGTTCTCAATTCTGGTTGTCCTATTGTCTGCCTGGGGGGTGAGTGGGCTTAAGTCAATCGCACATTCTCAACTAGGCACGCATCTCATTGGTGTTCGCGTCTACCAACCAAATAATCCCCATCCATCCTCTCTTTCATTTTCACGGCATAACAAGTACCAACAAAAATCCATTCCTTTTGGTGTTGTTTCTTGGGACTCAAAACCTCTTGACATGTTGAAGTTATTGTTTCCTTTATCTCTTTCTAGTTGTCTTCCATAGTAGTTCCACCTTCTTCCAGTAGATCATGAAATGTCTGGAAATTATTGTTGAGAGTTATTTTGAATTCGTTGAGTTTGTTAGTATCTCGGAGAAGGGCTGTATTAAACTTGTGTAATACTGCTGCTCCAGTTTCCCAGTGCTTCCTCAGCTTCAGTTTCATTTTAGACTCCACCAGATGGTGATCTGAAGCTATGTCGGCTCCTCTCCTTGCTCTTACATCTTCCATGGTCCTTCTAAACTTCTTATTGATGCAGATGTGGTCGATTTGGTTCTCCGTAATGTGGTCTGGTAAAACTCATGTAGTTTTGTGTATACGTATGTGGAAGAATATGGTGCCATCTATAACCATTTTGGTGAAGGCACATAGGTTTGCAAACCTCTCACAAATATCGTTCCTTTCCTCCAGTCCATTTTGTCCCGTGATGTCTTCATATCCGGTGTTGTCCACTCTAACCTTGACGTTGAAGTCTCCCATCAGAATGGTCAGGTCCTTGGCTGAGCACTTATCGACGACTGATCGCAGCTTCGCATAGGACTGGTCTTTGTCGTCTTCGTGGCTGTCATTGTTGGGTGCATAGTACTGGATGACACTCATTGTAATCACTTTCTTCTTGGTCTTGAAGGATGTTTTGGTGATCCTAGGCCCATAAGGTTCCCATCCTATAAGAGCCTTCCATGCTTCTTGGGACGACACTAATGCTACTCCTTGTGTGTGTGGGGCGTTTTCTTCTTCGTGGCCGGAGTATAAAAGCACATTTCCCGAGGATAACCGTTGCTGTCCAGCTTGCAACCAATGCGTTTCGCCTACTCCAAGTATCTTCAGGTTGTATCTTCTCATTTCTCCAGCTATTTGTATGGTTCTCCCTGTCTCCCACATCGTGCGGGCATTCCATGTACCTATATTAATTGTTGCTCTGGTTGTCAGAAGAGACATCGGCTTCGTGGCTTGCGAAGAAACTCGGCTTTCACCATGAGGCGTCATAACACACCTTCCAACTCCCAGGGCGGAGTAAAAATGGTTATAAAGGTTTTTACTGGTTGGCGTTTTTTTAGCAAGGATGTTATTTTACGGGATGGGGTTGCTAACCCCATGCCCAACCCTCTTCCTTTATCCGGGCTTGGGACCGGCAGCAACCCTAGGGGGCTCCAGGCGGAGTTGTTGAACCATGTTAATTAGTAGTTAATAAAGCCAAAAACACTGACCTTCAGTAGCACACCAGAACTTCGCTCAAACGAACGATGTATGCAAATATAAACGTTCACATTGTGAAGAAAACATTTTAAACGGAGATTTAATGAATACTCCTATATCGTTTCTCTTTCCTTCATTCTAAGCACAGTATAAACGTAGTTAGTTTTAGTGAACAAAACTATTTTAGTAGTAAAATTAAAATTCAATTATAATACATTTGGAGACCTCTGATGGATAATTTGATCTTAAGCCAATATTGTTTGCCTTATTCGGGTTATATTTATGTAAAATAACAATATTTATTGAATTTTTTGTCATTTCTACCCTCAAATGAGTATTCCTATTTCTTTTCGTCTGTAATGTCCGAAAACTGATCAACTTTCCAGTAAGAAAGTTCATACTTATTTTCTGACTAACAGATAGTGAAGATAACAAAGAACTATATATGGGAATATACAGGCAGGCATTTAAGAAGAAGGAGGAACCACATAATATACATTTAAATTTGCTATTACTGATCGATAGCTTCAGATGCTAGGCGATGAAACCTAGAATGTTTCTTTTGATTAGTTCCCGGATGTTTATCGAAACAGCCATTGATTGTCATTTTACACTTCTACTTGGTTAGTAAACAGTGATGACGAGCTAACGTAGTAGGTTCTTTTATTACTCACCAGTACAAATCTTATAGCACAACTATTTAGTTCCCATTTATTTATTACATACCATTGATATTAATGTATGTTTGTAAATAATATCATTAATGCATAATTTAATATTACTTATTACTTTATGAGTATGCTGCAAGCTACCAGCTAATCGAAAAAAGCTAAAAAATTTCGAAATTTGAATAACTGTTCAGTTCAGGTTTTCAGCAGTTTTTCCTAGATGGGATCAGTTCGCAGTCAAAATTATTTTAAACCAAATTTCAACAAAACCATCCCTTCTCAACGAATTCATTGCTAAGTTGCACAATCATATATATATAATTTTTTCAAAAAATAGATTCGTGAGGAACGTATGAACAATGAATAAACATATACTAGAAACCGAATTGAAGGGGATTTATGAATATCGATGGTTGATTGGATTCGACATAGATTGATGTTGTTAGAGTACCGCTGAAAGCCAAGAGGAACTAGAAAGTTGTTTGGTCCTAGTAGAGAACCATTCCCCAGTGTCCACCCTCGATTTCGCTAGGGAAATCGAACTAAGGGTCTTCAGGTTAGTGAACGACTAACCCTTTACCCCATTAGGCAAGCGTCCAGTAGTAGAATTTCCCCAACAGAATCAAGGGTGGACACCGCTGAAGAGTCTCATATTAGAACGAAATAGCTGCCCAGTGCTTCTTGGTCTTCATTGGTACCCTATCAACATCAATCCGTGATGAATCTAATCAATTATATTAAAAACATTTAACAAGCATACAAACTCAATTATATAGGTGAAGGTAACTGAAATGTTTACATCTCGAAAATAATTTGATATAGTAGGAAGAATAAACCAAATAACGTCGAAAATACTAGTGAGTGGAATTTAAGGAAGGGGGGTATAAGGAAACTTAAATAAGTAAGGAATCGCCAGGGAAACATTTGATTGATATAATTTCTACTACTACTACTACAAATAGTAATGATAACATTAAAAATAAACATACGGCCAAGGTAATGACAAAGATATGACATCTTCCTTTCGCATTCAATGTTTAGGCATCGTATCATGATTAATCAGGGCTTCTGATATTTTAAGGAAATGAGTATGAAGAAATCCAGGCAGGTTGGAAGGAATTCTGTAAACGACCTTAAAATGGATGAACGATTATAATCGATTAATTATTCAGGGGCAGAAATTCAAATTACTTTACTTTTTCCATTATGGAACTAACCCGGGATATGTTCTCGTGTTCGAATTGGAAGAGAACTTTAGCTATACCATATATACCTTGTTCCATAGGAGAAGGTGATCTGATAAACGCTCAGAGGCGACTAAGTGTGGGAGTTTACCCTTTAAAGATATTGTGAGCAATTTCTTGTTAGTGGAAGTCAGAGCTGGTCAAGCAGCATAAAACGTTCCACCGATTAATGTGGGCAAATGGCTTGTAACTCTATCAGAAACTTAGTCCCCCTTAAATTCTGAATTCATAAGTAGATACTTTTTAAGAAGGGAGTCAATGGGACATTCTATTCCGAAATTCTTTGCTGTTTTTACCAAAATTATTCACAAAATGTACACGATTCTTAATTATGATTATTATTTTAATTTACGTTCGCTATGTCGTCATTGGATAGTATGAAACACGTTATTGTTTTCATAGTTGTATATATCACAAATACGTTACCATTTTTCACTATATCTATAGTTTATGCATTAATATTTTGTTTATCAAAGTTCTATTAATGTGTATAAATGAATATTTTTGCTTGCAAACTTGGGTATAGAATAAAATCAGTTTAATGTGGTTCATTTATTTCATAATGATGACATTCACAAAACTCGTTAACCAGTCAGTGAAGCATATTATGATTGAATTTAAATTATAAATGATATCTGAATAGGCAAATATGAAGAATCTTGTTTGAAATTAGCGAATAGAATTTGTTTTCAGTTGCTTAATTGGTTTAAATTTTATTTGTTTAAAAAGTGGGCAAACAACTATTTTACAAATAATGAACTGCATGAATTCTCGAAGGATTATATATGTTCGTTTGTAAGACGTTATAGGCTTTATATATAGTGACAATTCACGTTCTATGCTATGCAGGTCAAATCATATTCTCTTATGAAAATAAATGCTAATCTTATTATCAGAGTATTTTTGATAACTATCCATAATCATTCACCAGTGAACTTGTAGAAGACGACATTGCTAAAAGTGCCCACCTAATCCATCATTTTAAGACTCTAATCTACCGACAGTTAATATTCATTTAATATTTCATAGTAAACTAATTCTCATTTCTCAATAAGGCTTCTAACGAATTTATCGAAATTGCAACAGTGAATTCTTTGCTGTTTTCAACAGAAATCAGCAGGGAGAGATGGAAATATAAAAACTTTAAAAGGGAGGTATAGAACTTAGTTTTAAGTAAGAGAAATTGTAATTATAGTTGATATGATTACCATATACATGGTGTGTGTATGTGTGAAGAGGTTCTTTGTTCATTTTGATTGTTTACTATTGATTGACAGTTATCCCAGAGATATAGGCATTCTTTTTATAGTGATTAGGATATTAATGAAAACGTTTTATAGAGCTTATCTTATACCTTTCTATTATCGACTAATATGCACGAACTTGTTTACATCAGTTGTTTTTACAGTATGTCCTACCCAAGATTTTACAATTCTTGCAGTGTGTGAATTTGCAAAATAAATCAAAAGGGGCTTTAATAGTTACTTCCTTTTGTTTCAAAAAATGAACAAGAAAGTAGACATGTTTCACTATGAAAAGGTTTTAAGTATGCATATTAGGCATCATATTTGAAAAAAGCTTTCGAATACTGCTTTTAACAAAGGGATTTAGCGTGATACTGTATTTTCTAGTGTACATCATTACTAAGCAATTTTTCTAACATATTGTTTACACCTTACAAAACTAGGTCACCGGGCCAAGTTATTAATAGAATGTAAATTTGAAAAAGGGAAGTAATGGATCTATTAACAGTCTTTTATTGACAGTTGTAAGCAGAGCATGATAATTTATGATGAACTTTTAGGTAGGAATTATGTTTCATTTATATATATTATAAACAGTTTGCTTATTTCTTTATACGGATGTGGAAATCTTTAGTCTATAGGATACAGATAGGTAGACATGGCATGTTGATAATCAACGAGACGAAAGAAAATTGTACTAATTACAGCCATAATAATACAATATAAATAATTATTTTCTGCTATTCACTATGTCAGTTTATGGAGACAGCTCCACAGACATTAGCTTATTTTGAAGCAGGTATAATGTTCCGACATTTTTTTCCGAATACTGAGTCTGTTTAAAATATTACTTCCGAAACGTAAATTTTAGGCAGCATATGTATATAGATTGTTCTTAAGGGTAAATTACTTGTCAAGTAGACAACTTTACCGAATATTAGTTAGTTCGAAAGGTACATCAATCATCGTTTGGGAAAATTTATAATAAAGAAAATTTATAAATTTATAGGTTCTTGAGAAGTTGGTTAGCATTTGTTAAAAATTCAGAAACAATGCTTCTGTACTACTAAAACTATTTATCCGATATGCACTTAATCTTGAGTGATCTCGTTTAAATGTGCACTGTTATATCAACAAAGAATAAATACAGTTAAACAAATTCTTAGTTTAACGAAAGTCAATTGAATTTGAACATTTTGTCTGGACAACTTAATTGCTTCTACTTATTAACATAAAATGTAGCTAAGAGAAATGGGTCTATTTGGCTAGACTATTTATTGAATGCCGCTTCTCAACAGAATGAAGTATTGATATAATCATTTAAATGTAATTGTAAAGCTGCCCTGCGTCTTTAACACTCAGTTGTGAGGTCGAAAAAGGCATACAGTAAATGTAGGCTATTTAGGAAAAGTATTGATTTTAGGTGACTTAGTTTAGTTAGTGATTAGCATGGTAAACAATACATAGTTTTGTTATTTACAGCTTATGCTACATATATTTTGTCAGGCTGAAATAAGTAGCCAATAAGATTAGAACAAACCGAAATGTTCGCCCACTCAAATAGGCATACATACAAATAAATATATTAACTAATTAATTTCTAGCTCGCAATAAATAAATTATTTAAGTAATCCAGTGTAGCTGACCCTAGCCATTGTAAGGGTACACTAACTGATGATATGCAGTGAGATAGAATTATCATTTCCAACGTTTGGTCGATATCCTAAAGCTGTAACCCTTGAAACAAAACCTATCCTGTTTTTCTCAGGCCAGCTTAGTATCTGCAACAAAGCTACATTTGTTTGAGGATGAAAACCTGTGAAGTTATAACGTCTGAAATTTTTTGTACTGTGAATGTCAGTTATCCTAATAGAAGAGACAGGTGGAGTATACCGCACAAATGAATATAAAGCTTCGATTTCTGCTACGTGAACGTTTATTTGGTTTCAAATTGACGTAGCAATCAGTTTATGAGGGTTATCATCGTTTATTTGTTTGTTTCTTCCTCTGTATTAAAAAGAAAAATAAAAGATTGCAATGAATATCAATTACCTTGTTTGCACACTAAGATGATTACCTAATGAAGCAGTGTTTGAAAGTCATTAATGTAGGCTACTATGTTAAATCATATGAGTGTGTTATGTCGTATTAGACCTGTTGGAAATGGCCTTTCTGCATAGTTTACTAATCACGTCTGCTAATTACTATTAGTATCAATCACCCAACGGTAAGCTGTAAGTATGGCATAACAGCACCGATGTATTTTGAATGCGTTAGGGATAAACAGAATTTACACTACACAGCTTCAGGCCACTTAGCGAACTTCAATGTGTTTTAACTAATGCTGATAAACATCTTCAGACTATTCAGTTGAAAAAAAGTTATAAACATCAAGTGAACCATTGCTCACAGATCAGCGATTGAAACATAATGAGCTTTAAGCACAATAAATACTCTTTTAGCCGGAGAAAACTTTGCCTCTGTGAAGATTATAAAGAAACAATTGAGTTTTCATGGGAGTAAGTCAGTAGTTCAGTTTAAAGAAAATGACTGGAAAATCTCTGTAAGCGTAATACAAAATAAAAATTTGAATTATGTTAAGAGAGCATGTTTTTAGGATACACTCATTCACTAGATATTGTAAGACAAATCAAAGATTTATAAAAAATTTTGCACTAGGCAGTGAAAGGAGCCAGATCAAAAAAGATTTTGAGTGATCAATAACAGAAAGCATCACGCTACCATCAAATTTGAATGACACAACTCTATAATACCATTCGTCTGACCCTTAGTTATGAATATGCTAAATTCATCTGTGATAACACAAAAAATCACCATAAGATGCATATATTTAATTAAAACTCCGACAGTTCGTTATGAATTTTAGACTATCAAAAACCAAAACAAACGTGACTTTAACAATGACTGAGCCGTAAATCGTTAGTATCATTAATGAAAGTGAAGTCCTTTAAAAGATAATACTTGTATAAATTTTTTTATATAGCGTTTTTCAGATTTTGATAAATGAAATAAGATAATCACAGCAAAGAACTTTTCTAGATTATAGGCTAGTGCGTGTTGAGATTTGAAGGATTACCGTATATGAATCTCGGATTACTTGTAAAGTACAACTGCTTGTGTTCAAGTAATATTATTCAAATAATGTTTAGCTTGTTTACATTTATACAACAGTTGAAATCCTTGTTTTGGCAAACGCGCGCAACTTTAAGCAATTAAAATCTTGTGTTAAACTCATGGCGTCGAAGGTGATCAACGAGTTCATGAAGTATAACACGAAGTCCGTACAAACGAGAACTACTTTGAAATAGTGGGTGTTTATTTAAAAGTAGTTGAGGGTGTCCTTTCAATAACAATACATAATTTGTTAATGCCTTCGTCAACAACTTCAGTTTTATATTTCAAAAAAGGTTTTAAAGAATGTAGTTAACTCTAACTTAGTACATTTTAATTTAATTCGTTTAGATATAGTGAAGTAAGCCTAATCTAAATTATATCAAGTAAACTTTCCGATCCCTTATTTTTATATACCGTAGGTCTAAATGAATAGTTGATTTTAAATAAAATGATGTTCTTGGGCATTATATGATTCGATTCACCATTCTACATTTCTAAATATAATCGCATGAAGTTTGCTGAAAATATCAATTTCAAGACAAAATGTAACGTTAACGTTAGAACATACTATAGAAACTTATTTCATCAATAAGTATGTTATTCCTGAATGACTGAGACTTATTCTGAGAAGTAACAGTGATGGTTTTTTAATCAATGTCTTCTGAATTATGTAATTTGATATCAGTTCAGAAATATCTCTAGATTTATGTCTGAGATCATCTAATGTACATGAATATACATAACTTCCTCTTCCATAGTGCCTTGATCAAACTTAACTTGTAGTTGACTGAACGGAAAATGAACACACCTGTCCGCTTATGTAATTTTCACACGTAGACCGGTTAATCAATCCCAAATGCTAATTTGAAAATCTCCACTCTAGATTACGAATACTCATTTCAGCATTACTAGATAGTTATATTTAATACAAAGCAAAATTGGAGAAATACTTCAGCAACTTAAGTACTTTTGCATTACTGTGACTAGTATCAATTTATGCATGTGAAGTAGTTAGTTCATAGATCATAAAGTGTGAAGAGGTAGCTTCTAAATACGTATTTACAGTGAATTAACATGATTAGTGAGAATAGACTTATAGTAATTGTTGTCGCCTATCATGTATGGATTTATAGAATTCTCATAGATGTCTATTGCGGCTGAAACATTAAGAATAATTATATGTCTGTTAAGCCATATGGTAAAATATAAACCAATGATTATCACGTGGCAGAGTTATGATCTATATTGACCCAGAGCTTGATATTTGATTGGTTACATTGTATTGGCCAATTATTTAATGCCAATTTGATTCTTATTTTCAATCAGATTGTAGAACAGACATTACGGACTTCAAACGAACATGAAATTGACAGTGGATACTGAGAAATCTAGAGAGATGCTCTTCAACCCCAAGGAGGAGCATGATGCATGTGGTGTGGGTTTTGTAGTTAACACTAAAGGCGTGCGCTCAAACAAAGTATGTGATATCTAACTTTTTCTCGTTATCTTATTATTCCAAATATTTAACTAATATGATTAGAGATAGAATTTGTTGTTAATACTTATTAGAAATTTTTCAGAAAAGTTCATCTATTTTTTAGAGATATCTCTTAAGTTTTTTTTTCATTTAGAAAGTATATGCCAAGCAAAATCTTTCAGTCATCTGTATGTCGTTTCTGGATGTAATAAAATCTTCGAAAACTTCATAAACAATATGATTTAACTATGACCTTCAGAATACCTATATAAGCATGTTACCCGTTAATATATCAGTAACTACTGTAGATACCACCTGTTTATTTACACCACCACTAATCTTATGTATTACTAACTATTGCCATGCAGCTGGAAGATGACAATAATGTTTTAGTTTGTAAAACTAGGATACATTACCAACTGTAAAGTATACAATAAATTTTATATCTTTATCTCACAAACCAAAATTAGATTATTCTATGTACTAGAAGATGAGTTAGAAGTCATTTCAACTTAAAATATATGCATTGAAGTCAAGTTAAATGACAAAATTAGTTCTGTCATTTATAAGGGTCATAGAACATACTGAAAGTTCTTCTGAATACTTTCCCCATGTTATTCTTTATTATTATTATTATTATTATTATTATTATTATATTATTATTATTATTATATTATTATTATTATATTATTATTATTATATTATTATTATTATTATATTATTATTATTATTATTATTATATTATTATTATTATTATTATTATTATTATTATTATTATATTATTATTATTATATTATTATTATTATTATTATTATTATTATATTATTATTATTATATTATTATTATTATTATATTATTATTATTATTATTATTATTATTATTATATTATTATTATTATATTATTATTATTATTATTATTATTATTATTATTATTATTATTATTATTATATTATTATTATTATTATATTATTATTATTATTATATTATTATTATTATTATATTATTATTATTATATTATTATTATTATTATTATTATTATATTATTATTATTATATTATTATTATTATTATTATTATTATTATTATTATTATTATATTATTATTATTATTATTATTATTATATTATTATTATTATATTATTATTATTATTCCTGGTACATGTAATAACTGGTACTGTATATTTACCTTTGTTTAAATAGAAGCTGATTTTGACAGTTTTAAAGGATGAATATTTTAATACAATATTCAATAATAAAAATGAAATTTGAATAAACACTAATCAACTTGTAAGCATTACTCGTATGAATGGTGTTATGCATTTATTCATCATAGGGAAACTAAGCTTCCATAAAGTATTGTTAGAACAGTGGGCTAATGTGACTTTGTTTGGCACGATTATTATAGATGCATATATGAACTTTCTTTGTCTCATTTCATCCCGGAAACGTATATTTGCACATACGATACACACAATGCCTAAAGCATTATTCCGTTCATGTCAATGAACTACTGCTTAGTGATTCGCACAAATGAGTGCAAATGTAGGGATCCAAACGTATACAAACTCACGCATAAAGCTCATTGGTTAAATTTCCTCTAACAATCGGTATGGAAAAAATATGACTTAGAAATAGTGTTTCATGCATATATTTGATACTAAACTACTGGTGCTCACTTTGAAGAATATTCGTTTTTGTCGCCTATACCCTGTGTGTAATGTTATTGTAACTTAAATGTACGCTGTTTAAATACTATCAGTTATACCCAGCTACTCCGTTTCCTACATGAATATAAACAATTAAGGATAATGACTTCTCGAAAGAATAATGTTAATATATTCTGGTTAAATGTTTGTGTTGTAAAAAAATAATTACCTGAATTAGTGAAAATATTTTAGTACAGGTTAGGAACTAACCATAGTGACTAAAGTACTATTGTGCAGCTGATCAAAAAATTTGGGCTTATGTCCACACTGATTCCTGCCTTTCATTCCATATCTTTGTCCTCCAACGGAGTAACGCGATAAATAACACTGCTGACTGAGAACATTGAGAATAATATAACACACTTATTATAGCCGTAAATGGTATAATTCAGGCTTAGTCACTGTTACCTTGTGTGAGAAATCTACATTTCTAATTTTATTCTGTAATTCCCTTAATTTATAACTGATGGCTGGTCCATTCGTCAAAAAGAATGGTTACCATTCTGCGAAAATTATTGTTGTTGAATCAACACTTTTCTTAATCAATCAAGCCATTTTTGCCACAGGTTATATTAGAAAAAACGAGTATAGTATGGCTGAATTTCTAGACTGATGACCTTTAAAAAGTTAGACATTCTCGGAAAAAACAATCAATACGTCACGGTGACGATACTTTCTGATTTCGTTTTTATAAGACTACTTGGTTAACGAGAATCATAACTACTCATCTTCAGAGGCTGCCAATCATAATGGACTTCATTTTAATGCAAAATAATGTGCCTATTTTATTCCAGAATTATAGTTTGTGGACATTGAAGTGCACTAAACTCGTTACCTTAGAATGAAAAAAACCATGAGCATATGTAATTCTGCACAAATGATCTTTGAAGAACTAGTTGTACTATAATTTAAAATTAAATTAATATAGTGTTCGCATCATTACAAGGTTCATGTGATATGCATTATTATAATGAATCTCGGAGTATATAATGGCTGACTAACATAACACTTCTGAATAGTTAACATGTTGTCTGCACTGCGTGATATAAAGAAGACTGAAGTTTGAATTTCAGCTAAGAAAACAGTCTACTGTTCTGAGATTATGCTGGGTGTTCCAGCTGATGACGATACGTAGCTAAATTATCTTCGAAGTACAACTTTGATCAGTCAAGTTGGCTAATTACGTTTATTAGCTTGACAATATTTATATGTATAGGGAAAATTCTAATATTTATCTTCTAAACTAAGTAACCTGAAACGGAAGTTTAGAGTGTATTATCAAATTAGTGTATTCTTTAATTGGATTATTTTTCAGCTCAGAATTAATTATCTACCGTACACTAACAGATTACTGAAATGGAAATCAGCCGGGAATTGTAGGTTGAGTGAATCGTATTTTGAAAGCAACTTCTAATTTTAACTCTCAGATTACCTAAGTTTTATTACCTCGGGATATGCAAGTCATGATAAACAATCAAGTGAAAGTTAAGCAAACCCTTATAGACTTCACTGCTGTCTTAAAACAGTTAATTCTCCCATGATTAAACCAACTTTATTGAGATAATAGGAACGCACCTGGATGCTGTTTTGTTCTATTTATTAACTTAAAATCATCTAGTTTGTATTAAGTCTCCATGATATCACCTAAACTAGCAAATAATTTTCTTAAGATAGAACCAAATCTACCCAGACAGAAAAAGCTGGATGATTTCGATAGTTACCTATAGGAACTATATCTTCATTATTATAATTAAGGGAGGTGAACTGACAAAATAAGATAATTATTACACGAAACAGTATCGGCATATCCTTAACAATGGTGCCGATAAAAAATATTCATGTCAATACAAATTCCTGATAAGGAGTTAAAATTTTAGTGACCTAGATCGGAGACAGTAGAACATTTTTTGAAGTAACAGCACAAAGAACATAGCTACCAACAAGATCCTCCTGGCAGTCCCTAAATCAGTAATAAGCCAAGCGCGTAATTTGTTGATGATAAAAGTAAAAATTGATGAGGTTGATGATAGATGTCGATAACGAGTATGGGTGTAAAAAAGATACAATATTGAAGGGATCAAAGCCAACAATCAAGTCAGCACGAGTGAACGATAACATTTTTTGTCTATTTCGATTATAATTATGACAGTGAATTGCTACTGTCACTGACTCCCGACTTATATTTGTTGATTACTAGAGACTCTTTATTAGTATACGAAGTAACCCTCTTAGATTACATATCTACTTACGGCACTGATAGATAGCTGAGGACAGCTTGCAGTTTCTTTTGTTCATGATACAACAAACATATGCAAATCAGCAAACATAAATGACGAAAATAGCGAACACTGTGTTTATAAGTTAGACTAATTGCTTTGCGCTTCATTTATGACCAGATCCAGAACATAGTATACAATGCAGATGGTAGCTCTTAGTCAGCAATTATGCTACCAGCTAACACTGTGGTCTTTGACAGAATTTCACTAAACAGATTATTCTTTGGCATAGTAGTTAATATTAACATTTCATTTTTTACATTTTGGGTGTTTAGTAATAAGGTTTATGAGGTGACTATTACCCACTGCTATTTTCCATTTTATTTACTTATGAATCCTGAAAGTGTAATTAAACTGACATTAGAACAATCGTTTTAATGAGACAAATTTCTTATTTTGAATCGAAAAGAGGCAACTACGTAATTTTACGACAAAATGAACTTGAAACTAAACTGTCGCCATTTCTTGTGATATTTTAATCTAAGAAACTGTTAAAAAGTAGTTCATGTTGGCATGCAAATAATATCGGTTAGCGAAGAGTTTTGTTTTAAAACGGATTCATGCATTCTAAGTGGATGATGTACAAATTGTTAACATCACGAACTGACCTCCTATGTGGTCTCAGATGCCCACTGTTGAGAGGCTCTATACTAAAACGAAATGGTTGTCAAGTGTTTCCTGGTTTTAAATTCATCTAACCTAAATCAATTCACGAGCTCGAATTAGGATTTTTATACTGTAAGGGTTTGTTGTCTAATTCTACATTTAGTACAACCAAGTAATCAGTATGATTAAAACCTTATTCAGTAGCATATTGCATGCATCAAATAGCTACTGCTATTGATAAATTATATATTAAAGCTGAAATCACTGGATTTAGTTCATGACATAAATTACGAAGCTTCGTATTGACTTATATGTCGTCATATAATCTATTTGTGAACCATGCTTCTAATATGGCATATGTAGTGTGCATTTTTATCATAAATGACATATCATAATCTTAGTCATCACGCGTTGATCTTCAGCTTTCACTAAGCTTTCCGCTCCATAACTTCACCTACTTCAGTTAATATGAAACATTGTCTGCTACCTGCATTGTAAGAAATGTACTTAATGAAATATTGCTTTCGAACATTCTTTGTAATGCTCATACAATATACTTATTGATCAAATATTTTTTAATTCCGAAGTTATTACTCATGTCATGATGTTCTCTCGTTTGATATTTGTTATGTTATTATCATTCTGACCTATAGTTTTAATGCAAGTTCACAAAATCGTAGCATATAATTTAATAGCATTATGTGACTACATTGGCTATTTATGACCTAGCACAGACTACTCACTCTCAGTCCTTCTTAATGATAGTGGTTATCGTTAATGGTTATTGAATTGACCTTTAAGTATTTTGGTATTTGTTTTCTTAGGTTAGATTTATGTTTGGATTTGTGCTTCCAAAACTATTTTGGAAAAGCTCCAAGGTTATTGAATTATGAAATCATATAAATTGTACTAGTCTTCTACAAAGTATCATTGTTAAACATATCAATGTAGCTTCGACTTTGGCTATCAGTTCGTTCTGTTCAACAATGAGCATAAATATGAACTAGAACTACCACTCTTTATGGTTATTTACAAAAATACACGAGGCTTGTTTATTCCATTATCCTCTAAGTATTTCTCTCTCGTAAAGTCTTTTTAAGTATAAGACGCAGTTTGCTGACAAAGCTCAGATCATGGAAACTGAAATTCGAATAGTAATAAAATTGCCACAACGTTCATTTAACCTACATCCTTCAGATTAATGTTGTCGTTAACTCAACCTTGCATTTCTACATCTATTTCCATGATCCATTTCATTTTGTTATTTTTATTTGTTTACTTATGTGCAGTGTTACTCAATGATCTTAAATTACTTATTTTGGAGCTGTACACTCCCAGAAAATACTTTATACCATCATGTTCACGTATTCTTCTTGTGCTTAATGGCTGTTATCATCAGCCCATCTACTCTACTTATTATAAGAATACTAGATACGAGTATTTTTCCTTCCTCTTGTATCACACAGATGAATCCAACAGCTTGAAGACACGAGTTAACCAACTTTATTTTTATTCAAGATTATTGCAATATTTATACATTTGTAGCTACAAATGGGTGTTGTGGAGGTTGTTGAATGTCTATTTGATATCAAAAAACCCTGGTGATGTCGACGATGCGCACTACTGAAGTGCCCCATACTAGGATGAAACAGCTATCCAGTGCTTCCTGGTGATCAATAGTTGTCTAACTCCGACCAATTCAACGATATCTAATTGACATTTGCAGTTAGTTGGTAACAGGATTTAACAATTAATCCTTCAACCTGGAGTATGACCTGACAAGTTAAAATAATGTCATTATCACACTGACTAAGGGTTTTGATAGACTTGCAGGTATAACAAAATCTGACAGACTGGGGTTTATATTCTTTTTTTATGAAAATGAGTCCAATATTCTTGACAGCATGTGACTCCATTTAGACATATATTCCACTGTTTCATTGTATGAGATGATAGTTTATACTAGTTCAAGGATTCAATATATTTGTTTTGTGTTCTGTTGTTTTCATTAGTTCATCTTGTGGACATTAGTAGGAACTTTTTTCTTTACAGATGTTTATATTCAATATAACATTATGAAGCTGACTTGTAGGTTGACTTTACTTTGTGTTCCCGGTTTGATAATTGAAAATAACTAATCATAATCGTTTCCCTATATAACTCCTTCAATAATAATATTGTACTGTGAGTAGATGAATTGCTAGGGAGTCGTAGGTGTACTCAGATTTGCAGATAGGTCATTCTAACAAATGATAAATTGAATGAAATTTTAACATCCATTTTACTGATGCTATGTTCTTCCATCCAATTATATTCAGTAGTAATATCAATAAACATTTCCTGACTTTGTCTATTCTATTGTTAAACTATGATTTAATTTTAATATCCCAATCGTCACGTCGTTTTATTTTCATATTCGTCAACACCTCTTTTAATAGACGGTATATTTTGATAGAGTGTGCGGTTCCCACCCCACCCCCCACTTTAATAATTAATTAAATTGAATTATTATAACCTGATAACCCGATCGAATACATTCAGTCATGTAATACTTTAGACGCATTATCTTAAATGGCTAATCATGTTCTATTTACCTTTGGTTAAGTTGTCAGCTGTATGGTTGGTAGGCATGTTAAAATATCAGTAAGTGAATTTATTAAGCATCACTTGTAAAAAGATTAAGATATTTTGTCTTGAAATCGGTGAAAATATTCAGCCACTTTTAATATCTGACTAACTGACAGCTCTGTAACCGATGTTAAGTTCATGAATCACATCGTCTTTCTGTGCTTTTACTGCAAGACATCGACACCACTGTGTACCTCAAAACGTTTTGGAAAATCGTCTCTCTTGGTAAAGTTACACTCCTGAAAGCCTAAGCTCAATACTCAGAATAACTGGTATTTTGCTTGTGGTTTCCATGTTTAAAGTTAGTATTAATATACATGCATCTATTCAGTGCGAGTGCCTAAAGTCAAGTAAATAAAGTCTACAAACTTTTTGATTTGATCACGCACTTTATTCCAAGCCTCTGCTGAATAATTTTGGATTTAACTGAGGTTGATAAGCACTATTCCATATCGAATGCACACGAGTTCTAAGAATCATTTTATAAAGTAGATAGCTTTCAACCATTTTATACTAAGCACTAAACTATGAAATCAATTGTTTAGTGAAATAAATACACCTAAAACTTTAATCTATATACTATACTGAATATTATCCAGTCATATTGTAATTGATTTACGAGCTTGCAATTGTTTCCCACCATTGTGAAGAATATAAGGGAAAAATAGACATTAGATACCTTTCCGAATATAATGAGTCAAGAATGTTCGAATTTTAGTTCCTGTGATATTCAATTAGATTTAAGTTACTTGGAAACCTGCACGATAACCGATACAGTGAAATAAGTCAACCGAACAGACTCTGGTCTGTTATGAGCCGTAACTCTATTGATACTTAGTTAATTAGCATTATGAAGTATCAAAAATGAAAGTAATATTCAGAACTGAATATTTATAGGTAATTTTTTTCACGTGATAATTATTTGTTTAAATTTCACTCAATTGTACAAAAACGTTTACTAAAACCATATGTCCATTTTGAATGTGACAACCTCCGGCATTAAAAATATGGTTTATTTTGAATGGGCCTAAGTTACAATTCAGAAATAGATAGTCACTGATGAAGTTGGACCTCATATGACTGACTAAAGTAACTTTATTTGTGTAAGTTATTAGTGAGAAGAAAGTACGATGAAAACTAAAGGAGTCAGAATAATAATACAAACGGCAAACAAATGTAAACGTTCAAAATATATTTCATAACAGTACCAACCACTTTTATGCTTCGTTAATTTAACAAACATCAAAGTTATTTAGTTCATGATCCTGAAATATGCGAATAATGGCTAGAAGTTGTATAGTTTTAAAATTACTGGCACAAAAGTCTTCTATCTGAGTTCATAAAAACTGCAAGGGACAAATTATTATTTAATGGGAAGTGTTCTAGACTACTTCACTTCCTATAGCTATCTTAAGGATTGACAATGACTAGTTCTGAAAGAACATCATGAATCTATGAAAAGATAAACGCATCTTAAACTGTCTAATATATACTCGAAACGTCCTCATCAAGTGAAGGTATCATCTGTATACTCCAGGTCGTCTAGTGGATTTCCAGGTAAGCTATTGGCCTTTGGAAACTGGGTTAAGAATAATTTTGTTCTTGGTGAGTATCTGTCATTATGGATGATCGCCTCGTTTTTGTAAATTAAAATCTAATTTGTCAATCAATTGAATTTAACTGTTAAGTTTATTTAGTTAGCAATCGACGAACGTATATTGGCGATATATTTGATATTATGCATTACAACCTAGTCTTTGCTGTCCTTAGATCCAAATATCTATTTTGGATGTCTAGAATAGGTATTATTTGGGCTTTTTTCCTTATTATTAAATAAGGTTCGGAAGTTATTTTTGAGAACGTTTTATTATTGTAAGATAATCATTAGAAAACTGTATTCATAAGTGCAATACCATTGACATACATTTGCAATTTTCTTAGCAGATACTTCATAATCATACAAAATCATTAACATTAATACTAGATACATAATTAATTACCGGTAGCAAATTGTGGTTCAAAATACTAAAATTGTTCAATCAGTGGTTCATAATACTAAGCATAATCCTTATTTTTGATTCATGTTATTCCTTATGCGTTAACAGGTACTTAAGGATGCCAAAGTTATGCTTGAACGTATGGATCATCGAGGTGCCTGCGCATGTGATGAAGACACTGGGGATGGATCAGGTGTAATGACTTCTATACCATATGAAATATATTTGGAGTACGCACGGTGAGTTCTCCCACTCTCTGCAAACGTTAGTATGCTTTATTATAATATGTATCCAAAATATACGAATGTTGCTCTAATTCCACTAACCGCATTATTTAGTCACGGTTATCCGGTATGTTTGAAACTATTCTAATGTATTAAGTCAAGAGTGTCTAAATTCTAGTTCAAACGAATTCGCATTTTGTTTAAATTACTTAACAATATGCCCTAAACAAAGCTCATCATTGTACGAATTTTATTTACAGTATGTGATTATTTACTTACAATTAAATAATTCTTAAATTGATCTATTTTATTTAACGGAAAATCTACCCCGTGATCATTTATGTTGCGGTATCGGTGAATATGGTGGCCAATAGTTACAATTCAAAATGCACTAAAAATACAGGAAACTCCACTGAAATAACTGCTAGTAAACTTAGGAAATCTTTGTTTACGGTACCCATTTACATTTATTTGTTTTTGTATGAAAATTGATTTTCTTCACAATTATATTAGATCGATGTTTTGGAAATAGTACTTGTGGTCATTGTGTTTTCAGGAAAAACATCCTCTGGCTGGTACATCATTATATAATTGGTCTGAAAGTACTAATCAAAGTTGTGATTTGAATTAACGTTCCAGATACCCTTTTGAAGTACTCTTGTAAATGGCGTCTTAAGACTATGACCAGTCAATCAAGCATTAGGATAATTTCATAACCCCACCATCACCACTGTAATGTCTATGAGAGCTTTTATGGTTTTAAGCGAACCTCACGAAAGAGGGAGTGACTGTTTTTATACAGCGATAAATAGTATGAAAAGGTTTTCAAATTGTATTTTCTGTATTTTGTTTGAATAAACAAATAGACTGCTTCCAGTTTACAGA
This sequence comes from Schistosoma mekongi, assembly GCA_034768735.1. Taxonomy (NCBI): domain Eukaryota; kingdom Metazoa; phylum Platyhelminthes; class Trematoda; order Strigeidida; family Schistosomatidae; genus Schistosoma; species Schistosoma mekongi. The sequence continues at coordinate 39,522,496 of CM068305.1, read as the reverse complement.
TTATACACCTATCATATGAGCCTGTTTTTTTCAAATATTATCTGAAGATAAATTCAGTCAAAAATTTAAAATCTCTTGTCAATATTAGGAACATTAATAACTTTGTCCATGCCTTGTTGCTTACTAAAGTATCAGGTTTAAGTTTCCGTCGTTATAGGATTCTGAAAACTTTTAAAATTCAAATAAGACTGTTTTTAAAGATCTCGTGATATTGGTGATTTCATTGAAAAGAAGCACTCTAAAGCTACATATCCAATTAGGAGTACTAATAAACAGGATCCATAACTGATCTTAGGATGGATCTTGAAAGGATCCATAAGATGCATTCCAGATGGTATGACAATATGATAGTATAGTATCCTAGAAACATAATAATAGTTATTAGGATAAACTTGTATATTCCCGTTGATTTGTTATAGACTAAAGCTGGCCAGTCATTCTTGCTATACGTGTATCCTGAGCGGATTGCCTCGATATAGCGAATTTTTCACAAGTATTATATAAGTTGGATTGTGACTGGCAAGTGGAATCCAGAACGCGCGTTTCGTCCTATTTGGGACTCATCGGTTGGATGTACCTGCATCCCAATGTTGATGTTCACACTGGGATTCGAACTCAGTCCGTTTCGTGTCGAACGCCACCGCGTTCACCACTAAACTACTGAGTCCAGACAGTTACACTTGTGCAACGGGCATATTGGTATTAAGATGAACTTGTATATTCCTGTTGTTTTGTTATAGACTGAAGCTGGTCAGTCACAATCCAACTTATATAATAATAATAAATGGTTACTAATAAATTTTACATGAAAACTTCCATACTGATATAAAAAGAATAATGAGAAATTTCCATTTCTGTATTCATTAACATTCTTACTGAGTTAAAATCTACGTTTGGTGAAGTTTTTTCCGAAAATAATTAAATAACAGAATCATTTTTTCTTATAACTATTACTAGGTGAAAACAAACTACGAAATATTTATTATACAATTTCGGTTAGATTGGTTTTGTCATTTGCACTAAACATTAGTTGCCTTATTATCTCATTCATGCAAATTACATTTGTTTGCCGGTCAAATATATCGAGAAGCAGATTTCTGCTATAAATCTAAGAGTGCTTTTCATATGGGAAATGTTAACCAACAAATGCATGTTAAAATGGTAACGTATAAATTACCGCTAACTATGAACATAGAATGTTCAATCGACGCTGGACAACAATTTCATCTACAGTGAAATTTAAATTGTTCAGGTAGTACTCGATAACAAACTCACAACTCAATAATTCTCAGAAGCTTTACTGAACTGATTTCTGGTCATCAGTTTGATTTGATAATTTTTCAGTAAATTATTCCCTCGTCTGGTAAAATAATAATGATAGAGATATCGGTCAAAGTAAGGCTTGTCTCAATGACAAGGAAATATAGGATATGAGCGAACTATGGTAAACAAAAGTAAGCATGTGGAAAAAGAAACACAATCGTAAACTTTTCTAAACTATCGAAATCGCCCATCGTACACTGAGCACTAAACATCAGTAATACTTGTTGAAACCCTAGATTCCTGGTCACCAGTTCGAGCTGTGTTACAATTGAGGTTTCATTACGTCATTAGTCGTGTTTTTGAACATAACCTACTTTATAATTTTTTAAAGTCTGGAAATCACTGCAGTAAAGAGTGCATAAGTGTTGAGTTGAATTAGTTTTGTTTTCCTATTTCTGTCTGTTCTGTTTACTTATAACGATTCGTACAACAAGTTGTCAAACCATTGATATCGTCTTCCAAGTATTATTAAAATTGAAATTTAATTGCATTAAGAAACATCTAGCAGGCTGGACTTTTAGTATGCACCTATTGAGTCTATTAAAAAAACAAGACTCCATCATGTACCAAATTGTTGTCTGCGTATGAAAAGCTTTACCATATAAGAAATGGGTTTCAGCTTTCGCTGCAGTCTTACAATTGTGCTACACAAATATGGATGTTATCTATATTCATACGATGACAACTTAACGATCATACAATGAAACTGGCTCACGCATGAACTTCATACATCGTCAAGCTGTACATATAGTTGTTATATTGCATTTTACAAGTGATTAGTGTTTTGTTATAAGAAGCTTTCACTACCATGTAATAATATTGTAGTCACCCTTCATATTCGTTTTGCTTATCGTTCACGAAAATAAGATTAATGTAAACTGCATTTTCTCCTGTAGTGAAGCGAATGTTGTTTTACCACCAATGGGCCAATTTGCAACCGGTATAATCTTTGTACAAGACCGTACTATCACGATTCCTGATTTAATGAAACGGTTTTCAGAAATAACAGAGGAATGTGATTTAAAAGTATGTTTTCTTGATATATGTAATTATATGGACATTTTTTTAATGAAACCGCTACACATGATGCTCATATCTATATAGCTGCACTGAGTATAATTTCCATCTTAACCCAAGTACGCTGACTCCTTGTAACATAAGTCTGATTTGCTAACCAGTTTTAACGAGGCTGAAAATATCTAGTATTGAAATGAAAGGCTATCGAAACTTGTGGTCGGAATAGAACAACAGGCGAACTAGCGCTTCATTTACTTCCGTCATTAACCCCAACTAGAAAAATAATAAAATTCGTAAGAAATCCTAGTTGGCGTTATCACTATAAACTAGCTCTTTACTTTTAGAAAAATATTCTGATGTATATTTCGATAAATGTAAAAGGATCTGTATATATATTACCAAAACCGTTTATTCACTACGTGGATTGTCATAAAATAATTTCCCGCTCTTTATTCTTGTTCTTATCAAACATGAGGATGCAAAGAGAACTAATAGACATTATTAAGTGTATAGATGCACTTATCAAAAATTTTGAATTTTAGTATTTTGCACCATTACCTATTTCAGTGTTTATTACTTTAACTACTGCAAGGTCTGTTGGACACTTGGATCCATATGGGAAACGAAAGTGAAGTAGTCTAAAAGTGTAGAAACCTAGTAGTCTTTAAAAGGCATCGTTATCACTCGACAATTTTCACTGAGCTTGTACATAATTCTTCGTGTAGGTCGGATACCTTTCTAGGCCGTGAGTAAACATTTTGACATTAAGAGTTTTAATTTCATTCGTATCTTTAAAAGAGCAGTCATAGATATCACGATTGAAATAAAATCACTTTGAGGACTTTTTCCTCAAAATGTTTGGCCTGACATGGAAATCGATCCGGTTTAGCTTTAATTTACATATAAATACACATTTTTCCACATTAACTGCTGAAAATTCACTTGAAATTTGCTATTATAAAGCCAATACTATTTTCTAAGTTCCATACGACATTTCAGCCATTCCACTAATTTTCAAACGGATATTTTTGAAATTCACTTAGAACTTTCATTCGTTTCTTTAATAAACCAGTAATGTGTTATGGTGAAAATTTGTTATAACTTTCAGTGATGATTAAGTTTCTGACTTCTTTCTTTATTGTTGATACTATGTAGCAGATTATATTCGTGTAGTTTAAAAGTATTGGTGACGCCCCTATCGTTTCCTAGTAGTAATGATCAGTTCAACCGCATAGAAAGTGATGCTGTTAGAGTAGTGATATCAGAACAGTTGTGGTCCAAAATGCATACCCCTTTCTAAACCAACCTAATTGCTAGAACATTATGATGAATATGCTATCGCTTATTACTTAAGGAACTTTTTGTAGATCTTCCACGAACGTCTAATGTTGAAAGTTTCTAGTGTATTGTAATTCAATTCAACAAACTGTACTGACTGGATGAATACAGTAGACTTACCTAAAGAGGTACATCGGATTCTATCATATGTTTATGATGATGAGTAAGACAAACATATAGTCAGTACCTCTGAGACAAAGGTTTGTTTCTCACAGTAATTTACTAATTGAAATTTTCTGAGAAGTTCCACACTAGAACAAAACAGCTATCCAGTGCTCTTTGTTTTTCAGTTGTGCCCTGCCAACATCAATCTGTAATATATTCAATCAATATGCTTATTCGTTTTTTTAGTAGAAAAGCTAGAACTAGTGTAAATTTAAAATTTTAACTTGCAAAAATTTAAACTTTATTCTACTTTTGTGCTATTCACTTCAAAGCTTTTGTTCTGGCGCATGGTCGATGTGAACAAAAACTGTATTGGCATAGTAGCTCATTCCGAGGAACCAATCATAGTTCAAGTAAGACAGAACAATTTAAGATATTAGGCAGGAATACTTTTGCATTATTAACACCGGTTATCATTTTGCTCTGTATCCATTTTCCTTGAAACTACTTCTCATCAATTTTCATATATTTATCCCTCCTATCTACTCAGGTCTTTTGGTGAATATCGATTACTGGTATATTTGTTATTTGTCACAAACAATGGACATGGTTACCCTTTTCATGTCGATGGAATTCATTTTGACTTCACCTTAACTCTTGAAAATAGGTAGATTCATTTTAGAATTACAACGTTAACATCATTTAGTTGCTTTGTATTTGGCAAGAAGAATAAACTCGTTTTCTTTCTATGGCTTTTCGATATAAGTGAGGAAAAGTGGTTAGTGGGACTTTGTTTACCTACTAACATAGGTGTCAATTAAGTTAACGTTGAAATTCCATCAGTATCTATGAAAACCAATATGGGGTTTAGTTATTTCTCACTAATATCAATTTAAAAAGATTGAAGTTGTCAGTGGATATGACGTAAATAAAAAAATGATTACAGACACAGGTATGGCGCTCAGCGAAAACTAATTTAACATTCAAAAGAGCTTAACTTCCCTTAGGATAACTGAGTACTGCGAACCTTAAAGACAATAAGTGAAGCAGAGTGATATTCAAACCTAATTGCCTAGTGAAAAAAACTACAAACATAGATTCACGAATATCTCCACATCATACTAATAGATGTGAAATGAATTTTAAGTATTTGAAACTTTTACTAATTGAAAAGGCGAACATCATCCCGGTTTGTCATTTCTAAAATTTCATAATCAATTTAACATGAATTTTAGGAGTTTGTTAATTTATCAAAAACTAGATAATTTCTTCGTTTCACTAACGTACCTAGGGGGAAATAAATTTAATAATAACTTGAAATGTATGTCTCTTAACATCGTCTTTTTTGAACTGTACTGGTGCTCATTTAACATGAAATCTGATTATAGTAGATTTAATCTCATGTAGCATCGATTGCTGTGGCACTTAAATGAATTGCATACAATTTACAAAGTTCTTTTGATGCATCACTATTATGACTACATTTGATAATGATAGTGTGAAAAGACCTAATGGGCAAGCAATAGTTTTTCTAGCGACACAGAGATTGTCATAAAATATTACATACATTACTTCCAATCATCAATTTGCACATCCTCCGCGTTCTCTGGACTATGTCGTTTATTAGCTTGCTTCTCTTGGTTCTTCTCGATTCTTCTCTGTATTTGAATCATGCTTTACTTCTTGCCACCTCGCAACTCGCCTTGTATGCTGTTTACTGAATCTTCCTAATTTCCTTTGACGCTCTGCTACCTACTACTTATTGATGACCTTATAAGTAATATTCTGGGACGTGAAATTAGTCAAAGCTTTCTAATAGAATAGTGAATACACATAATATGACACTTATATTGCATGCGTATTTCACAGAACCAGAACTTAAAAACTAAAATCATAAAAGCAAGAGTTTATAAACTGGGATATATTGGATGAAACAATCACTGATCTAAGAAATAGTTTGGGTGTTCTGATAATGCAATAAATGTTGTCTTAAATGTCACGTCTTGTTGTCAGTTTGTTGAAATAAGAAATAAAACTTTGTATTTGAAGTTCTAATTGGTATTAAACTAAATGTGACACCTAAATTAATTTCTATAAACAAGTGGTGGAAAGATATATGGTTCATGCTTTAAAATTGTAACTTACGTTTCTTTTGTTAGCTATCGCTTCCGAAAGAGTGCATCTAAATCTAAGTCCTATGGAAGTGGCAAGAATTAGTCTTAACGCTGATGTGTTTTGATTACCACTAAGCTGATCTATTAGATAATGGTCGGTAAAAGCATGTTTATTTTTATTGTCACTTAAAATGTTGAGGTTGTTTATCTAAATTCAATCCTTTTATACTTTATAATGGCTACTATTTATGTGTAGAACTGGTTCTTTTGACAGTCAGTTAAACTTACTTTCTTATTTTCTATACATAGTACTAGATTTTACTAGTATTGAAACAAATGTTCACGTTTTACTTTACGTTGTTATCTACATGTTCTGACCTTAAGGCTAAAATGTATGTCAGAGGTAATTCCAAACAAGGAAGGAAAGAGGCAGATAGACTACCTATACAATTAGCTTAATTTTAACATTGCTTAAAAGAAATGAAAACTTGAATTCCATGTAAACAATGATCGATAATTTTAAAGTTGGCGGCATATTATTTTGATTGAAGGAAAAACAAATGCATATTGACGATTTCGCTACAATTTTGGTCATAAAGAATCATAAACTGAAATAAAAAGACCTTACACTACACTTCTATTTTTAGATTTAATTAAATTTTCCCTCCAGAAAATCAAATTAAAATTGAAATTTAAAAGTGAAATAAATCTTCTGGAAAGTTAATGTGACGTAAACAGTTTTTTCCATCCTATTAACCAATGTTTCTACTTTCTAATAGTCAGGAATGCAAGTTAACTGTAAAATTAAGATTAATGATTTCTGGTTAATAGAATTTTTCCATGAAATTTGCATATTGACTAGATGAAGGGTGGAAACAACAACGAAATGGATAGATGTTGTAAGGCTCATTTTACTGTACACAATAAAAATATGTTTGATTATAAGTGAAATAACTATATGTTGGCTATACTATCTAGTTTAGACACCAATAATGAATGTAGTTCTAAGCTTCATGCATGCATTCATGTATTCATGTGTACGGACGGAAAACTATTTGAGCTCCACATAGTATTATGTATTTACTTGGTAGAGTAATAATAACTATTCTTTAGTTTTAAGTGAAGAATTCCTTTCAGAATGAATGACCGAAACCCAGTTAAACCAATGAACATTATTTCTGGTTAGTAATAATTTGTAATAGTTCAACTAGTGTTATAAAGGAGCTAACTTAAAAGTGATTATAGTTGCTGTGTCAAAACACTTACCAATCCAGTGAATAAGCCTAAATTGTTACCCGTTTTTCTTGGTAATTGCAAGTGTAATTGTGCTTGTAAGATGTATAGGTACTTAACTTCCACTGCAGATTAACTAAGTCTGAATAAAAACTTTTAGATTGGTATAAAAATATGTTGACTCTGATTCCGTACATTCATAAGTTGAGTCTGAGCAGAGGCAGGTAAAGATGTTTTAAGAAAATATAGGTTGAGTGGAAACATTTTTATCTAATTTTAAAATAAAGTTCAAGAACTGATATTACTCCTGGCATCAATAAGAATGGGTGAGCTGCTTGAAAATATAACTTGCTGTTATACTAACTTCAAGCACTTACATTTAGACACTATAAACATTATACGTAACACATTCAAGAAAGAGCTTAAAGATTCATTTAGTGCAAATAAACGGATTATCCTTCATTACCTCTCGTTCCGTTTTCCCACACTTACAGGTATTTGTCGTCAAGATACCTCCAAGCGAAGAATCGTTCCAAGGTACCGGATTTCGTAGTCAAGTGAGTAATTCTTATTACGTATTTGTCAAATTGCCTCTTACAGATTCAAAGAGGAATGAATGTGTTGGTTAAAGTATTGTGTAGAGATCTCTCTGATGAGTGAGAATTCTTGTTGTATGTCTATGGATGACTACTACCGTTGTACCCTTTTGGCCCGCTGTAATGAAACCAACAGCAGCGGCACACAACGACATCAGCAAGAGCAACACCGTTTCCATCACCAACACAACCACTACCAACAACAACGATTTAAATGTGTTTCTAAGAGGGCTTATGCAAATTTGTAAGAAAACATTTTACCAGTAAATTGAATAACTTGTAATACATCAGTTTTCATTTGTAAATGAGTATCTAACCTATAATTTTTGTTTATCTTTTCAGTGTATGCTTTCATTCCTTTATTTTTTTAACTCATTATTCATTAGAGCTACTAGCAAATAAGGGCTTTTTGTCTAGGATAAACCGGTATAAACCAGTAACAAAGTAATTTTCGACTTGGATTGAATGAATTTATTTTCTTAGTCTTTTTGGTAATATTATGATAGGCACTTACTGGCTAATATGTAATTTGATAGCAGTTAATCAGTGATCAAATAAAAGAACCAGTCATTTAAAAAGTTTCGTTCACAGGTTTCTATTACAGCAATTTATTGTTTTATTGTGCAATATTACTTATTCATCTAACAACTGAACCTTTGGCTTTTCAAGTCGTGTAACTGGTGGTATCATATCAGCGTTCAAAATGTAGTTAAAATTGACGCCCCATCGTTATTCGATAGTTTACTAATATGTTAGTTGTCCACAAATCCCTGTTCAATTGTATGTATTCTAACATTCCACTGGTAATTACAGTTACTTGATACAGTTAATTACTTTATTTATGCACCATGTTCTGAACACTGTACTGGGATTACTATGTATATTAAAGTATGCCTGAAATAAAAATTCATTCCAAATATTTTATTTCCAAAACCAAATATATTACTGGTAGGAAAATATAAAATCCGTGTCAGTGGTATTTTAACTGCAGAAAACAGTACTTAAAAAATGATGATTAATGCACCTTATAAAATGATTCACTGTATAAGTCATAGGGATAAGTGTTTTCGGCAGGATACCTATCAGGATAGGCATAATGACATTTAAAGGCATATGGATGAATATTTGCTCAGTATCAAAGTATTTCTAAATTTTGATAGGATGACGAGTTAGACATTGATTTTGATTTGAAATAGTCATGTTAAATAAATTAGCTAACAGTGACACTGAAAATCCTCAAACAAGTTTCTTCAGATCTTGTTACTCCGATTATATCATAAAACACTTCAGTGAATTTATTATCAGAGGGTGATCTTAAAATGACTGCCGGAGATAGACTAACGGAGAAACAATGGACTTTAATATAACTTGAAATAAATATTTCCTTGTGATATAAAACTAACGATGGTAAGATATTTGATGAAATTACACTGATAACTTTCCAAGGGAAAACGTAAGCGGTATACGGTAAATGACCTAAGGAAAGCGAATGCATTGTGCAAAAGAAAACTCAATCTACATTTTTATATTGTCCATAACGTCAGTTAGTCTTTATAACTTTCTGTACTTATATATAAACACAGCTCGATAATGAATTATTCAAGGAGAGATTTCATCAATATCTTTTGTTCCTAATGTTTCAATTCTATACAGATTTAATTTTGTAGAAAGCAGTTAACTTTTAACCAGTAAATATGTGAAACTATAACAGTTTACATGCAACCTCCACTATGTCACGGTCAAACATCTACATTAATGCTTACTCATCTAATTTGAAATTGTTCTGATTATGAATTTTAGTTTAATATTCATTCATTTGTCAACGGAAAGTTCAACATAGAAAACGAATATATTCAGGTGTGCACCTGTAAATATATAACGAGGATGCCCCATTATGTATTTCTCTCTTACCTATATTGAAATAAATCATTACTGTGCAAATCACACCTGCTATATCTGACTCCGTAGACCAATATATAATATAAGATTGTTGTTGTAAAATTATCAAAAGCTAAGTAAATTTAGTAATGATCCTCCCCCACGGAGTCCGCTTGATGACTCTTTTCCAAATTTATCTTGTAAGTGTAACCTATTCTCAGAGTTAATTGGTTCGGCAACACACCCTTACTAACCCACTTAATAAAACTATTCGTTCTTACTTTTAGGCTAAAATTTCCTATTCCCAAAGTAGAGTTGTTTTCATTGTTGTTTATTTTAAATAACTATCATGACAATGGTTAACCGGATATTTGAACTCGAACACTGATATAATGATTGATTTAAGCTACTCTCTCTGTATGAATAATTTCATAGTTTTCAAGTATTAGAAAAATAACAATATTGGTGGAGTTTGTTGGAGAGAGAATTAAGTGTATGAATTTTAAGTTTGTTTGTGTTTGTGTGTATCAGTGCATATATTCTGTTAAGTAGAGGTACTTTAAACCGAGTAAAAAAAGTCTGATATTTACGTATTTCTTAATGTAATTTTATGTTACGATAATACTATAAGTTACCTGACATTGCTTTTTTAATCTTATAATGGGTTTCAATATCCTTCCTTTTGGGTACAGTTACTTGGATTTAGCTAGTGATTTTAGAACAGCTCTACAATTTTCGTTTGTTGTAGTCATTATTTTACAGGAATGCTACCTAACATCTAATATTTTTTACGGAGTCTAATTATTTGTTGGAATAAACCGATTCATAATCGCCCATCTCCCTAGATACTCATATCCTGCTGTCGACTTCCGGTGGGTCTTATTAAATAGTCTGGAATAAGAAATCAACTTTAATTCAACCCCACCTTCAAAACGAGTGTTTTATTTGTAAACCTAGTACTTAGTTTCTCAAGAATATGCATTATAATTCACTGCTTGATATTACAAGGGGTTATTGTATTTTAGCCTGCTGTTGTGGTTACATAAGTGTAAGATGTTTCATTCCAATTCCTTATTCACTATCTCTAATATTACGCATAACCCAGGAAGGCACATATATTCCTTAGTGAACTATATTATTAAGTCCCTTAGAAGATTTTCAGAATGCACGTAGTGTCACTAATATTCGGTATACTATCTATATGTGCCATACGTATATCACATCCTAACTAGTGATATGTGTTGTTTGCATTTACACCATTCAGTATGAGAGACATAGTGAATTAAACTTCTAGACTTCCATTATTTTATCTTGCCTGACAGTTAGTGATGCCACTTCGAGTTTTAGGTAAAACCAATCACTAAATTTAGCTTTTTAGGATGTTCTGCGTAGGTTTCAAAATGTATAACATGTATTCTGAGTAACTGTATTGTTGAATGTTGTTAAAATCCACAATCGAATCGATGGTTTACGAATCCATGGTTGGCTGTAGAATATCAGGTGTATCCAAAATATTAGTTTAGGTTTAGTCCAATCATGACTAAGGACTCCAGCTTTTTTCACAAACGAAGAATTCCATTTTTTAAGGTTTTACTTCGTTAACTTTGTGTATAACCAGTAAATGGAAGCAGTCTTTTGAAACACTCGGTGGATTTCTTTTCATAATCCTTTCTGTACTCATAACTACGTTTATCTTTGTTATTATGAATCTCGATTTACCGCTAACTTCGATAAAAATGCTACCAAAATTAGTGAAATTTGAATAGACGATATTGTTGTTCACCTGTCATTCATTAAAACTAATATAAACCTTAATGAAGGCAAGTTGGATGCCAAAATTGTACAAGATAATCAGTTAAAAAATGTTACTTTGATATTCCCATAAGTCCGTTTTTTTCATCTATTTTGTACATTGATTATTTTCCATAAAATCTAGGCTTCTTTATGTATCTCAAATCATATTGAAAAGGGTCAATATATTGTCAGCAAGCAATTTTATTGGATGATTATTTTATTTACTAATCAATAGTGCTTATAACAAGTAAACTACAGTAAGGAGAGAAGTCTACCACACTCAGAATCATCCTGTCTACTGTTTTTTTTTTTATCTATTTATTACATGTTGTAATACATGACCCACTTAAGTCTTTAAGATCAACGTTTATAAGATATTGACTTATGTGATGAGTATCTATTGTAATAACTTAAAGCAAACCAGAAAGTTGAATTGGCAATCTTTTAGTAACTGTTTGGTTTATTTATAGGTACTTTATTTATTGCCGTGATAGCCATTGTAAGTGCTGTACGTGTTCCTTCATAACTGGATTAAAAGTTATAGGGTTTCAAAACCAATACTATCAGATATTTGTCACTTCTTTATAAGCATAAGTGTAAGCAATTTAGGAGTTAGAATGCCAAATTCACGAAACCTATAAAGAAAATTCAACCAAAAGCTTCTAAATTCATAAAAGTCAGTCAGATTTTGGAGACTTGCTCTTTTTATGTTTACAGGAAGCAAAACATTGCTCCTGACAAATTCGTTAAAACTTGTAATTCCACTACTTAGGAATCGTGATGGAGCTAGGAATGCATATTTGAAGTTATTTCCGACGTTTGACGAATGATCTGCCGTTTTGTTGTACAAATCCTGTTGCTGTAATCAAGATACATTAATTCAAATAAACTAAAATTCTTTTAATTTGGAATTGTAAAATCGTCTACCAGACTGATGTAGGTCTTCTAATGTGGGTACTACTTTGCATACCTTTGTAAGCATATTTACTGCATAGCCACTCATAGTTTCACACCATTTATTGTTGAAACTGAATTAGTATCAGAATAAGTTATTACTCTACGATTATATAAGCAATTTCTTCTAAGTCACTAAATGTGGTTGGCAAAAGTGACATTTTTGGTCGAACAATAATCAAAATGATTTGTTCTAGTATTCAGTGAAACGTATTTACAACAAAATGTAGCTACTTTTCAATAATCAATGAAAGCTATTTAGGATGGCCTTTTACTTTATGTCATTATCATTTAAGCACAGGATGGACAGTATTTTAAGGTGTTCCGGGATTTCTAAATATTATTTGACTATTATCCTAAAAATTTATAGATAAATTATGTCATCAATGAACTAAAAATACTAAATGCTATAAAACAACAACAATATTAACATAGACATTGTTCAACAGCGTTTTTACTCTGATGAGGCAAAGTATTTTTTATTCGAAAGTACATACGTTACCTTGAAATCCAATAACTGGTCACTACTGCCAAAATTCACTGCGTGCTCAGTGGTAACGTCATCATGTTTACACAATAAAATTATACCAGTGAAAGTAATATTGTTTAAATTAGTACACTTGTTAGTATAAGACATTATAATAAGGAAAGTCAGAATATTTTGTGTTAATAGAAGACAAAATGGAAGGAAACATGGACTAAATGATGAGACGTTTTCACTAAAATAATTATAATAATGTTTACTTTCCAGATTTTTGCCTTGTGTACTATATTTCTAAATATTGTTAAATCTGTATTTCCACAACACTTCCTGCATTACTTTGCCTTTAACAGCATAACCATCAACATCTGATTAATGATGGCTGTTTAGAAATAATAAAAAAGTAATGGCTGGAAAAACGTTGCTAGTGAAATCTTGTTTTTATAAAACGAATTTATTCCACACTGAACTCACTGTCTTATTCTGGAGGGGTGGGGGGGGGCGTTGTGGATCAGTCGTCCAGTGAAGGAAAAGTGTATAGCCTCAAACACATTTAATTTTTATCATACCTAATATTTATCATTAACGTTCTGATTTGCAAAAACATAAACACAAAACTGTGATTTGTATATTTAGTAATGTATAATACTATGCACATTTGGTAGTTGGATCTTAACTCAAGAATAGTTTCATCCTCTTAATTTTAGTTTCTCATAAGTAGGAAGATGTATACAACTCAGCGCTGTTTGTCTGTTCTAACTATTTTCATTAATATTCGATGTGAACCTTCTTCTCAATATATGCAGAAATACTCATTCACTAACGGCACGAAATTTCTTAAATCCTGTTATGATTGCTTATTTTCATTTAACCATTACTACTACCATATGTTTAGTGTTTAACAAATGGTATAAATTACCTCGTAGCTAACTAGTTTCTTTTTAATGTTGAATTACTCATGTTTATATAATTGAAATGCTTGCATGTATATTACTGTTAATGCATACTTTATATATTTGTGTATATATGAACCGGTATCGATGATAAGAATCTATTGCCCAAGTAACAATTCTAAGTGCTTGCCATCCTATATCCAAGTTTTATGCATTTCATAGTAACTTTAAACTGAAGAAGTTTTATGAATTTAACTTTCTGGTCATGTTTACATTGTTTTAAATATTCAGACAAGAAAATTCAGATCATGTCAGGTTTATTTACACAGTTAATTTGTGCTGTTTTCCGCAATAATCTCATCGCTTCTCATGTGCTGTGTGATGCCACTAATACTGCATCCCAGGAAACCTTTATAACTTGTCACTAGACAATTATTTTCATTTTCGATAGTATAAATTGTTCCGAAAATAAAAACTGACTACTACTTAGTGTTTCAAATTTACGAGGATAGACGTATTAAAACAGCAACACAGTAACATTTAATAAAACATTATTTTCCTGCTTTCTACTTCATACACGTTCGTCATCATATTGTTAAAAAGAATACTACTTTGATTTGAATAATTCATATCATCATATGTTGTACTTATGTGCATTTCTATGTTGATGGTTTTATTTAAGATTAGAATCAGTGTTGATTTCCTTAAAAACCAATGCACCGCTTCACTTCACTGTGGGCTCTCTCTCTAGTTTACTGTTAATTGAAATGTCGAAATGCAGTATCTAAACAATTAGGAAATGTTTTGATTTATAATCATTGGTGGATTTGAATTCATAAGCACTAATCGGCTACGACGTTAGATGAATGGTATATTTTAAATTAAAATAATCTACTCATAAAATGTAATTTAATCCCCTCTTTTATTTCTGTATACCAACTGTTTTCTTATTGCTAATAAAACTCCCTTCAACGACTGGAGATTGATTTCTATTAAGTGATTTGTAGGGTGTTTTTTTAATTAGTTACACTTATCTCTGACTAGTTGGTTTTCGGATAAGCTCAACTGATATTTATGTGGTGCATCCACTTATGAGGTGATTGTAAAATAATATTTCAGTTTTCTGATTAATCTTTAAATAAATGATTGTACCTTGAGTAGAATATTTTTTTCACGTGGTTTTTTCTGTTTCTTTTATTCTCTTCATTTTCAAGGTATTTTTACTTCGGAAATACGCAAGTAATGAGTTGTCAAAGTTCTGTTATATATGCAGTCTATGTTCTGAAAGGATTGTTTATAAAGTAAGTTATTAAACAAGTCCGATTACAGTTTCAATATAAGTTCATTCAATCAAACGATCATCTGATGTTAGCAATAGCGAATAACTTTATTTTATTACATTATTCTTCAGTGAATAGCTATCCATCTACAGTGCGATGACTAAAACCGTAAGATCTAATCTATCGAAACATGATGCTAGCGTTAATATTGCTGGAAGTAATCTTGGATTGCTAATATGCTTCACCTAATTCTCATTTGAAACGAAGGCCCCTACTACAACTCTCACACATATTTGGATTTTGAACCAAATAGTCTTCCAGTAGTGGTGATTGTAGCAGGAGTTTTAGCTAACAACTAAACTTCACGATTTCTCATTGAGTAAGGGTCAAATTTATTGACAATTTTAGTCCTGTTTCCTGAAACAGTATTTCGTTCAAAATAAATTCAATAGAATAGAAAACCTTACTGATGATCTAGTGATAGAAAGACGGAAAGATATAGACCGTCGTTAGGAGTTTTTATTATTGGTCTGTTAGTTACGAACAGTATAATTACATAATGCTTATTGTGTTCTAGGTTGGTGGAAAAATAATTGTGATTATTAAATGTGTTCTACTGAAACTGTAAACAATTACTCACTGATTGGCAGTAACCTTTGCATATTTGAACGTATTAAACACGGATTCGCTTCAGTTATGTGGTTATTACATAGAATTTTGTTATACCTGAGACATGCTCACAAGCTTTTTCAATGGCAAAGATTTCGTTTCTGTTGCAACAATTCCATAACAAGAGTTCGGTGTTGATTCATTAAAATATATTAAAAATAATTGTCATATGTCAACCAGTCTTTGCTAGTTTACATTAATCTATATGATATTTATTTTAGTCTATTGCTACAAATCAAATTACTGACTGTGTATGTAAGAAGCAGAGGAAGAATTGCTAGATTTCGTTTTATATGCATCAAAATCACACGTCATGAGTCATGTGCTACGAATCTTGATAATCTATTTATGCCATTGCTGTTAGACATATAGAGGTATCAAAGAATGTGGACCGATGTCTGTGGTTAAACTGGTAAGAATAAACATCTTTCAACAACCTATACAAGCAAAAAATGAAAATAAATTATTATCAACTCTTCTAAGATGAATTTCGATCTAGAGAATTCAATTGCCTCCATTAATTATTTCAGTATGCTTGATTGAACTCTTGATAACTTGACTGGGAAGATGATAATCAGAACTAAACTATCTAGCATTAATAATTATCGTTCAAAGTGGTAGGCGGAAACCTTTAGGAATTAATTTTAGTAAAATTATCATTTTGATATCCGCTAAATATCGTCATAATTTATTCTTTATCGAAAAGGGTTTGTTTACTACAAAACAACTGTGGAATTATTATACAGACTTGTCAAACCCTAATTTTCTAACACACTTTGCAATTGTTCACAATCGCTTTTCTACAAACACTTTCCCATCGTGGTGTCGTGCTCATCCACAACGCATGATGGCGCATAATGGTGAAATCAATACATTACGTGTAAGTTACTGCCATTCTTTTTGTGATAAGAATCGACAGGTCTTCATCAATCATATTTTCAGTCCATTATTTTACAAACGATTGCTCTATTATTTAGTGTGTTTGCAATACTTTACTGATGCGACCATTATATTCAGTGCGAATCGTCAGTTTAAGAATATTTATAGGCTGCTCTCTGTCGAACACTAATGAGTGAAAACAAAGGTAGAATAGTTACTTGCATCAGATGAGCAATCTTTAGGGAGTGAAGGGTAAGTATATGGATGGTGGTCGATCATTTTTTATTGATAGTCGAACCTACAGTAAACTAATGACTCCAAGTAGAATCGCTTCGGCTTTAAATTGTGACCAACCTAAAAACGCCCTGGATTGTTTAAGTATGAAATTCCAAAACACAAGAGTTTAATTTAGTAATTTGACGATAATATGGTGATATGGATAACAACAACAGACATTTAGTAGGAAGAATGGGTTTGTATCTCTATCATACAACAGTTTTAGAACGATTACAAGACTCTCCCTTCTTAATTAAAATCGCATCTCAATTTGAAGAGTAATTTCCTGCCTGCGATTAGGAAATAAGTTGCTTCATAAATTGCTATCAAAATAAAACAATGAAAGATGGTAATGTGTAACGACATTTCTACCCTCATCATCAGAAATATAGTGTGTTTGGAGCTTTAATCTTCAGGCAAAGTAACCTCAATATATACTAACTTTAAAATGTTCAATAATTCACTAAACATCTTAGTGACTGTATTTGGGCCTTTATAAATCTTATCATTATCGTAAGGGATTACTGATTACTTGTTCGTGTCCGATAGTTATCCATCTGTTAGCATGCTTTTGCAGAAAATTATCACATGCTATATGCTTCAGATTTAGATAAGGATGTATACTACATTGATAAATATGTACTACCTCATTTGTTTACTTACAGTGATTCATTGGCAAAGACTTTAGTAGTAATTTTCATTTTCCTCGTCGTTCGTGAAATCGTAGGGATAATTGACTGTCAGTAGCCATACTTTCTGTTTTACGGTGTCCTCCGATTATAAATTGTTTCTGTATTAAATATGTCCTTTGACCAGCCAACTAACCTAATACAATAATAGGCACTTTTTATCACATGTACTGCAACGAAACCAGATATTTTAAATCCATTTTTAAAACGAATGATTTCAAGCATTCGCAATTAATTTGAAAGTTTGTGAGTTAAACTATTCTTCGTGCCCATATGAGCTTCATACCCTAAACGCCTATGGAAGCATCTTAAAAATTTGGCTGTGATAACTCCTGAGATGTTTTTATCTTATCAAGCTTTAGGCATTGGACTTATAGATTTGATATTCTGATGTCAAGCAAGAGAACTTTGTGGAAGAAAGTTTTGCATTCCTTCTAGACGCAAAGGCTAAAAATGGCTGTCTTATTTACACTTAAGCTATCATCTCTTGATAATAAGTAACAAATTACTTTTGTTGTGGTATTAAAGTTTATTACTTTAGTGTTTGGTAGTTTGCACTTAAATGTCAATGAGTCAGAGTTTTGTTAACACCATTTGAAAAACCCGTTTCTTCACTGTTGTGAAACCCAGCTTATTAAGATGGAGTACGAAAATTTCAGAAGTCAGTATTATTTCAATGGTTCAGTTATCAACTTCTCTTGAGACGTCAACTCCCTCAGTTTTATCTTAAAATAAAGAATTGATGTCTATATTTAAATAGTCCAGAACTAAGTGCACACAGCCTTACCTCTATTAAAACTTGTATCTTTAATATTTCACTGAACAACCTCGATTAACTAATGAAATTAATTTACAACTTTCTGTGAACTTTGACCTAACTAATGGTTATGTGTTGTCTGGGTAAGGTGTATGTTTATTATTCAACCGACTATTCCATGAAATTAATAGCAATAATATTGAAGGACATATGAGGTTAGGACGATTAATCACAGAAACCACCTAATTTTCACAAGAACGAAATATATCATGGTTTAATTGGGATGGTTATTTTTGTGGAGATTGGTTATTTTATTTGATTTAATATATCACAGATTAATGTTGGCGGGGTACCATTAAAAACCAGGGAGCACTGGACAGATGTTTCGTTCTAGTGTGGAACTTCTTAGCAATGTGCACCCCAGATTCCGCGAACGCCTAACCATCTACACCACTGGGTCCTAGTGGTACCCTACCAATATCAATCTGTGATATATTCAATCAAATAAAATAACCAATCTCCACAAAAATAACCATCCCAATTAAACTCTAATAATGAGCTCATTAGTGATTAACTCCAGGATGCCCCTGAAGTTCTAGTGAGAAGTCGTGACTGGTGGAGTTCAGACTTGTCGGGAGTGAGACAGTTATCACCAATGACAATGGATGATCGTCGCGCTACATATCACAAATTGATGGAAGTGGGAATTCTACCATTGGATGCCGACCCAGTGGTGCAGATGGTTAGGCGTTCGCATCAACCTGAAGCCCCTGGTGCGGGATCCGGGGTCCACACTGCTGAGGAGTTCCACACTAGAACGAAACAGCTGTCCAGTGCTCCCTGGTTTTCAATGGTACCCTGCCAACATCAATCTGTGATATATTCTATCAAATAAAATATATCATGGTTGTGCATTGACCAATAATTAGTAAATAACTGCCTCGTCCTAGTATGGAACTCCTCGGCAGTGTGCATCTTTGACTCCGCCAGGGAAATCTAACCCAGGGCCATCAGATTGGAGAAGGCTTAACCCAATGCACCATCGGGTCGGTGTACACTGATAGAATTCCACACCCATTAATTTATGACGTAGCGCGTCGATCGTCTGTTGTAATCTGTGGTAGCTGTCTCACTCTCCGATAAGTCTAATCTCCACAGGTCATGACTTCTCACTAGAACTTCATGAACATCCTGAAATTAGTCAATAGTGGGCTGATTAGTGTAACTCGATTATGGTTTTCACTGGTGCCCAACCAACATCAACCTGTGATGAATTCAATCACCTTAATACTAATCTACACAAAACCATCTCAGTTCAATTATTGAATAAGACAAGAAATCTCCTAATGCGTGATAACCTAGAACTGTTTTATTTCTGTTGATTGGGATCTTTTATAGGGATCAAACGTGAATGACAACTTTTTTCAAATGCATGTTAACGAACTGCACTTGAGAAGCGTTGAGATTTACGTTTAAGTAGGAAAGATAATTATTGACTAAGTGAATTAGTTTCTAAGGTGAAATAATCCTAAAATATCTCATTTGTCTAAAGGTTAATTCAATTCGCTTTCAAACTAGGCTATTTCAAATGTACACATTTGGCGGTTAACATTATTTTATTAAAAACCCTTATCCAATGAATGATATATAAACTGTAATTCAAAGAAATTTATTTGCATGCATCGTTATATTGTAAATGGTTGAATGCTTCTGTGTATATTTCCATGTATCTGTTTTAAGTAGACACCTATTGCTCAACTCTGTGGAATATTAGTAGTGCAACAGAAAATAAAACTTCCTTTTCTCTATGAGATACATTGTATATACATAATGCATAAACAAAGTAGAGAATAGATTAAGAAATATGAATAGATTTCCCAGCATATCTATCCATAACCTTTTATACACTGTATACTGACCAATACTGGCTCATTTAATTTAATCAGAAAATCGATTTCATTTTATTTTAGGTGAAGGTGACCATTTACGTTTTCATTGTTATTCTCCCAAGCTTTGCATCACTGATACACGAGCATAATTTTCACATAGTATTTCTAAGCATTACTAAGTACTACCAATTCTACTGTTGATGTTCATGACATAGGTCTGTATTTTAGACAATTAAGCATGCTATTTAATGGTTTATTAGCTTCCAGCTCAGTCATGGTAACTAGTTAATCTGCTTTAATGCACTGAAAACTTAGCCAATAACGAGTTGTTGTTTTACGAAACTTCATACTTATTCACTTCATTTTGTGAACTATATATTGTTCTTTCTTCTGATGGCTAACATTTTATTTAGAAAAGATAAAACACAAATGAATCAACCCAGAAACTCCTTAAATAGGCTTTGTCGAATGTTTCCATTTCACTTTCGTGTTCAATCGGATACAAATTCTAAATTCAACAGATATTCAGATTACCTATGTTACACAGTGATCAGATGTTGTTTTATAGTGAACAGCGATTCACCATATGAACTCCAAAATACTCTACTGTATTTGAGCATTTCTCTTACTGTATACATTTTGTTACTGCTTATGCCGAGGAAAAAGTAGGTCTCGATCTAAACAAACTAATCTGCCTTCAAGTAATGCACCATAGACGTATAAGGATTATCCTTATGTTAGTAATTTGTGTAGTACTGTTTTTGTTCACTAATTTGTACAGAAATCAATCTACAGGTTTGCACGTTACAAGGCCTAAAATAACTGTACTTCACTGTATGCCTTAGTCACGGAAAAATGAAATTCTAGTTATTCTATCATACTACAAAAAACATCTTAACAGGAGCTACATTAACTATGATTATTTTCAGTATTGTATAGAGCATAGTATCCAGTGCGCGTTTGAAGCAATTTTTTAACCAAGTATACTACCGTAGTAAACTAAGTGAATACTCTGATTACGTAGGTTTATCTTTTGTAACAATAGTAAATTAATTATGCATATTAACATATAGTTTTTGAATGAGATCAAATTTGTTACAATCCTCTAAAGACAGATAACCCATTACGCATGTAGATTTTTTCAGCATCTGGACTCCTACTAACTACGTTATGCTTTGAGTCACTATGCATTTCATTTTCATTTAATATAAATGCAGGGTAACGTGAATTATTGTAGAGCGCGTCAAAGTCTAATGTTCAGTCGTTTTTATACGAAGGCACAAATGTCTAAATTATTCCCAATCATCGAACAAGGCATGTCTGATTCAGGATCTTTTGATAACATGATGGAATTCTTGTGTCAAGCTGGTGATTACAGTCTACCAGAAGCTGTTATGATGATGATCCCTGAAGCATGGCATAATTTAGGTCCAGATAAAAATGAGATGCCTAGAGAGAAATGGAATTATTTCAAATGGGCTGCTAATAGTTTTGAACCTTGGGATGGACCAGGTAAATCTATATGTAGTTTTATCTGTTATTAGTTTTCTCACTTTTTTTGATTAGATCAATTTAATCATTTTAGTTGTTAAGTCTATGTTTCATTGTGAGCATCTGTTTGTATTGAATTCGTTACTAATAATCAATATTAGGTTTCCTTTTAAGTTAAATCTATGCATGGTTGTGAAGATAGGGATTTCGTAACATTTCCTCGTTCATTTTTCGTCAGGATTATTGATATTAATCTAAGTGTTCACGTGGAGTGACCATATTTAATGAGCTCGATCTGATTAAATGTTCCAATAATTAAGACACTGTGAGAAGCCTCAATAGTATATTGGTGCTGTTTATCTTAAAAATGGTGTTTCCATACCAGGTTGAACCTGTTTTACTGCTAACTCTAGCTGAAGTTTTTATATGAAGACTATTATATTTTCACGTTCTATGAATAGTCTCTAATTTTCACAATGATTAGCACTTTCGTCATAAATTCAAACTAAGGATTGAAGATGATAAATTCTAATTAAATCATATTGGTCTAAATGATGATGAACTGTTAATTACATTACATCTAAAGCTTGCGACTAACCAATTATGGTAACTCTATTCATCCTGGATTGTCCTTTACATTAACAGCTATTTTTCGTCAATTATATCTAACTTAAAGTGTCCATTACATTCTCAGCAGCGATTCTAGCTAATATTTGAGCTATTATTACTTCTAGACATTGTCATTCCAATGTGAATTTTTATTGACTAGAAATTTACTTGGTTATCCAATATGGTATAAATTAGAACTTGTTACTTAAGACTGTTTATTAACTTAATTCTCTGAAAGCAGATTGCAACAGATTTTTGACCAGAAACTTCTGAATACGTTTATAGACTTTATCAGTATAAACTAATATATCTGATAGATCATCCTTCCGACTTTACTGACATGAATTTATGGAAATCTTTAGAGGAATGTAAATCTGTCCTATCACTAGAAGAATCCGTGAGTTGACAAATAAATTAATCATATGAAGAAATGTATGGATAAAACAACATGGATTTCAGGTATTCCTTACAATCTACGATTTTTTCCACCACATTTTTTAAGAATTTTTTGATGGGAAACTACCATAGAATTCCCCGGGCTTAAAAAGTTACATTTCGTGTATGTAAAAAATATTTTGTTAGATGAAAAGTTGTTAAAATGGATATAAATCGAGTAGTTAAACTAAGTGAGTAAATAGTGAATACTGAAGATGTAAAAATAAATGACAGATAAATGTAGCTACAGTGGTTAGTTTTAGGAGACCTTTCGCAGTGATTATAACCCCCGATTTTTAGCATTTCAATAGTTCACTCAGGAAAACTACGCTTTCTGATCTCTATACCTTGGGAAGTCTGTTCTCAACTACTTCTGACTTTCACTCAATCTTATTCTTTTCCTATCTTTTCGTTGATTAGGAGAGATAATGATTTGTGATAGTCTACACGAGACTTAAGCATTCCAGTTATTAACTTACATTACATCATCGGCTAGCTTACACATTATGTTGCTCTAAATCTCAATATCATTCTATGATTGTACCTCAGTACTTTGAAAAATCTAAAACTGGATATTTACAACCTACCTGCAGGTTTATTTCCTGACAGATATGTCTTGTAGCTGCAATTGAGCAATAAGAAGTAACTCTTTGACGTATACTCTTCATCAATGAATAGGAATAATTTCGTCTTGTCAAGTTCTTGATTCATAACTATAGGACATCGTCTACTTTTTAAAGTTTGCTGAATTTTTTGTAAAAAGCGAGTGTTGGAACACTTGGTCCAAACTGCACTATTAAAGTTCCACATTATCTATGATCAAATTTTTATCTAGCAAAAGTACTTATAGATAAGACTGGCAATAACGTTTTTAAATTTCATCAACCGTAATCTGTTCAAATTACAGCCATCTCAGTTCATATAGCCTAATAAAGTATATACTGTTTTCCATATGTATGTTTTCCATTAGAGTATACTTGATTCAAGTTTCTCTCCTCCCCTATTTCTATAATTTTAATGCTTTTCATACTTTGTGAATCTGTACTCCCCCTATAGTAATAGCTAACTTCACTAACTGTAATATTGATAGCGGTCCCATTGCTATTAGTATAATAGTAATAATAATAATAATAACAGATTTTGATATAAAACTTCCTAATAGTTATTTTAAGAAACAATAACAACCATAGTGGCAAGAAATTTAGGGGAAGTAGGATTTCGCTTATCGATTTTTTATTATTCCTACACGCCTGTCCTTTCTGGACTTCTTGTTTTATTTCATGCAAAACTGATTAAATCGTTTCCTACTGGCTATAATTTTCCCTACATTGTATACATATATGTATATGCTTGTTTGTGAATTTGTCAATGTTTTGTTTCTCATTAATTCTATTAACAGTGTACCTCTATTATGTCCCGTAAAAACAATCACTATTTTATTTCCAATTTTCCTTAGTACCTTGTATTGTTCCTGTTAATGTTATTGATCACTTCTCATTCATCTATAATGAACAATAATATGATTTAAATATTTTAACTTTTCTTCCTTTATCTAATCTTGGCCTTTCTGAGTGCATGGGAGGAGGTAGATTAGGCCGATGAAAGATTTAGCTGGAATCTTCAAAGTTTTAAGGAAACAGAGAGAAGTAAACATTTTTTAGTGATTAACTCAAAAAAATTGCACTTCATAGTTTCCTCCCTTTATTTGTTTAACATTGATTCGTTCGTTTATTCACCACAAATTACGTTGTTTATTATGCACTTTCCTAGCTTCTCTTTGTCGTCTTACTATTATTATCTTACTTTTGTTCCTACTATTTATTTTAAAAACTGTGAACTTATGAATGTTTTAAAACACCATTGATTACTAGCTGTATACCTACATTATTTGCAGATTGTAATTTCCTGTCACTGCCATGTAGTGGGAATGATACTTTTCAATGCAAGTAACTCAATTTATATCAATACCGCCAAAGATGTTTCGACCAGGTGATAGTGTTTTTAGCATTTAATTTAATATAGCTTATTTCGTTCGTTATATAGGAGAGAGATATGCTCTTGAAGTTGAATTGACATAGTTACATTGATTTCTTACTGATTTCTGAAGTGGGAACTTCCATGGAATCCATTCCGTTTTTTTAGACAACAATTTAGGTTATATAAAAAATGTTACAGTTAAATAGGATGACGTATAAAAATGTGTAGTTCAGCTGTTATTGAAATGATTATCGTCAGGGTATTCAAAAATTTTATAAAATTATCACTACAGTATTAGTATCTAGAATATCAAGTCCAGCACTTCTATACAAACTCATTAGAGACAGACAAAATGCAAGCAAATGTCATCTAATACCAAGGCAGGTATCACTGATAGTTTGAATCACTTTAAAACGTTCTACTATTTATTTATTTTTATAGTGCAAAACATGTTATAGTTAAAAATCTATTATTACCGCCCCAACATTGGGATGCAGGTACATCCAGCTGATGAGTCCCAAATAAGACGAAACTCGCGGCCTGGACTCCACTTGCCAGTCACAATCCAACTTACATAATACTAGCTCTGTATGCTTTGATCATCAGTTTGAAAATTTACTTAGGTTGAAAAAGAGTAGAGGGATGGAAGAAACATAAAGTCATATTTGTGTCCTAGCTTAATACTTGCTTACATACAAACAAAACCAACTTAAAACCCGGGCCAAATATACAGTGATTCATATTGTTACACTTCACTTCTTAGATTTAAAAATTAATATATTATATATTAGCAATCATCTTGGGATGCCATTGTTTAAGGGCTCTAACAAGAAATGATAGTTCTTGAGGCCATACATTATACTAAAAAATGTAATGCTATATTCAACTAATCTTTAGGTATACTGTCATTCATCAGTATCTGAAGACTTCTTAGAAGTGGCAGTCATATTTTCATACAATATACAGGTACACAAACCGAATTGTATGAGTTCATTAATTCTGCGTAGTCAGTTCCTTAATAATATAATATGGATATGTAAGCTATTTGCTAGTTAAGATTTACTTATGAATTTACCGTATACAGAGTAAATTTACAAAATATTACATTGCGTGTTATGCACTTCATTTGTCAATTCGTAAATAACATGGATCTCAAATAACTCAATTCAGTATAGTTGGTTTAATCAACAACGAAATGCTAATCCGAGTAGATATAGAAATAGATTAGAAATTATTGTGAAAGTGCTGCGGAGAGTTGCTTAAAACTTTGACGCTACTGTCAACTTCTTCATTTTCAAAATTTCTTCATCACTGTAAATTCTTACCGTTATTTGATCAGACAGAAAATAATTCATTGGGTTAACATTTTATAGTTTCATTCCACTGATATCTGATAATATTCTGTACACTATTTAAACATTGAAAATTATCAGATGAGCAACTCTATGGCTGTGTTAATGAGTTTCAATAACAGTGAAAGTCAACTGTTGAAGATTTATGATATAGTCTAGTACTGAGACAGATCAGTTACGTTTTCTCAATCAGAGTACCATTTACTCCTTCCAGATTAAATATCTTATAGGCGAAAAGTCCATGAATCACATTACCTAAAAGTGTTGCCAGTTTCAGATTGTTGTTGCTAGGTATATATTTATTGTTTCTCTTCGCTTAAATATATGCACAAACAGCTACTGTGTCAAACACCTAAACTATGAGTAGCTGAATGGTTTTGTTATCGATAGAATTAAATTTGATGAATCAATTTAACTATAATGTCTGTTTTTAAAGTAGTCTAACAATGTTTCTTAAGCACGTGGTTCTCAACTTTGATATAGTTTTAACTTTTCGTTAACTTCATATTGAATATGTTAGTGCGGAAGAAATTACAAGTATTTAGCCTTTAAGAACATCATGCACTAAGAAGCAAACTATGATGTTGAACACATCGGCGTCTCATCGCGATTTCGCTCACAGTTGCAGCGCAGCAACATCTGTAGCTCACTTTATTCACCATTCCCCAAGACTCCTTCTACGTATGATAACAGACAATTCAAAGCACCTTTTTATTCAACATTAGTTAGCTATTGATTATTTAGAGATTTCTCTTTTACTTTTCATGTCTCGAGAACCAGCTTTTCGAAAGACCTTAACACGATTCATACGTTGGTGCAAACACATACAGGCAAACATTGGATTAACGAAGATTAAATAAGTGGACAAATTTAAGCAACCAAAATTTGTGGCAAAACAATTTATTTTCATTTTTCAAAAAAAAGACGTTAGAACCAAGAATATTCTTTTCGATAAACACTCATCAGGTTCTACATTTGTTAGTTCAAAATTATTAGTGACAAAAATAGCCAGTTCTGAGGCACATATAGCATCATTTAGATATCAAGGATAGTTGGATATAAATTTTGTCTCTTCAGATTATTTGTTCCACTAATTGAGACGGCTAAATATATATGCGACCAAGTCATAGAAACCAGAATAGATGTCACTATCCCAATAGACACATTTAAAGAACTATTACTGAAGTGTACAATGAATGTACATTTCATGTTTAATAATGACGTATATAGACAAGTGAATGGAGTGGCACTGAGCTCTCCACTGGGTCCCATGTTGGCCGATATTTTCGTGGCCAAACTAGAAAACGGTCGATTCGCACAACTCATTAGTAAATTGCCATTCTATTGCCGATACGTGGATCACACATTCCTTCTTCGCAAACAAGATATTAGTCGGCCTGACATTCTCAGGCAATTTAACCAGGTTCACCCAGCTATTAAGCTCACATGCGAAGAAGAAAGTGAAGGTAAAATAGCATTTCTAGACGTTCTGCTGACAAAAAGAACAGATGACTCATTAAGAAGAAACTTGAACAAGAAAACCACATGGATAATACACAAACTTCCTTAGCTTTGTACCTATACAATATAAAAGGAATCTATTGAAAACCTTACATTATGGAATAATAACGATATGCTCGTCTGATGTGGTTGACGAAGAAACGGAAGCGTTGCGCAAAACCCTCAGGGAGAATGATTACCCCATAAAGTTTACAAATAAACATGCTGTCTTCAAAACAAATAGAAAGGTGTTTCAGGCCGTAGATAGAAAACCGCTTTTCATAGGACTAGCATTCAGAGGGTACGCTCCCAGCGATATGCTAGCGTTGAGATTACGCAGTTCCATCCAGAAAACATTTAAGGTTGCAAAACTACAACTGGTGTTTTCTACCTGCCGTATGGTCATACCGAGAATAAAGGATAAATTGCCTAAGCTTGCCACTTCATTTTGTATCTATCAGTTCAACTGCTCCTGTGGAGCGAGTTACATTGGCAGATGCTCAAGGAATTCGCCCCTTCGTTCTAGGGAGCACCTTCCAATTTGGTTAACCAAATGTGTTGTCAGAAGTATCAACGGTTCAATACTAGCTCACCTAATGCAAACAGGTTATGCAGCAAGTATAAATCAGTCATTCACAATAATATTCTGTGTAAACAGTTATCTGCCTCGATCGGTTAGAGGTGAAGTCCTTAAAACGGCAGAGGCGATAGCTATACAGGTCAAGAGGCCAGAATTGTGTATACAGAAGAAGTACGTTCAACCCCTTCTCCTGCCATGGACGACACAAGATCCATTAAACCGATCTCCACCTTAATCATATGACGATTCAATTTGATTAATGCATATTTATCTTTCCCTCACTATAAGCATTTCTATAAATTAAATCTACCCTATCCAAATAACACTCTCTTTATTCACATATATGCATATTTACTATTATTATTATTATTATTATTATTATTATTATTATTATTATTATTATTATTATTATTATTATTATTATTATTATAAATCAAGGTATACAGAATGAATTCGAATATCACTCAATCTTCTTTCCTGATTTTATTGACTTTACAACATTTTAAGACCAGACAAATAAAGTGATTATAACCCTTTCTATTATTGTTACTGTTACTGTGTGACGAATTTTGTTTATCACTCAATCCATTTTACAAACTTTTACCTATGCGAATTCATTTTATGTAGGATTCAGCCATTGTCTATAAACACTTGATCTAACCGTATTTTGCTACCACCCCTTTCTCCTATGTCACCCATATACAGTGCTACCTGTATGCAGTTGATTAATAATGTTGAATATTTCAATTGTCATTTACGTTTCACAAGTTACATTAACATTCGTATTTTACAAATAATCTGAAGAGACAAAATTTATATCCAACTATCCTTGATATCTAAATGATGCTATATGTGCCTCAGAACTGGCTATTTTTGTCACTAGTAATTTTGAACTAACAAAAGTAGAACCTGATGAGTGTTTATCGAAAAGAATATTCTTCGTTCTAACGTCTTTGTTTTTAATAATCATGGGAATATTTAAACAATTGAAATCTTATTTTTGTCTAATCATTTCTTATTTTCATTTTTCACTACTGAATAGTTTAATAAGTAGCCAAATATGACATGTTTTGTTGATTGTGATTGGAGATCTAACCACAGTGTTGTAGCACTGAAAACTTGACATGGGACTGATTTGTACGTTAATTTTATTAATCCAGACTTTCGTCCTTTTTCGAATTAATTTAGCAACAGTTCCGAACGATTCGGCTATGAATATTAAATATGCGTTTTCCTGAACCTGCAGAAATCTTAATCTTGTCATTTAATCCTTTCGTATATGCGACCATAAACCTTATAGCCATCAAATGGAACGGTGTTGTTATTTAATGAATATTTCTCCTTAACAGTAACTGGATAGAATGTATGTACATTTAAGTTTTGCTGATTAGTTTACCTCATTTCCTTTACTTAACATTGTTTTTTTTGTATTTTAACTTTCCCAGTTCTATTCTTGTCCATAGTAAACATATTTTAACAACCCAACAGACTAACCATGTCTTCATGGATGATGTATACACAATAAAGTTGTGCATGTGTCCATCGAATTTCAATGTTTTAGTTATGTCATACGCAATGAAGTCAACATTTATCCTAGTACATTTTTTTTCCAGCTCTAATTGTATTTTCTGATGGCCGTTATGTTGGCGCTATACTTGATCGTAATGGTCTTCGTCCAGCTCGTTTTTATGCAACCAGTGATGATATGGTCTACATGTCAAGTGAAGTTGGTGTAGTTGACATACAACCTGATGTGAAAGTCATACAGAAAGGCCGCCTAAAAGCTGGACGTCTACTGATTGTTGACACTGAAAGTGGACAGTTACTTGATGATGAATCACTCAAATCCAAAATAGCAACTAAACATCCTTATGATGTTTGGCTTAAAGAAGGGGTAAGTTGTGTTTATTTTATGCCACAAAGTCTTTTTGTGCTTTTATTTGGGTCACACCTTGTCTGTGACTATGCGTCGTTAAGTCTAAATCATGCTAGAAGTCGAATTTCAGAACTACCCATCTAATGTAGATCATTCCTAATATGTTTTTATAAAAAACGTCCACACTATAATGGAGAAAGGTACTCGACTATACAACTTATGGAGATTATTTATGATCAGCACGGATTTCATCAATAAGACGCCTACTTTGTAATTTTTCCTTCTTAATATCAGACTGGAGTTACTAATTCATAATTCACAAAGTACTTAAATCTTTCAGATGTATTGAGACTCCAAAACCAATTCCCTACTACTAACTGAATCCCTCTTCTAGCTATTATTCCTATAGACCATATAATTAGTGACAGTAACACGGTAAAGTTATATGCACTTGGTTGTTAAGTCGGATCAATTAGCGCATCCCAACGTCCCGGATACTATCGGCTGTGCAGCTGATGTTAACTTCCGTTAACTAGCATTATCTTCATAACGAGGCAAAACTCAGTATTATAATTTATTAGTAAAAACGATTGCAGCCGTTTTATTTCTTTTTTTTATGATAGGCTCTTGATTTGTCCGAAATGCATAAAGCCTTTGCAAACTCACCCGAACATTATAAGAGATTATCAACACTGGAACCATCGGTCATTGACGATCGTCGCCTTCCATTATTTGGATACTATCCGGAAAATATTAATCTTCTGATTTTGCCAATGTTGAAAACAAGGTGAATTCATACGTATTAATATATTTATTCATGAGTTTGCTATGATTCAGTGTGTATATAATCATATCCATAGTTTCTATTAATGAGGCTTTATCATTAAGAGGTTTGGCTATTTTTTAAGAAAAGTCAGGTTTTATTGATTTTCTAAGATCAACACTTGTCAAATGCAATTTTCTTCAGCTTGATACTTTGATCAGTATTTCCTGTATTTTTATTGCAAACTATTTGTCACTGTCGTACCAGCAGTCAGAGGTAGTATCGAAAAACATCCATGATTTTTGTCAAATGCAATATGATTCCATTTCCGCCGATAATATTTTTAAGAATCAGAAAATAAACGAAAAATGCTGACGAAGAGTATTTTCCCACTAAATAGATCAGCTTACTTCATTTGAGTACTTCCTAAAGTCACTGCTGTCCCTCAAAAAATATCGTGAATTATTATGGCAGCTCTGAACTTATCCAAATTTTGCTTTATTTTTAGAAGTTTTAAGCTAAATGGATTTACAGTACAATGAAACTGACCTAAACGTTGAATTGTTTTTACTTAGTGTATACAAACAATAAGGAAGAAGAGTTTTATTTACCTAACCAAGACGTGTAACCTGGGGATCTAAAGAAGTACTATATACCTTTTAATGTCTCACCGAAAACTTCAGTATGTGTTGAAGTTTCATTCCTTTCCATGTAGATTTGAATCTCGTTAGAGGCATCAGTTCTTTCGAAGTCTCAGTAGTTTTTTCATTACCAGTTCCAAGGAGTATAAAGATTAAATTCTAGGCCGCTTTTCTTATGAATATTCCAGTCAAAATATCTATAAAGAAATATGGGATATGTATGATAAGCTAACATCTCAGAATCTATTAAATATCACCAATAAATACAAACGGTAAAAGTTTGTCAAATTGCGTTAATGTAATACATGAAAACTTACGGTAATTTGGTAGACAATAAACAAATTTGATTGCAAATCTATTGGTTGGCAAATAAATTTGAACCTAACCTTTTTGTTTTACATGAAGTTTAGTCATGTTTGTATCAACTATTTCGTATTCTGTTGTATGATTTTTGTCTCACAATGTGATACACTTTCATTAATAAGTTGTGTCGCATGATATCTGTTCACTTACAGCAGTGTGTTTTAATTAACTGGACTGGTGCGCTATCGTCAGTCGGCAACAATCATATCAACCGATCTATCCAACTGTTTATTTAAACATAAAGGATTATTTCACAGAAATTCACAAGCCTATTTATTTACTTATTAAATAATATGATCACGAACAGTTTACTAAGATTACTTCTGGTGTTAATGATCACTAAGTGAACTGCTTTTCATTGATCGACCAAAAATTTGTGAGCAACATTATTCTACCAGACAAAAATACCTTTCCTGGTAGAGCTTGTCAACATAATAGAAAATGTTAGACAAATTCGTATCTTCACAAAAGTGATAGGTTATTAAATAGTGACCGTTTATGGAGCGGACTACAAATTATCTTCAGCTTCCATTATTATCCGAGTTCGATTAGAATTTCCTACTGCATATAAAAGATA
Source organism: Schistosoma mekongi (assembly GCA_034768735.1). Taxonomy (NCBI): domain Eukaryota; kingdom Metazoa; phylum Platyhelminthes; class Trematoda; order Strigeidida; family Schistosomatidae; genus Schistosoma; species Schistosoma mekongi. The sequence continues at coordinate 39,490,167 of CM068305.1, read as the reverse complement.
TTTATCTGGTTTTCACTTTGTGACCAAAAACAGATAACCTTGAATATGAGTACGGCAACAATGTTATTGATATTATAATAGTAGACGGAACCTGATTATAAGTGAAGATATATTCTTAATACTTTCCTCTGTAGAAGAATGTATCATTACTACATAATTCAGATTTTGTAAACAATGAAATCGTTAACTCCAACTGTTAATTACGTTATTTTACCTAAAACTAATTATGCTGAGTCATATTACTTATTTAACCAAACAAACATATTAATTCTGTTTCAGTAAAGAAGCACTAGGCTCCATGGGGAACGATGCCCCATTGGCTTGTTTGTCAGAACAAAATCCCCATGTATTTGACTATTTCCAACAGTTATTTGCTCAAGTCACCAATCCTCCTATTGATCCATTCCGTGAACGCATTGTAATGACATTGGTAAGTATTATTACAGATAGAAAATCTTCAGCTGTACAAATTTTTTCTAGGGTAATAATTGCAAATCAAAACAAGTTTGAAGCACTAGCTTATGCTTGGCCATCATCCAAACAAGATTAACTTGAACTTATTAATAACCCAATATCAGATCAATTTAAAACGAGGTCTACTTGATTATAACACTGTAATGCTACCTGTGAAACCAAATTCCAGTGGCATCAACAGTAGTGCGATGAATTTGCATGTTGCTGTATTTTCTTCAGCTACTTAAATACATGCACAGTGATATCCATCAAATCAGAATATTGTGTTACGATGAATGAGATTTTCATTACAAACTAAGAGTTGGATACGAGTGGAATTATACAGTAGAAGGTATTTGATTAAAATTTAGTGCACTGGCATTAGTAGTGAATGGAATGATGGGATATATTAAGCTTCAAATCATTAAATTTGGTGATGTACCACTAAGCAGGATGAGTTAACATTAATAGGTAAATGATTCAGGAGTAAGCTTATGGTAGGAAACTAAAATCTAGACAGACAGTAATAATTCCTGGAGTAATAGTGACACATCGACAGGGTCTCTTAGACTCTATACCTTAGATACTTCCTTAAATGTCACTAAGCCAGTAATTGAAATAGTCATCTACAGAAAGTTTTCGGTTATTCAGTAACATCTGTGTAAAGCGTAGTACGAGTTAAACAAGTTACTGACTAATACTTTGTGGTGACTTTTGGTAAGGCATATTTAAAACTTTTAAGTATACAGTAATTCAATTCATCCTTTATTTTCACTAATTTTCCTTTAGATGTGTCCCATCGGACCACAAAAAAATATTTTAATTCCATCTAGAGCACAGACCCATCGTTTATGGCTGAATAACCCAATTTTATCATTGAAAGATATGGCTTTGTTACGTTCACTTGGAGGCAATCCACCATCACAACCTGAGGATGTGAAAATAACAAGTACCGTCCTCTCTTGGCGCAGCGTCATTTTAGATGCTACACTATCTATATCCGAAGGTTCTGGAGACGTTTCATTGGGCTCAAATCTGTTTAATTTTTTACAAGATCTCTGTGATAAGGCTGAAAACGCAGTCTTACACGATAGTGTTGACTTACTAGTAATTTCTGACCGGGCTAGTAATAAAGATCGGCTTCCGGTGCCAATATTATTAGCCGTAGGAGCGGTACATCAGCGTCTGGTCCGTCGTGAGCTTCGTATGAGGGTTGGGATAATTGTAGAGACAGGTGAATCAAAGTAAGTCTTATCACTCAAAAATTTTCATGCGATAACATCATTTGCTTGTGGATGATGCATAAATTTCGAATGACTTTTTGTTTTAATAACATATACTGCCCTTTCAGTTATCAAAAGTATGCTGATTAAGTTAGACGTCGAAATTCACTTAATTCTTCAAAGTGAAAATGTTTGCCTTTAAATTACTGTTGCTCATCTGTTGGATGGCATCACATATCATCGTATAACTTAACCATGTTTTGTAGCTTGCAACCTGAATCAATTCAGTTCTAAAGGGTTTAATGTTAGCAGCTATTAAATACGATCTTAATTTTTAGGAAAATCTAGCAGGCAAATAAAATAATCACTCGACTATCTGATCTAAAATAATTGTGAAGTCGCCACCTATTATATAATAGTAACATACTCATCTTTAAGTCTGATTTAGCCACCAGTACAACTTTTACAAGCAATTCAACCATCCTGGTTTAGAAGTGAGTCAGTCTCTCATTCAGTATCACTCTCGCTAAGGAACAGGTAACAGATCTCTATCAACCATCAAAGTTGAAAATGATTCATATGATATTAGCTCGAACATTTGGTTTTATACATTGTTTACCACCTTAATATGTCATCAAAGTTAAGAACGTTTTACCACAATGTAACCATTTCCCATATATCTTGCTAAACAGGCAGAAATTAACTAGACAAACCGCGTTCTATGTCTATGTATATCTATGTTTTGTCTTGTCAAATGCATAATGCTAGTTTTCGATCTCAATGACACGTGCCATTGAATTCATCATTAACATCATAAATCATCAAAGTATACTTTTCTAGTTAGCTGTAAAACCTAAAATATATGATATTTTTTATATGCATGTTAATCTTTTTCATCAAAGTTTAATCCATCAGACCATTCAATTATAAAGTTTAACTTGTAAGTTCGTGTACTTTTGCTAATTGCGCTGTTGTACTTTTCTGGACACAAGGATGTGATGTTCAACTTTCTGGACACAGCAGTTGAGTTGTCTCTGACCAGATAATAAATATGAAAAGTGATTTGATTAGTAGATAGATAATCTAATCTGCTGTTTGCATGTGAGTAGAGAAAATATTTTTGACTATTTAATTAACTGACAATTTTCGTTCATTTTATTGCAGAGAAGTTCATCACTTTTGTACATTAATTGGTTTCGGTGCAGACGCAATATGTCCTTACCTAATTTTTGAATCGGTTTCACGTTTGAATTGTGAAGGTCTTCTAACAGCAGATACTATCGTTAATGAAGAAGAACTGTACTCAAGTTTCATAGCAGCTGTTGAACGCGGTATACTTAAAGTATGAAATAGCTCATTATAGCAATTTTTGTTCTCTTCGATTATATTTGAAATATTCACCGCAGAACACAACAAACAACTCACTAAGTCATTATATAGATTTATACTCCATTATAATAAGGTTTGGATTCATTTTGAAAAGCTTATTTAACCAAATTTAAGCAGAGCTATGATTTTCATACAAATGTCACTCTAGAGTTCAGAAGATATATAAATTTGTTGGGTACTAAAATCAGAGATTAAACAAAAGATAATGTACACATCAAACATCATTAGTTCTTGAATTCAATTATAACAAAATGTTCAATCTACACAATAACCGGAAGGGCTACAAGAAAGGAATAAGCAACGAATAAAGTATAATTGAATTGTCCATCAATTGACAAGGAAAACCAAAGTCTTATCATTAACTTAAGGCTTCAGTTACTGCAGATGTTTTACTACTTCTGATATTTTTAATTATGAATGTTATTTTGGACTCAAATGTATGGTTGTTATTATATTTGGTCTTAATTAGTAAGTGGTTGAGAGACTACGGCTGACCTAAACTAGAGACTACATAGTTTCTTAATCAGAGTTGTATCACCTGGGCTAAGTAAATTTACCATTGTTGATGAAGATAATAGTTTGAATGTAAATTGTTACGTTTTTGATAGTAACACTTCTAACAAAATACTATTAAACCTTTATTTATTCTTTAATAAATGAACTTCAGTTGTCAACATTTAATTTCCATATCGTTTTGTGACTTCAACAATATAGCATTTCCTCCTGATGATGCACCTGTTTGCATAATTTCGACTTATTAATTATTTTGTTCTATTTAGTTAATGAAGGTAAGATAGACTTCCTAGTAGAAACTTGTTAATCACATATAACCGGATTACCCACCTACACCGATTCAGTAAATCGTTAACAGTATTCTCCTATAAACTAATTCTACATGTGGTCTTCAGTTGCTGATGTTCATGACGTAGGCAGTAACTGGTGAAGGACCTATTATATGTATCTATTATTTATTAAATGTAATCAAGTTGAAATTTTGGTTTATATTCAAATTTAGAAATAGTTTCAAATATCATTTTCATTAAAATAAGGTTTTATTCATAACATTCGAAGTTAGAATTGGTCACACATTACAACCCTATTTAATTACACAATCTATAATTCTAAGAAATAACTACTTTTCTCCAATTAGTTCCACCCACTAAGATTCCTGAGCCACGTTGACGTGTGTTGAAGACCTTTTTAAGTTTGTTCAGTTTGCAAGTTTGCTAGCCTATATGATACCGTAACCCATTTCAATCAGTAACCTTCGTAATTAACGTATGATAGATTGGTTTTATTTAGGTTATGGCTAAAATGGGCATCTCAACGTTGCACAGCTATAAGAGTGCTCAAATTTTTGAAGCTGTTGGTTTAGCACAGTCTGTAATTGATATGTGTTTCTGTGGTGCTGTAAGTCGTGTGGGTGGAGCGGATTTTGAAATTTTAGCTAGAGAAGTTACTGCACGTCACCGACTGGCTTATCCAGAATGTCAAACACTTTGTACAAAGGTACTCGAAAATCTCGGTCAGTTTGGAAACAATCCTGGGTTTTACCACTGGAGATATGGTGGAGAAAAACATATAAACAGTCCAGAGACTATAGCCAAACTTCAGGTTAGTTTCACAAGTTTGTACTAATAACAATTCCCTGATTATTTAATCTGTAAGTGGGAATAATATAATTCTTATCAAAAAATAGTTAAATAGCTTACTTTTCTCAAGGAATAATTAATTGTACTTGGTTGACTCTCCAAGACTACTTCTATATTTTAAAAAAAATCTTCACTTAATATAGGGACACGATTAATCATTATCTTCAAGTGCCTAGTAGCAATGCACTTTCAGCGTGAAATAATTTAAGTTATCAGTGAACCTTATTGCTTATTACCAAATACTTCATTTAATATTTGTTGTATCAGTCGGTTATGAAATGTCCACTTGATACAGTTCTACTCGATTTGAAGTTTAGTCTGCTTTCTGTTGTGGCATCAACTTTCTGAAATCACTGATGTGTATAGAGTACTGTATGTTGTTGTGTAGTGGAAGTTTCTGTTACAAAACCATTAATGAATCTGTTGTAAAGTGTGATAAACTATTCAAAGTAGACGGGATTGTATTAGATAACGTTTACTATTTTGGTTCAAATTATAAATATGTAGCTAACGCCAACATCTCCACTTTCCACCTTCTTTCACACCCTATTGTTGTCTTATCTGTTCCTTCAAATTTTTAAATAGCAGTATTTTTGTTGTGTTTTCTAGTCTGCTCCAGTTACACAGGATAAACATTTTCACTCACTTAAATTCACCTTGTATGTCTGTAGCAATGGCTATTCATGTAACTATTAACCATATGCAAGTAAAATTTTTCTCTAGATGCTATTTTACTAATTATCCACTGTAGTTAATACCGAACTTACTGGGTTAGTACACCTAATAACAAAATAAAAGCCTACAAACATAATAAGAACCATGCACAAAGTAAAACATGAAGTAAAAGTGATTAGAAACCGCTTTATATATGGCCTGTCTTTTAGCGCTGCTAGACTACTGACTATGAAGTTAATCACAAAATTTTGATATTATCTGTATACCTATTGGTCGTAACTGTACTTTATTTACTTCATAAATATAATGTAACAGTTGTTTTTTTATATATCGTTATTTTATCTTCAGGCTGCATCGCGTAATAATAGCCAAGAATCATATAAACTGTTTGTTGAAGCTGCTGATGAATGCTCACGCCACTGTACTCTTCGTGGGCAGTTAGATTTTAATTATGCGAAAAAGCCTTTACCACTGGACTTAGTAGAACCTGCTGCAGATATTGTAAAGCGTTTTTCTACAGGTCAGTTTTATTAAACTGATCAAAATTCTCAAAGTTTTTGAAATGATTGTGATTCAACCGTTTAGGTTTCAAAAACAGGTACATATCACCACTAACAACATCAGTGTGGTAAAACACATGAAAGTGAGGGTTGTTTTGGGGTAGTCTGCAGGAAACTTTGAACCTAGGTTTCGTTCTATCTGGCAGTCGTCAGTAGAGCGTACTTACAATCATTTAGGGGGCTGCTCTCTCTAGCGGATCCGATCCTAGGTCACCCATTTTCACAGTCTACGGCCGTTACCTCCGAAATATTCGGGCCGTTAATGATAACTGTATAACTGAGATATATGCACTGGTTGATCACTGTGTAGTGACTAATTTGATATTTATCAAGTCCTCTATATTAGTAATCTAATTCAAATTCTGCTACTGATACCATTGATTGGTCCGGGATCAAAGCGTCTCTTAGGGGAAGCATAAGATTTTTCGGAGATTGCAGGTACATTTTACTGACGAGTACCAAATAGCACAAGACCTGGTCTAGGGTTATTTGCAGACTACCACCCTCCCAAACAATCTTTCATATCTACATGTCACCAGTGATACCAAGTCATTTAGACTAGCAGCCATATTACAACTAACTAAATAAAAGACTTGACAAATATCAAATTAGACACTAAAGAGTGATCAGCTAATGCACACGAAATTTTGTTTACTTTTAGTATATTCTTAATAGCCTTGCTAAAAACGCAACACTTCTGTTATATAACAGAAAACCGCGCTTAAGATGTAATATTTATCTTTATTTAACTTATGCTGCTAAAGTTTAATTAAAATAATTTCATACAAATTTTTCGAAGTTCAGTATCTTATTTTTATAACATATTCAGTCGGTATTTCCATTTCAGTGAATGCATTTTTCAATGATCCACTTAGTAAGAAAATATCTAATATAGTGCTTTAGTTAATATAGTAGCGCTATAAACCTTTCTTTAACGAATTCAACATTATCCTGTTACGATAAGTAAATTCTGAAGTAGTAGACAGTAGCCTAACTTGAATGAACATTATATAAGCCGCTTACATAATCTACTAGTTTGGCTTCGTGATTCTACTTTCAATTGAATGCCATCTTTAGTCTACATACTTGATATCCGTTCGAAATATGTACTACCAACTTTAAGTCAGATAACTGTTGTGAAAGCAAAACATAAATAACATTTCAATCATATTTTATAGGTGCAATGAGTTTGGGGAGTATTTCATCGGAATCGCACACGGCTCTGGCCAGGGCTATGAATAAAATTGGTGGACGTTCTAATACTGGTGAGGGAGGCGAACGACCAGAACGCTACAAGAATCCTGAAATATGTTCTGCTATAAAACAAGTAAATTTTAAATAGTATATATTGCAGTCCTTTTGCATACTAAATTCACTCTATATACAGCTCACATATGCCATAAACACCATCAAGTATAACTTTCGTCATCGTTATTGGTATAACTTGATTTCTGCATTGTAAGAAGCGCTAAGGATTTAAGCAAACTACATATATTACTAATTGACAACTGAAGAGATAATTATAAAGTTAAATTTTGCGCTCTCATTTCTTCTGAATGTTGGAACAAGTAGTATGTATTTCGGTCTGGCATCTTTTTTAGAACTTAAATGTAGACGTAATTACGACAACGGTATATTGTGCTAATGTATATAGTCCGGATTGTGACAGTGCTGCAGATAAGCGTCATATTCACAGTTTAAGTTATACCAACCAACTGTAAGCTATTGCATTTGAGAATCCAGAAAAGTGGAGATTGTCTATACACTTACTCTAATCACTGAAGTTATTTCTATCGCTAGCTAACAGATTACTTTTTCAATGATAAATAATATTGAAGGGTTAACCATATATTGTTAATGAAAAGATATCTCAACAAAAATCACTAAAACATGTAAATCATACGATACAGGATATTTCCTTTGAACAGTTTTACGAAATACTCTTCAGACGTATGCGCACATACAATCAGACCAAAACAAATGTCAGTTCTATTCATGCCTACAACCAACTATTTTGGTTATTGTTACCATGGTTACTTTCATACGATCGATCTGATAAGTCTACGCTACAAGCGTATAAATAACTTTTTCTATGGTATATCTCATATTCTGAAACAAATAAAAGTTGTAACTTATTTGAATTAATGAACAATAGTAACTCATCTAAATATGATGTAAAGGAAGAGCGAGCCGTTAAAGTACAACTTATCGAAATTACCCTATAAGTTTTCTTCATTATCACGCTATAGTTAACATGCTTCATAGTGAAGCAACAATTTTGGAGTTATTACGCAAAAAACGTAAAGGTTGATAACTTTAGACTTCAGTTTGTTAACTTTTAATGTTCATAAGAATTGAGTCCACTGTTATCTGAAAATAATGTGGGGACGGGGTGGGGGTGTATACAACTAGCGCTTATGTATCCACGTAAACTATGTACCACTGTTGTGAAACTATAGAGTTAGTACATAGAAGGTTTTAAGTAAATATTTATTTTAGATAACATTGGATTTCTTTTTACGTTAAGAAAGCTAAGATTAATCTTGCTATCTGAAATCACGTACTGAATATACTGTTCCCAACGATGTTGTATTATTATTTTGGTTCTATCAACAAATTTATCTCTACTGTGGCAAATCAGATTGCAGTTACATTACGACACATTTAATTTTAAATAATGAACAAGAAATTGCTCATGAGACTGGATGCATAAACGATGAGTGCTTTTGTTGATCGAGTGAAAACTGTTATTTGACAACCATATGGCAGAATTACCTTTGCATAAAAGATGAATTAAATCCTAACTTATTGTATTAGAAATTTTAATTACCAAAACGCGTTGAGGAGAAAATTAGTGTGTATTAGTCTTGATATACGTGATGGTTTTCAAGAAAATACTTTATATCTGCTGGTGATAATAATAGTAAATCCAGACTTATTATTATATAATTTCCTATTTCTAATCAAATTTTCTTACCCATCCCCCTGTAATCAAACTTAGGTTGCATCAGCACGTTTCGGTGTCAACAGTTCATATTTAGCGCATGCTGAAATGTTGCAAATCAAGATGGCTCAAGGTGCTAAACCTGGTGAAGGTGGTGAGTTGCCGGGCTATAAAGTAACCGAGGAGATTGCTCTTACTCGTTACTCAGTTCCTGGGGTGGGTTTAATTAGTCCACCGCCACATCATGATATTTACTCGATTGAAGATTTAGCCCAGGTAAGTTTTTATATGCATGTTTGTGCATGAGATAAGCTTTGTGCATAACTGTTACGAAATCTGAAAATATTAGTTATTATTGTTCATTCTGTTTACTGATTGTTACTGGTATACTCAATCTACTTCCGGGAAACAACTAAAAGCTTATCTTAAATGAGGTATAAAGTGACGAAAGAAATAATAATTGTATATTATTCAGGGTTCTAGTGTTCAAAGTGCAACAATTTTAAGAGTCCCCACTGGGTAACATATGTTCATTAGATTACCTTAGTGCCTACACTCTAATGCACAATGAAGAAAATGGTATAATCAAAAGAAAAAAGATACTTTAGTTTGCAAACAACTTTGTAAATGTTAACAAGAAATTAAAATTTTCGATATTAAGTTTGAATAGTATTACTATCAAAGGGACTGAAGTAGAAAGGTGATGTACTCATCATGTTACACCGAACTTATCCGTTCGTTTGTACTACTTCAATTAGTTTCAAATCGTTAGTTTCCTTTCTTACTTAACTTAAACTGCTAAACTGGGTTTACAGTATAACAAGGTGATTAGTCATTTTTCTAGTGTTATTTTGATTAAGTCATCTCTCATAACTAAGACCGTGTGTAGCATTTTGTGTCAAATTGTCAACCACTTTCGAACCTAATTTACACTTTGAAAATATGTTGTGATCTTTCATTAGTGAAATAGAATTTATTTTTCTATTATACCTCACTGAAATACTAACTTTCAAAATAAGTCCATAACTTAAAAACTAAGTCATTCATGATAGAATAAGCGGACAACGATTACACTATAATACAGAAACCGTAGTTGTAAAATGAGTACGACTATAATTGTACTAACAGTTTGAGCGATGAAATATTTACTTCTATTTTTACCCTGAAATGAACACAGCTAAATGATCGGTAGATAAATAAGATGTTGTAGGCAGATCAGATCTTTCATTTTATTATATAAACCTTGAGATAATGTTCGTTGTTTTATACTTGGAAAATCAAATCTCTACTCCGCTTATAATTCTTGTGCACTTTGTCTAAATTTAGCTTATTTACGACTTGAAAGCAGCCAATCCATTTGCTATAATAAGTGTGAAATTGGTATCTGAAGTCGGAGTCGGTGTAGTCGCCGCTGGTGTGGCCAAGGTAAGGTATAACTTTTTCTTGTCAATCATGTCTTTCTTCTTAAAATGGAATGTACGAAGTTAAATACTGTCTGTTCACTTTGACATTGACAGGTTTACTAAGGCTTAGATGGGATAACAAAAGTAACATTAATACATTTACTGTAACTTTTCTAATTGTTATCCAGTTGATATTACAATTTCTAACAAGCAGACTGATGTAGTGTTTCAAACAAGCCAACTCAGCATAATCTTTTATTAAATAGTAATTTAATTAGTTATTTTAATCATCCAAAGTGCATAAAAAGATAATTACAAAAGTAACACAACATTTTTGTTAATTTCCTTATCAGGCTCGTGCAGCACATATTACGATTTCTGGTCATGACGGTGGTACTGGTGCTAGTAGTTGGACAGGAATTAAACATGCTGGACTTCCATGGGAACTGGGTATTGCAGAGACTCACCAGTGCTTAACCAGTCAACAAGCTCGCTCTCGAGTTAAACTTCAGGTGGATGGACAAATACGCACAGGTAAAGAACTTTGAGTAATTTATTAACAAGTGAAACAATCCTTTAACTCATTTATACTATACGGAAACAATTTGAAAGTATGCCTTGTGTTATGAAACTTAACTGAATTAAGACAGAGTTTGAAAGTATAGTCAAACAGCTACAGTTAGTGTAAGTGTAATACATAATTATTAATAATCACTTGGTGATATATCTAATAAAGTTTATTCTGTTTTCAGATAATCCTCACTATCAAAAACTCTACTCCGATTATTGTATGCAATTTATATGAAGTCAAATTTCTATTAGTCTATGAATTAGACTACTGGATTATAATCAAGACGGTATCCATTTAGCCTTAAATTATGTTTGTCAAATTAGCCCTCGTCAGGCATAATAATGATGATTTGAAAAATCATTGAATAAATGCATTCTCCAAATAATTTACATGAATGGACTGTTGGTCTTATGGTACCTATTGTTAACGAGCCATGATTGTCGCCAGTAGATTCACTGGTGTCATATTTTTCACTTAATTTAAAATTTCACATCAATTACACATGAAATATACCTTCAAATCAATCACGCAATTGCGTTTTTGAAAAACATTGTTAATCACTTTTCGTTTGAACATTTTACAAGCAAACAGTTACTACCATTATCTAAAGTGAAGGTCTGACCAATAAATGAATGTAAACATCACATACCTCTTCAAGGCATACAATCTAATTACACATTGACTGTGCGTTATTTTATTCAAACATGAGTTGGCTTGAGTACGAGGGAGACTGTTTTATACTGAATAGAGTTATAGTAATCACGGATGTAAAATGTTATCACTGAGCCAAATTGATTAGTAAATGTATTTGTTGACATGTTAGAAAGAAGAATTGGTTTGACTGTCTATAGATTGTTTGTTTAAGGCCAATTTCTATCTAATCGTCCAGGTTTAATTTTTACTCTTTTCTTTAATAAAGAATTTTGTTTAAGTAATAATGTGTCTTTTGTTCGTGGTTTATTTTAGGACGAGATGTTATTATAGCTTGTATACTAGGAGCTGATGAATTTGCAATGTCAACTGCACCACTTATCGTATTAGGTTGCACAATGATGCGCAAATGTCACTTAAATACTTGTCCGGTAGGTATAGCCACACAAGACCCAATTCTGCGAAAGAAATTTGCCGGGAGTCCAGAACATGTAATCAATTATCTCTTTCTTCTGGCTGAAGAAGTTAGACAATACTTAAGCCGTTTGGGTGTGTCTTCTCTGAAGGAAATAGTTGGGCATACAGAATACTTGAAGGTAAATATTGCGATAAATTGTTTTTATATTTTTTCAGAATATTGCTAAATACTACAAATGCCGTTGTATAATGCTGTATAACTGTTGGAATTTCTACACATATCAAATAATTAGCTTTTATAAAATCACAATGGTCATCGTTTCGAGGAAAATAATGAAAGTTCTGAAACTTCTTTTTTCCAACCAAAGTAATCATCACTGTAATATAAAAGCGCTCAGATTCATAGTCTTTATATGAATATAACTGAATATTTTCACGACATGTTGATGTGTACACTGTAGTAGTATAGCTACACAATAACTAATTCCTGTATTTACCCAGAATCAAAACGATATCGAGCCTTATAGGGTAACTGTATTCGAATGTCTCTAACCACAGTTTTTTGGTTTCAAATCACTTTAAAAGTTGATGAATTATAGTTAATCAAAGAAAAGGACGTTTTCTCTCTCATTTTTAGACGTCCAGAATCATGACTTATGAAATGTCATCTTCAGAACTGTTATGAATATATCACTTCAAACAGTAGTTTCTAATATGTATACATACGAGTAATTAAGTAGTTATAAGTTAAACTCTTATAATTTATCTCAGGTGAAAATGTAGGAAATCCATGGAATGATTATTAGGGTCAAAAGTCTATAGAATTCTACTCACAGTTCTTAGTTCCTTCTTATTTCTAATGAAATAGAACTTCAGTCTTCAAGAAGATACTTTGTTATTAGTAACATATTTGCATATCAGTTGTATATTTATGTGAAATTACTTCCAAGAAGATTGTCTTTAACTAACAGAGATAAAATCAATAACAGTCTTTTTTCTTTATCGCAACTGGAGTTAAGGTATTATATAACAGTAGCCTAAATTATTTGTGATATACAAAATGTTTTCGCGGTCAAAATATCCTAAATCAATGTTCACTTTTAACTTGAGTACAGAACTCACGTTAAAAGTCAAACTAGAATACAAGATAATGATTTCTTATGCCAGTTACATTTTCAGTTCAAATGAAATATAGAATTATATTCTATGGGTGTAAATATCAAATAGAAATGTCCTCAGATAATAGGAACATAAATGGATCATGCTATTGATAGACATGTTCGCTCATCATTTATTGCGCTGCCGAAAGTCGAAAACACTTTAAACCAGTAATTTTGCTTACTCTGATATTTCTCATCGGACGACAGATTACCCAGTTGGCATACAGTAACATATAATACCAACAAGCCATAGTGAAGCTACTACTAGTAGAGATTGTTTAATATCAATTTTTAAGTGTACCAGTTTTACAACTACGAAGTGAGCGATGATTTATAGATAACAAGTTTTCACCTTCGACACATACGAGAAGGAGGAAATATTTAGATTGTTAGGGTAAACGGAGGAATAATTGGGATAAATACCCTAAAATTTAAAACGACTACCATACAGGATAAATAGTGACAAATAATTCAAAACTATTTCTCAATATCAAATAATAGTAAGAAGAAGCTGAGTCCACTTTGTAAAACATCAGAAACAAATTCGTCTTACTGTAAATAGACTTTTAAATGTCATGTGTTCGGTTAAGTAAACCATAACTAATTACCCATGCAACTTGCTGTTCACATAGAAACAATTGTAGACTTTCAAATTGTAAGATATTTTTATGAAACAAATAAACGTAAACTATTTTTCCTAATTTTCAATTGAAGCAAAGAGAATTTAGTTTAACCACAAAATCTCAGCTGGTTGACCTCAGTCGTCTAATGATAAAAACGGAACCAGATGAAATGCACTATGGTTCGCTGAGACAAAGTGATTCAGTGAAAGATTTTCGTGAAAATCCAACTACACTGTCATTTGCAGATCTCCTGCCAGCTGATCGTCGTTTAGATATAATAATATTACGCGCTGCTCATAAATTATTAGACACTCCGGCAGATGTGGAGCTTAGTCCATCTGAATCAGTGGTGTGTGTCACCGAATCAATTAATAATTCTGATCGCACAGTTGGTACTACTCTAAGCTATGCCATTTCAACTAACTTTGCTGAAAAAGGATTACCAAGTAACAGGCGAATTATGGTAGGTTGTCTTACCTATACGAAACATGAGTATAATATAAATTTTTTAGATTGAAATGAAGAAAGTCGAAAGTTGTGTTACTAAGTAGACGTAACTCTAATACTAATGCATATTTATTAAAAGCACCTTTTACCATTCCAATAGCTTAACAGTATCTTCAACCAGTTATTTCACAATTTATGTTTATTTATTGATAGTATAATATTACCTGGAAATATGACCACTCACAAGCTCAAACGAAGTTATGATCTAATGTTATATATGAAATTATGCACAGTTAATGGACTCAAATTACAAGTATATGTCCTTTTTACTTTGTACTCTACAATGGAATGGAATCACATACACATAATAAAATGAAAAGCACTATGTGTTTTTGTCGTCCAATAGGTAAATTCGTCGTAAAAGTATAGTCCAACTTGGCTTTTAAAAATGCATACTAAAACTGTCTACCTTCTTATTAAAAAATCAACTACAGGCTCATTAACCCTGACTAGTTTGAAATGCAGAACCAACGTACAGATGTAGTTTGGACTTGAGACGTTGTTAACAATGATTCCCGTTTTAAATATATGCCACTTGAAGTGATGAATAGTAGTTCGCTTTTAATCTATTGTTTCTTAGGAGTGTGCACTTTTAGGAGTTTCAGTGATTAAACTGAAGTCAGAATGCAACTCATAGTACTGGGTACAGTTCTAGAGATTATATAATTAGATTTATGTATTCATAGATACCATTGACCGAAGAATCCACGATTTCTGATTCAGACTTAGGAAAAATTTGTCAATAATGAGAATAATTATTATTTGATTAATGACTTCATAACTTAGTGGTACTTGTACAGAATCTGGAGTTTTCATTTACGAAAGTTATAATTTTAGAAGAAAGGTTGATTGGCTTTTATTTTTGACTGCTTTCTCTATTTTTATTGACGTAATTTTAGGAAGGTAGTTTCCTTGAAAATATTTTACATAAAATGGTTAAACTTTGACGAAAAGTTATGTTACAGTAAAAAGATCTTTGTCACCAAGCTTAAAATGTTCAGTATTTTCGATGTGAAGTAATTGAGACATGATAATCATCACCTTTACATACTTAGAATATAAATAAATCCACCAGTCAATTGATCTGGTCCGTAGTTTTATGTCACCTTAAGTTTATGAATAACTTACAAAGCAGTTAGTATCTTCCTAGTTCTCCTCATGCCTTAGTTACTTTTTAGAAAAACAGATCTATCAAATTAATGCTTAGTGAATTAAATGTTGCTTTTTTAAGTATACACCTACAAAGCAGCTCACATTTTAACCTATAAAACACAAATTATAAAAAATCCTCATGGCTTCATATTCATTGGAGCTGGTCAACATAGCCTTTACTTGCAACAACTCATGAAAACTAATTCAACTTATTTTCAGTTGTCGGATTACCTGTTGTCATTTAAAAATACAATCACATCTCTAACGCTTACACATATGTAAAAATGCTTAATAAATCACTTGCTCTTAGTATATAATTAGTACAGTTTGCCAATTTACCTGAGGATTTTTACTTACAAAGTGAACATATTCCAGTCTCAAATATCTCGCACTATCCAACGTTTTAAACTCTGTTTGATTTGAAATGAATGGTAGTTTTATGTGATTAGTAATTTTTCAGGAAATTTCACGTATAACTTTCAGTGAAACCTTATTATTCATATAAATGTATCTAGGTAAATGTTAGAGGAAGTGCAGGTCAAAGTTTTGGGGCTTTCCTTGCTCGTGGAGTTCACATTCGCTTGGAAGGCGATGGAAATGATTATGTTGGCAAAGGTTTATCAGGTGGACAGATTACAATTGTCCCACCACAACAGTTGTTAAAGGAAGGATTTAAATCAGAAAATAACATAATTGTTGGTAACGTTTGTTTATATGGCGCCATAGAAGGACGGTTATTTTTAAGAGGACAAGCTGCTGAACGATTCTGTGTACGTAATTCTGGAGCTACTGTTGTAGTGGAAGGTGCGTTCATCAATCGTCTAACCATTTAAGTACTGATCTGATAATAATATTTGCAAACATGTTAATTGTTACAAGCGTTTTCTTTATGATGTTTAATCCGAGTAGATAGAATTAAAGCTTCAAGTAAAGCACTAGATAAAAGAGTAGCATGCTACTATTCAAAAAAATACTAGTTTCTGATTTCCATATGGATACTTCTTTGTCCAAATTCCTAAGTTTGTGCCATTAAGTTTTTGCTAATTTTTGTAGACAAAAGTTCTATTATTTTTACTTTAATCCAATGTATTTTGTAATTGACGTATTAATAAATAAGTTATATTTAATTCATAAATTGGTTGTGAAAACTCGGTAACGGTATAAACCAGATGGTAAAATAATATAGGAACTATACTTGATTTAGGTTACCATACTACAGAGGTTATAGAAAGACGTAGTTTATAATCGAATAGTTACAAATCCATAGTAATAACTTCAACATATTCCCTGAATTAATTTCGTAGAGTAAGCTGACTTCTAGATTTCATCAAAGACGAAACACAAAGTCAATTATTTGATAGGTAAATAACCGAAGATGGTCATTTCACTTACAAGTTATGAAGGGACATATAGCTGCTTGTACTCTCCATGATATTTCAATTCTGTTGCTACCGAAAAACATTCCTACTAGCCCAAAATAATTATCTAGCTTTTTAAAGTAACATAGCGCGAAATACATTCAATCACTGTTTAGTAATAACGTAACATTTCTGAATTAATTGCTCTCTCTCTCTCTCTCTCTCTCTCTCTATATATATATATATATATATATATATATATATATATATATATATATATATATACTTGCATATTAGTTATACGCTTATAAACTTATAGATAATTTGTAGACAAGCGATCTATATCTTGTTAATTTAGATTAAGTGCTGCACAAAGTAAGTATCATTAATATATAATTAGTCCCTTACTTTCAAATATGTCCAAATAATGTGATACCAATAGCCAATAAGATTGATAGGGCTGGTTAGATACATAAGATTTACCTACGTTTGGATATACAACCTCAATTCATGCAACTAATAATCAGTTTGATAGCGAGTCAACTGGCCAGGTGCCCAAAATTGCTTTTATAGTGTGTATTTAAATACGAAAACACAATTTTCTACAACAACTAGAAGCTACTGAAATTGCGTAGATATTACGGGATATGTAGTAGACAATTCCTTAATTTTCTTCATGTAAGTTGAATGCTGTTTTTCTATATGTACGTTATGCTACACAGGAACTCTCATTCATTTTGCTAAAATATTTCATTCTACAGGTTGTGGGGATCATGGATGCGAATATATGACTGGAGGCCGTGCTGTTATACTTGGACGTACGGGGCGTAATTTTGCTGCCGGTATGTCAGGTGGTCTAGCTTTTATTTATGATCCACTTGGGATGGATGGAGACTTCGTAACAAAATGCAATATGGAGTTAGTTGATTTGGAACCGATGAATTCACAAAATGTATATGGTGGATGGCTTAAAGAAATACTAGTTGAATTTGTGAAAGAGACGGATTCACAGGTAAAACTTACGTATACAAGACATTTGAAATTTCAATGAA
Source organism: Schistosoma mekongi (assembly GCA_034768735.1). Classification (NCBI taxonomy): domain Eukaryota; kingdom Metazoa; phylum Platyhelminthes; class Trematoda; order Strigeidida; family Schistosomatidae; genus Schistosoma; species Schistosoma mekongi. Next base: position 39,472,377 of record CM068305.1, on the reverse strand, counting down.
ATTTTTTTATGGCTGATTAGCACTATGAAGTACTAAATAAATTAGTGATTACCTTGGATGTTTAAAGTAAATGATTGAATGGGGAAATGAGATAGAAAGTGAAGATTCTCCTCGCTCATTGAAATACTTCCATCTTTCTACGCGTTTGTAGCATTGCCATGCATGCATTTATCTAATACACTTAGAGTAGATTACAAACTCTGATTTATTTGAATACTCATTTATTGGGCTTCTCACTTCTGCACGAAAATTATGCTTTTATTATATTTATTCAAATGAACAAAGTTGTGAAACCTATTCTTTTTCCCAGTCTTCTAACGAAGAGAATTGATTTTCTGAACATTGACTATAAATCAATAAATTATTTTCCGGTACAATTTAAGTATGAATATGATCACCCTTGCTTTGACTTTAGTCTCCTAACATTCATCTCTTCACTTTCAAGCAATTTGATATCGTTTTTTTCCCTCAGCATTGTGACTTGTCACGTGAATCTCTGTCCATTAACTAGAGTCGAATGCCTGATATAAAAGAAACCTACATATACTTTTCCCTCATCTGTTCAACGTTGTTTCTGCCTAGGTAAATTAAGTATGTATTTACTTCCTTAGACTGATTTGTGAAGTGCGTATACTATGTCTGTATATAGACATATATATGGAGTTTGAAAATTACCTATAATATATTATTATAAACCTCTTAAAAATGGAAACCAAGTGTCTATCATACAGCAAACAATTTTTCATGAATTATTCCTTCTAGTCGCAATAGATTACTATTTCTTTTTCCAAGATAAATTTAACAGTAGTGAACTAGAACATTTTAAAAAATTTGAACTAAACTTCCATCATAATTGGTGTATCAGTCTTTGAACATTTAAAAAGTTCTGTCATGGTTTGTGCTTACTTGTTAATCATGATCATTGAAAGAAATGTAAACATTGGAAAATGTAATTCGTTTTTGAAAATTTAAGGATGCTGTTGATTGGAACACACCCATTTATCTACAAATAGGCGTTTGTTGTTCATTTCAATTACACTATTCATAATTCAACCACTTATTAGCCATTATCCTGTCTCATATGCCAGTAACATATTTGTTTAGTTAGTCCAGTAGAGACATTTACAGCAATAGTAATCACCTAGTGTGACACTCATAAGGCAGGTTTTACTGATACTAGTAGCAAAAACATGGTGTAGGTGGTTATATTAATTTAATACAAATACAGTTACCTAGACAGATGTGTCTAACAACTAAGCGAAAACAAAATATTCAGTGCTTATTTATGAACCCTCAGTCCCTACTTCAACCTTAGTAACATTCCACCAATGTGTAGTTGATAGATTGTGTCTTTTTGAAGGTAAAATGGATAGCTGCGAAGTGTTCCGTAATGCAAAATCCGAATTATTGTTATTAATGGAAGACTGGTTGCAAAATTCTATAAAAAAAATTTTATCCAATAACTCATGATCAAAACCCCCCACTTTTGTATGTAGTTATATTCATCAGTACTTCTACGAGATCCAATACTATGTTCTAGTCATTAAAGCTAACTACCAGCAAGTAAAGGGTTTAATAGAATTAGTTTACAGTGTGATAGTAGACTATACGACTTACTTTCCAATAGGTGGTTACGTTAATCATCTAGAGTACTGACAAATACAAAACACGTATAGAAAGGTTACTACAAATTATTACTTCCTATGAAACCTTTAGAGATTTGTCCCATAAGTTGATTATTAGCTATTAACTAATCCAGTGTACATTTTGTGCGTTTATAGGTTGGATCAAATCTTTTAGCAGACTGGAATGAATCTATCAAACATTTTGTACTTGTATTTCCACGTGATTATAAAAATGCGTTGGCCAAACTTGAAGCTTCTGCTAGTGCCGCTGCTGCTGATTCAAATGCTCAGCAAAGTAATACAACAGTGAATCCTATAGTCCATAGTGACGATGTCGGTGGTCACGACGTAAGCATGCTTACACTGATAATTATTTTGATAAAATATTTGACATATTTAGATAAGATTAGAGGGAGACTTTTTGTTGCCGTTAAATTAATCAGGCTTTATGATAGATATCCTATGAGGTGCTAAACGTACATCATAAATTTTCAGACACACATATAAACATCTTTTTTTAATTTGGACACATTCATTTCAATACATTCAGTTAAGGACAAGTACATCATGGTAGTGAATCCTAGCATATGTGTTTATTAATGTCGATAACTAACATCAGGATTTTCGGAAATGGACAGTACTGGTTCTAATTCTGGATTTCTAAAATATCTTACAAAAGTAAGTCAACTAAACATCTCGAATCTTAGTCGTCAGCGTCTAACATTTTGCATGAGTTTCCGTATTGTTAGTTCTTAAGAGAAATAAGTTATGGTATTTTATTCTTTTATTGGATGAGGGTAATAATGAGATAAACTAAACCCATTGCATCGAATTCAGAGATTTGCCGCAAATTATCCGTTTCGAAACATAAGTTCTGACTGCAAGTAATTTTGTACTTAAGTGATATTTTAGACCGTTTTGTGGTGTGTGAAGTTTAATGTAAGTTATTAAATTATGCATTTACGTGTTATAACTATTTAGTATTATTAATTATTTATGCCCAATTTGTGTATCTTCTATGCAGGGGAATTTCGCTTCTCATTCACTAGCTCATTATTTTTTAAAATTTTCTATCATAATTGCCAGACACAAACGACAGATATTGAGGATGTGGCTGGTGATGAACTTACTGAGAAATTGGACAAGGTACGTGGTTTTGTCAAATATGCTAGACAGAAGCAAAATTATCGTCCAGTTGAAGAACGCATTAAAGACTGGGAGGAGGTTTATGCTCTTAAACAAATTCGTAAGGGTTTAGTGAAACAAGCTGCTCGCTGTATGGACTGTGGTGTACCATTTTGTCAATCATATGTTGGATGCCCCCTTGGAAATCTTATCCCAAATTGGAATGATTTAGTATTTAAGGTTTGTTATGCAATCTACAAAGAAATTCTTATGCTTGATGGCAGACTTATTAGTAGACAATTTCCAGAGTTTTAATGTTTTTACAGGTCTTGATATCCAATCATTGAAACATACTATATTAATTTAAAGCTTTTCTAAGCCATACGGACGATTATTCTTATGAAAAGTGTTTAACTTGGTTTTCACAACCCTTTGCGTTATGAACACCTAGTGTAAACCAATGTATTAGGAATATAAAATCTTAATAAAACTACCGAACAACGATTAAAGTTGCTCTGATTTTTATCACTTCACATCGATTTGCTTTAATATATATCACTGATTTGTCGTAATAGGATTGAACTACATCTCAGTGATGAAGCTTATTTTATATGTCACTAATTACTATGATTTGTTTGGTACCTTCGGATTTACTTATTTCAGTTATATACATGGATTAACTATGAGATACTTCGTTAGCATCCCTGTTTTAACCGTTAACAGTGACTGGACTCAGAGCTCATTTTTTTAAACGTGAAGGTTTAAGTGCTCTATAACAGTCAACGTGACTAACCATATAAGCGATTATGAGCTCATTTTCGTAAAGAAATAGGTACTACGGTTAGTGATAATACCCAGTTCTCTAAAGTGGAGAAGCTGTAGTAGATTTTAAATCTGAAACTATGTACTTGAAAGTCGAGTGTTCTAACAGAAAACCAAATCTCCACATGATGTTTGAACGAAATGAACATAATTACAAGTATTTAAGGATTCCCCCTCGCAATTTAGTAGCACACATTATCACAGCAACTTGTCTTGATGCATACAAGTTTGGTTTTAATTGTGATGTCTAGTAACTGCCTTTTTAGTGGTTTTTGATTATTTATACTTTATTTATGTATATTAAGGCTATACAATTAGACAATTAAAATATATTGCCACATACTATTCACTTCTCTGTTTGACAAATGGATGGGTAGGAATAAAACTTCGTGTTTGAACTGGGGCTAATTGTGAAAACCACTTGCTAAAATTGCATGTTCTGATTTCTTTTTATCAAGTTTCAGATTTAAAGAAATCATTTAAAGCAATTTTTATTCTATGTTTTTCCAGAAGTACTGAGTTATACCTAAATATATAGGTTGATAATACTAAATATCTAAAAATTAGTTCTACGGTACAATATGTTTTTTCATTATTTTCATATAAATTTTAAAAATCCAACAACTCTTAAATATTGCTCTATAATCCAGTTAGCGAAACAAGTCCTTTATAGTTTAGGCTGAAGTGGTTCCGTTTCAAACATTAAATGGTCACCAAAAGAAATAGTTATGCAGTTAAAATTTGTTGATTATTCTATAGTTTATATTTCAAATAAACAGAAGAACTACTGCACTGAAGATTGTGAATGCAAGAAGATATATATTGCACTCAGTTTCGTGCAAGTATCTTAAGTCGTAGTTTCGAGTCATGATAGTCTTGCTAGTTTCAGTAATTATTTTCCCTTTCCAAGTCTGTAACTTCAGTTAAACAGAAGTATATGTTTCTTCATACTGTTTTGTTTTATACAGGGTGATTGGCATGCTGCTCACATTGCTTTGGCACAAACTAATAATTTCCCCGAGTTCACAGGTCGTGTATGCCCAGCTCCTTGCGAAGGTGCTTGTGTACTTGGCATAAATTCTGATCCAGTTACCATAAAACATATCGAATGTACTATTGCGGACAAAGCATGGGAAAATGGATGGTTACATCCTATTGCTGATGAGAATCGTATGCCTACTGGTAAACGTATTGCAGTAGTTGGAAGTGGGCCGTCTGGATTGGCTTGTGCAGATCAGCTCAACAAGGTAAACAATGCAAGAACACAACGATAATTTCTTAATCCGTAGCCAATAAAATTTTTCTTCAATTTCAAGCAATTTATTTGCTTATCATTTTATTTTCAGAGAACATTTATTAAACAGCTTTATCAAGAAAATACTAATAGAAATAACTCACAAAATTAAACTATTAGAAAGTAATCATGTACCTTTTCGTGACCCTTACAGGTTGGACATGATGTGACAGTAATTGAAAGAAGAAATTTACCTGGTGGTTTATTGCGCTATGGAATCCCAACTATGAAACTTTCCCGCGAAGTTCTGAATCGTCGATTAAATCTAATGAAAGCTAATGGTGTTAAATTTGTTTTAAACACACGTGTCGGTCATGATGGTCTTTCTCCAGAACCAAGAGACTTGAATTCTGTCTGTCGTGACTCAACAGACATTGAACATGTTTGGCCAGCTAAAAAATTACTAGATGAATTTGATGCCATAGTTTTATGTTTAGGAGCCACTTGGCCTCGAGATTTGAACATTCCAGGTAATGGTTTTGCAAATCGTTGTAAATAATACGATCACTATAATTGTTCAGTGTAAAATCACAACAAATTGGTTAGATAATGAAAGCATAGGTTGTTATCAGAATCTATAGTTGGATGTCAAAGGCAATATTCCCCGATAAAGTAGGATACTGAAGATGCCTCGAGCATATCGGTATCTGTTACTTGACTTCAGTTAAGAAATGTTTCTTTCGATAAAAAATCAATCTTTGATAAGTAGGGCTTATAGAAAGAATAAGACGAAAATTGACGCAATTCTCTGAAGCTTATGATAAACTAAATAAATGCTTTCAAAAGCAGTGACCGATTTAATACAATAACAATCACTTCGTATAATCAGTCTACTAGATTTGAGCTATGTAGATCATTTAGATATGAAAATCTTGAGACCACTTATTAATGAGATTGCCAGAATATAAAACGAAGATTTACCAAACTTTTATTTAATCATACTGGTATATACTTTCGAACTTCAAATTATCGTATTGAATTAGTTTCGTGTTATTCAGTATTCATACCGTGTGGTGGTGGTAACATCAATTGACTGGAAGGCGTCCGGTAATTAAATTATTTGTTTCCCGTCTTGCCTTTTTCTTGTACGTATCAGAAACAACAAAATCTACTTCCGTTGATAATAACCTACATTTCCACACATTATTATTGCTAACGGACTAGCTTTCCTGTCTATCTAGCATAAACCTTTGGAGTGACATTATTTTAGGATTTTCATTTTACAATCTACATAATCTAATAGATGTTATATTCGTTTGAAAAACGTCAAATTAAGTTTAAAAATAAGCGGAAACAAAGTTTTATTATCAATACATTTTCTCTGTTAAGACTGAAGTCATTTGATCAGAAAAGAGAGAAGAAATGCTAAGTCTTCTGCTTGCATTTACATCGAAGAACTTGAATTGTTTATTTGTGTTATTCTGTATACTTAGCTACAAACAGTGGTAGAAAAGCATTAATATAAATAAAATTAATGCTGAGTTTTAGGAACAAACCAGTCATTCAGTGACTCTGTAGACATTAATTTTAAATGACAAGGTAAACATTGATAGAACTTGAAGAATAACATGAATTCATTAGATATTTCATGTTTTTCGCAGAGGCCATAGCAGCCGGGAGCTTAAAACCTGACCTCAGTTTTCAAAGAGAATACGTGATCAACTTTCAACAACCTTGGTGATAACAGCAACGTTTGGTTCTTATTTTCCAGAACATTATCTTTCCTTTTGCATCACTACTTATAGTCATTATTCTGCCACGTTGTGACATATTTCTACGATAACCACCACAAATATTAAAAAACCACTTCTAGCGCACTTAGTTTTTATTTTGAATTGACTCCCTTATCAATTTTATTGAGATAAGTAATAAATCAATTCTCTTATTTTTCGAACTTATTCATCTGTATGTAGCTGTTGAGAATGCACGAAATACCTAGTGAATTCATGGTATTCTGTAAATTTTATCGTTCTTGCTTTACTTTAACTTAAATAAATTGTCGAATGTTAGTAGTGTTATAACTTGGTTACTCAAGTGTAGTTGTATCAGTGAAGTGCAAGTTTAAAACACTCTAACCAGTTAAGAGTGAGAAGTCAGATAGTTCTTATCTAGTCAGTATGCTTGAATGTCCAGTTATACATACTCTTACCTGCACGAGTTAACAGCATGACCGAAGTAATCTTAATTCACGTCAGTCACTAACACTGTTCAATTTGTATGTGACTCTTTTTAAGGAAGTTAAATATTCACTGATATCATTGTTGTTATTATGAAGAAAATTGCTTTTTCGCAACTATATTATTTCAATAATATTCTTACTCTTCGCATAACTTTCTTTTAGGTCGCCAGCTTGAGGGTATTCATTTTGCTATGAGTTTTCTTGAACGTTGGCAACGTCATCAAGAGAAAAATAAGATTAAGCGCACATACGTGGATCTACAAAATGACAATAGTTTTGATCAAGATTCTATGGCTGCATTAGCCAAAGGGAAACGCGTAGTTATACTCGGTGGGGGCGATACAGGTGTCGATTGTATTGCTACGTCTGTACGCCAAGTAAGTCAGCTTTCTATGATTTATTATTTAATGGTTTTACTATTTAATAATATTTAATTCTTAATGCTTTGTAACCTAGTGACCGTAAAATTAGTGTGAACTAACAGAAGTACATATAATATATAGAGTGGGATTTTGGTGTACCTTTTCGATAATCTTGAAGATAACACTCTGCTTATTTATCTGACAGTCGTACAGAGATATGTACTGTGATTCTCTATCAAAAGATGATTTTATCAGCAGGAAACAATGAGATGAAAAAGTTACAATGTAAATTATATAGTTTCTTAGATTTAATGATACTCAATTACTATTCATTAATAATCGAAACGATCTTCTACAGGTTGTAGAAAAAGAGAAAACATAATGATTATTGCACTTAGCATTAGTTCAATGTACTAACATGACATAATTAAGCTAAATCTAATCTCATTCTTTTTCAAGCTTTGAGTGACAATAACAATCTACTATAAATGAAGTTCCTAAAATTCGGTTACCTTATATTTTTATAATTTTTTTCTAATAATACCAGGGAGCTGAACACATACGTGTGTTTGAGATTCTTCCACCACCACCAGCTAGTCGTGATATCAACGAAAACCCATGGCCTGAATGGCCTCGGATATGGAGAGTAGATTATGGGCATTCGGAAGTAGCCGTTCGCATAAATAGGGATCCAAGACAATTTAATACAATAACTAAAGAATTTTTAAACAATGGCAAAGGATCAGTATGTGGAATACGTACTGCTAAAGTCGAATGGACCAAATCGAATACTGGAAAGTGGTTAATGAATGAAATACTAGGTATGATTACCAACATCTTTTACATTATTAATTTATAATATTCAAGTGATAAATAGTCATTTTATCTTTGAAAAATATATTAAATAGTTACTGGATGTTACACTTTAGTTCTCTGAAATAACTTACACTGAGAGTCCTTAAATACTTGTCATTAGGATATTTTCATTCTTAATTAATCTGTTTACTGAAAATTCACTGTGACTTTAACACTAATCAAAACTACCTCACATGACAAGGTGATTACAGCATAAAAAATTATAATATCATGATCTATTAGATTTTTAAATATTTTAGCGTTAGCAATCACCAAGAGTGAACTTATTACATAAATCTTCACTATTCAATTTCCTTCCTACCAGATTCTGAAGAAACATTCGAATGTGACTTAGTTTTGTTAGCTATGGGCTTTATGGGGCCTGAAACTATGTTAGCCAAGGAACTTGAGTTGAATTTAACTAGTCAGTCAGTGATTCAAGTGTTATCTGAGAGACCATATACCACACACATTCCTAAAATTTATGCTGCTGGAGGTAAGCCAAGTATTTCCAGTCCTATTCATATATTTGTTTTTGTATTGTTTTATAAACTGGAATACAGTAATCATTTCACCATTTCTAACATCTTTGCTCTTCGAAAACTAGTTTGTTGTATACATATAATTCATTTCTCTAAGAATTCTAGCGACAATGAGTTCAATCTCTTTACTCCGAACTACAGGAAAATTGTCTTCAAGTAATCGGTCTTCTTTACTTTAGTTGAAATCTTATTAAATTTGATATCTCAGCTTCGTAAGATATTTTATCACTTAAAGACTTATTTATGAACACGTAATATCAATCATGAATTAAGATACTATGGCATACTTTGTTTTGTGGACCTGTAAGGTTTATGAGTTTAGAAGTGAAACCATCACATATCGTTGGAACTTTAGTGGAAACCTCAAAACAGCAAAAGTTTCATTGGTAACTATTTAATATGAACTTGTTAATCAGTCACATACTCGTTTTCCAGAGGTTCTTACATCAAAGTAACAATTTCGTAGTACCTCATATGCATTTTTTGAAATCATTAATTGACATCATATACTTGTAACGATAGTTCTCTATTTTACGCTTGTAGTTTGTAGTAATGTATTAATTAATGTATTTTGGGATATGATTTCGTTGTTTAGAAAACTTTTGTTACACTACGTTTTTCCGTCGTTATTGTCTAGCGTTGGAAAATACCTATACGAATATATAAAATCTATCGGTGAAGATACGGTCATTGTAGCCCGATAGTATAGCAGCTTCTGAATTAATTCCTGTGTGGTTAGAATGTCACTAACATAATATGATTATAATCACTATATTTTGCTTACTGGTCTTAATCAGAATAGGCCACACTTTGGATGGTATTATTTACACCAACGAAAATACTATTACTATTAACTAAGTTGATTATTCAATTCATCAAATGAACAATATAAGAGCTAATACATTAACTTACATAAAGTACTTTGTTGACTTCATAACTTAAACCTAAATCAACAAAAAAAACATGACGACTGAATAAATTAATTTCTATTTAAAAAAATGTAGTTTAGTAACTGTTTACTGTGCAATCAGAATATTTAATGAGTAAATATGAATCAGGATAGAAAAGCTCTACATAATTATCATTGTCAAATTCATTTAGCCATTTTAAAAAATTAACTGTTCATTCAAGTATTAGGCAAGCAGTGTATCTGAATTGTCCTGATAGTTTAATTAACTTGAATCAGTAATTGTAAATGAGTACAAGAAGATTTCAACCGTGTAAGTGTGATATAATTGAATTACATGTTCATCATGGATCCATCTTGAGTGACCAGCCGAAGCATGCAGGGCATCATTTTTTAAGTTTATTCACATAAAGGTATTTTTAAACATTACTGCAACAACACTTTCCATGTCACACAAAGATGGCTGAAATTATGTTATCAGAATACAACAAATCAATCTGTCATACTTTATTAGTGATGAAGCTTAATACTAACCAGTGTTTGTCGTCTAATCTAGTATAAATCTCTGTATGGCTGACTGATACAAAAGGGAATCTCTAAGTTGCTTTCAACTGAACTGCTCGATAATTTGTTAGTAATTGTCAACCTCTTCAGTAACGAGCGTTGCTTATGGGGTTTCCGACACTATTAAATGAATGGCTTTATCAGCAAATCACGATAAGCAGCAGTTCTTAATAGTTTGTAATTACTCTTTAATGGGATATTTAGTTACAAATGCGTTCAAACAATTTTTTTAGACATTTGGGAAGAATCTTTTCCACCAAATTTCACTGAATCTATTCACTGTATTCTGTAATAAGAAACGGTTTAGTTTCCTTCTTATCTTCAGAGAAATGTCAAATATGCTACTTTGATATTCTTATTCCTACTGTTTTGTGTACTTTTAGATTGTCGACGTGGTCAGTCTCTTGTGGTACATGCAATAAATGAGGGTAGACTTGCAGCACGTCAAGTGGATCTTGATTTAATGGGTAAAACACAACTCCCAGGTCCTGGCGGAATAATAAAATCTGCGAATCTAAGATAGTTTTTCATACCTCTCGAATGCTTTTGCTTGCATGCTTGTTTTCACACACATACAGTAACTTTATTCTATAGCAAAGAATATGATTGGTGCTGGAAAAAAAGAGTCCTATAATATTTATCATACTCAACCTTATGTTTGCCTATTTATAACGTATTTTCTACTTTAATCTCATGTTACGACGTTAATTACAGTCAACTCGCTTAATTACATCTTAAAATAAAAACATTTTTAAGACAAAAATATACATAATTTAAACGTTACTCTACCTTACTTATAGATAAAGCAAATAAACATGGTTTATTGGCTTCATTTATTCTTCTGTACTAGTTGTCGCTTTCATGAGAGTTACATATAACTTGTTCTTAAGGTATATGCAGACAAAGTCTCCAAAACTAGAGGTGAACTCTTTCCACTATTTTTCTTACTTCGCTAAAATGTCTTCAATGAGCTCATTTAATGTGTTATTTATTTTCGGCATTCCATCATACAGTATAATTTAAGTGAACACATGATTTTTCATAAAGTTACCTTCACCTCTACATTCTGCTTAACCTGTCTCACCGTTTCGTATGTGTTTATGTTAACATGTACGATTATTTCTTATCCTTCTGTTATTCGTTCTCTATTTGGTCTTGGAGTAAGATAATCAATCAGTGAAAAGAAGACGAAAGGAAAACTAAACACATGTTTTGTAGTTGTGTGAGAGAACACACATGTTAATGGTTGTAGAGAAGGGAAATTTATTTTTATTGGTATATACATAGAAGGAAGAATTAAAGTTGCTTGTATTGTTGTTATTATTACCATCATGATTATTAACATAACTGCTACAAACTATCATGTTTTACGTGCGTTTTACACTGCACATAATGTGTTCATCTTATTTGATGTTTCTAAAACTTTCTCCCTGGCAATTTGCCTATCTTTCATTTTTGCGCTCTATCTCTGTAGCTTTTCGTTATTGGTCTCTATTTGATAAATGTTACACATAATCTACTTGAAAAGTACTATATGGTCAAAAATTATTTTTAATGACAGCGATAAAGAAATACATTGGAGGTACTTTGTTTATTTTTTCTAAAAATAATTAACTCAGCTGGTTGATGGTGATACAGTAGGAGATGAGATGGGGGGGGGTAATACTCTAGACTAGAGTTGTATAAATGTAACAGTGATTGTTGATTCGGTAATAGTCAGAAGCTTTATTTTCTTAGTTGGGTTAGCTTGTAGTTGTGTTAATTGTTACCTCGTTAATTATTACTCAATAGTGAAGAAGAACCGAACGCTTCATCAACATAACACATAAAATGATTACACCGTGTTGGAAAACTTTAACGTTTCCTGATCACCCTTAAACCAATAAATCTTTTTTTCGTAGTTAGCATGCTTTCTACTGTTCTTCATTCATAATAACTTATTACTGACAATATGTGGTTGTAAAGCAGGTGGTGAGAAACCACAAAACATACTAATTTGTACTATTCTGCTATTATTGTCGTCTAATTAAACAGTGATTAGTGACTTTTGTTCCATACATGCAAAATATTGGTTTATGAATCTGCCGGAGAATAATCATAATAGTAAGCAGTCATTTCACTTTGTTTCAGTTCCTATATGATATATTCAGCCATGATATTTCATATAAAATGTCATGTATTTTCACTTCTGGTCAACTTGTGACTTGACGGTCGTTTGCGATGTCATGATGATGAGCATTTACTTATCACAATAAGTTGTGGCTTCTTAAACAAAAAGTCAGTAACTTAATTGAGTTTTCAAGTGAAGTATCGTTATATGCGATATACATAATTCATTGTCAAACATGAACAATGCGTATCCACAGCAGTTACCATTAAACCAGCTGATGTCGTAAATGTTTTCCCATCACAGTCTGTGCTCCCTATATATTCCGTTTCTTTAGTATTGGTGTGGGTAAGGCCTCCAGTGTTCTATGTATAATCAAGTCCTAGCATACATAAATCCAAGTAATGTTATCTAATTGATCATAAAGCTCTAGAATATATTTATTTCAAATAATTCTATAAGTTGAAACTTTCTGGAAAAATTCCTCATCGTCCCTATGTATCGCAAGATTAGGAATTAACTTTTATATTGACGTACAAAACATAGTGTTCTATACACCCATACTATGCAAAAACACTACTGGTTCTCGAAATATTTGCTTTGTTAAGTTGTGCACATTTGCATGGATGATCAGCGCGCACAAACATACATTTGGATAATGATCACATTTTTTAACTAACAACTCGAACCAAAGAGGAGAGGTTTGGTTTTGATAAATTGTTTAACACTATGCCCATCATCTATTCACAGTTTTGTAAATTCAAGCAAATACTGGATGTGAGTTAATCAACTTTAATATGAAATTTAGGCTAAACTATATATATATATATATATATATATATATATATATATATATATATATATAACAATTTAAAAAGAAAGTAATTACGGTGATAAGTTCAGATTAATAAAGCATTGTGGTATATTTAGTGATGAGGCGATAACATAACTTGCATTATGTAGAATGTTGTTCATATGACTTAGAAATGATGAGAAAGCGGGTGAAGTAGATGTATCGGATGATTGCTAGTAGTTGTTAGGTTAAACACCAAAGTAATAAAATGGATAAAAGAGTATTCTCATGTTACTTTAAGTAAGATTTTCTTCACAAAATTTATTTGTAACATTTCCAAAAGAGATTAACGTACGAATAAGAGATAAGTTAAGCTACGCTGTATAGGCATTTTGTAAAGCTTGTCTTTTACAGCTATTTTCTTATTCAAAAAATTTATTCAGCATTCATTTTACTCGCCATGCAACATTATTCTCTGGGCATTGGAATAATTAAACCTAATTACACTAGTGATAAAAATTGCGAAAATAATAAAATATTCAGATATTAATTGGTTAGCATTTTAAAGTTCAGATGAACATCCGAGATATTTGATGATGATACTTTAAATAGACAGGGTATAGGCGCTAAAGATGAATTCAATTTGGATGAGACAGAATTGCAGCGAATAAACTGGTAGAAATGTCTTCATAACAGTTGAATTTCCTCTCTTGAATATCGTGTAAGCAGATATATAGAGATAACTGCGAAGGTAAACTGTAGAAACAATGGGGACAAAAGTAAAATGTTTTAATGAATTGTATGAGATAGTTAGTGTTTTCGAAAAATGTTATTTTCTCTAAATTCAGTTTTTTTTTCAAGTAAGGAAATGAATATTTCTCCTGTATTTTCCCAAAATAGTTAGTTATATTCTATAAAGTGATGTAGTTTTGTTTTAATGTGGCTGCTGATAATTGAATCGTTTGACTGACCTCTGTTAACATTCGTTAGCCGTTATTTTTATTATGAGTTGTCAAAGATAAATTGTAAACACTTATCTTTAGAGATGGTAAATTGATTTCTTTCCTACCGATGATTAAATACAAAATCATCACTCTGTTTTGAAGTGTAAGTCAAAACTTCATTTACGTAGGAGACACCGAATCAGACTAACCATTAGTTTTCTTGTCGTTTTTTTCGTCAAGTCTGATCTCGATTGGTGACTATATGAGGTATAGAGACAGTGAACAACAGATTTTATTCTAGTATAAGACTGCTTAAAAACTTGCTCCCTATTCTACACCAGGTAACCGAGCCCTAGATCTTCAAGTTTTGTGGTGAATTCACAACCACTTGGCTCGTTGTTTAAAGGTACGATTCCTACTCCGCACAATTTGTGGTATAGCTCCTCATTATTGATACCTGTCTGAACCCATTGTTTTCTCTCTATAACTTTAGGGTAATCTTGAAGTTTATCACTAGTGAGGTGATTATCGAAATTGAGTTGAGGTGGTTTTGTGGAGACTTTTATAATTTGTCATTTGTATTCATCACAAGTCTGATAATAAGGACTAAACACCTCTGATCGGTTTATAACTTATGAAATAGGACACTTACATTTATTTTTTAAACCAGTATTATTCTTGTTTTTTGTGTAAAGTGTTTTTACTATGAGTATGACACTTCACATCACAAAAGAACCTATATGTTTGTAGAAAAGTCATTCTGCTCTTTTACAACCATTCATTAGAGCTTTCCATCATTAAGTAAAATTTTATGAACAGTCATCACTCGACTGAAGCCAATTCTGATAATCGATCTCACTTCCATAATGGTACATTCTCTATTGCGTTATCTAAAAATGTATTCGATAAATCTGTATAGCTGAAAGCATTTGCTATGTCAATCAGAATGCAGTTGGTTGGTTTCAACCGTGAAATCTCATTTAATATATATTCTGTATTACACACTATTTATTGCTTTTAAATGGTTTATCTCCAGGTATCCTCCTGCATGTCTTTGATCCTAGTGTAATATTTTTTTAGTATAAATACAACCAAAATCAGCAATTTACTCAGTGTCATTGAACCACTTTCAACTTTAAAGTAGATGATGTTAAACAAGTAGAGCAACAAATTTCCCGCTGAAGTGATTGCGATGAATAAATAGATCGGTTTTTTTAAAAAAATAGATTTATTTACTAACCGTTAACAACAGTAAACCGATCAGTACATAAAGAATAATTTGATAGCTTGGTTGTGCCGCTGACCACAGAAACTCGAAACAACCCTAGAAAAAGTCAAACAAGATTAGAATGCAATAGCAGTGAATAAACCATTCATTTGTTTAGAAATACAAAACGATGAGATGACTGTCTCTCAATAAAAGGCTGAGTGTACTGTGTAACAGTCCGCTCTGTTTTTACCTATGGATGTGAAGCATTGATTATGAAAATAGAAGATATACGTAGGTTCCGGGTTTTTATCACAAACGTCTTAAAAGTATATCATAGAATGATTAGGTAAGCAGTGCGGATGTTAGGAAATATAGAAAATCAGTTGATGATGTAAGCTTTCAATGACTGAGAGGATTGGAACATGCGTTGCATATGCCTGACCGCCACCTGCCTTGTCCCACGATGTTGACTGACATAACTATAATAATGTGCAAACCGAAACAAGGGATTAGCACATGAAGCATTCTACTGTTGCTTTAAGCTATGTTAGTAGATGCAAACTACTTAGTTGGGGGTCCGCGTGATAATCATGATCAGTGACTGATACACTGGGCACATAAAAAAGATTGGTTATCTTCACAAACTGTTTTTTGGTTGACTATTTCATTATTTTTAATTATATACAAAATGATCATTTTATTCCTATCACTATTAAGTTGTTCTTGTCCTATCCTTCCGTTTAACGCACTAACTATCAGTATATCATTTCTGATTATGAACTACGGCTAGTTGATTGTGTATACGGAACTCCAGTTCACATTCACTATTACTCTTATTTTGTATAAATGTTAGCTTTCTAGTTGGTTGACAGTGTGGTCTGATTTTGTGTATATGAAAAGGAACGTTTGAAATACAGTAGGATTCTGTCTAATTGGTTCTTCGATCTTGTGTTAACTTATTTCCGGCTAGGGACAAAGTAGGCATCAGGCAGACATTCAGGGACCAGCTAAAAACTCAGATTGGCACTAGCTATTGTGTCTTCGTGCTCACATGGACGCATAAACCACTTGATCATACACATCATTCATATCAGCTCCTTTCTAATGGTATAACATTGGGTAACGTAGCTCAGATTCGGTCACAGTGGCGCAAGTGTATTCACTTTTATATTTTTCAAGATCCTACGCCTAATTATTCTGCACACACAGCTCTATTCCTCCTGTTCTATACTTTTGTCGTGCTCTATTTGTAAATTTGATGACGTGCTAATGTGGTATGGTAATTTGGACTTGAGCATACAAGTCCCCGGTTCTACTCTTTTCAGTACTGACTGAATAACTGACATTCTAAAGTTTTATCGACGACTGATTTTAATCACGTACGGTTTCATATGTACCTTCTTCCGTCTCAAGTATTCAGAAATGCATATACTCCTAATTATATGCATGTTCACATCTTTTTGAAGAAAAATTGTCTCTAAAAAGTTACTTTTAATCAAAACATTGTTTTAAACAAGCCTATGAATAGTGTACGAAAATGCTGGCAATTAAACATGACATCTAAACACCTTAAATGCTCCACTGACATCGATGTAGCATATATATATATATATATATATATATATATATATATATATATATATATATATGAGAAATTATTTGATATTTAGTTTCGAAATTTAAAGACGCCAGGAACGAAAAAACGACTGGCCAAATTCTTATCTTAGTTAAGTGACTACTTATTAGTGTGAATCCCTGACTTTTTTAACAATAGAATATAATAATTTCATGCTAAAACACTTATCTTGAAATTATTCTTTGTGAGCCGATATCCTATATCAGCTATCTTTAATTCTAACTAGATTTGTCCTATAATCTACTATCTCTTATTTGAAATCCAACTACGAGTTAGAATGCATGTTGACTAGTTTATATTCGAGAACATCTATTAAGCGAATAGCGTCAAAATGTAATTCATGATAATTGAACCATTAAACTTTCATCAAAATAAAACATAATCGCTGATGATATCTTGTAGAAGTTTTCGTGAATACGAACTCATCATAAATAAATTTTCATTTCACCTTTATTATCATTCCTTCAATATGACATTTGATCCACAAGTACGATGTACAAAAATATTTCATTCATTTTTGAGGGATTTATGTACACACATATCAGTATCATTTATGTAAACCAAATATTTGAATTCAGTAATGATCGTAACCGCGTACAGTTTCTCATTCTACAATTCAGCTCATTAAACTAAAACTACTTATTTATCACCGTTCTCATTTTGTGTTCAATCTTTTACTTTTCTGTCAGTATTTAACTTATTTTACAAAAGCGTCTACTACATTTGGTAATTGATGCACAGGCTACTTAACAATTCCAAATTTGCTTCTAAAGCCTACTTGTTTCTGTGCATTTTTCTTCATTAATACATTTGTAAACAATCTTCGCATAGCATATACTTATTTACCGTCACTGGATAACTGTTATAATTTCCATTGCATGAACGAAGTTATTAATGAAAGGACACTATCTTCCTGAATGTTGATGTTAGCATCTCTGATATATAATGACGAATACTGAATTCAATTTCCACCCTATCGACTACTTCCTCTTATACTAAAAAGTCAGTAGTTAAACTTACTGTATCCTTATAACTATTCTGCGATGTTGGACGCTCCCAGCATTCCTTATCCTTCATGTCCTTACAACAAGAGGCTGGAATCTTATCTAAAATAGACAAAAAAGATAGGTAATTAGATTTATTTTCGACCGGTGAACTCTTCAGTAATATATACAATTAATTTTCCCTAGGATCTTGGCTTCACAGGCGAGCGTATCATATGTGTTACATAAATTTACATTACCTTAAGAAGTATTCTGGCACTCATATCTCTCTGTCATATATGCTAATATTATTATAGCAATAATTAAGTGAGAAACTTAGTTACATGTGGTTCAGTTACTTTGATTCTGAACCTGTGTATTTATATAAGTTGGATTGTGATTGGCAAGTGGAATCCAGGACACGCGTTTCGTCCTATTTGGGACTCATCGGCTGGATGTGCCTGCATCCCAATGTTGACGTTCATAGTGGGATTCGAACTCAGTCCGTTTCATGTAGAACGCCACCGCGTTTACCACTAGGCTACGGAATCCAGACAGTCACACTTGTGCTTCAGTCTATAACAAAACAACAGGAATATACAAGTTCATCTTAATACCAATATGCCCGTTGCACAAGTGTAACTGTCTGGACTCAGTAGTTTAGTGGTGAACGCGGTGGCGTTCTACACGAAACGGACTGAGTTCGAATCCCACTATGAACATCAACATTGGGATGCAGGCACATCCAGCCGATGAGTCTCAAATAGGACGAAACGCGAGTTCTGGATTCCACTTCCCAGTCACAATCCAACTTATATAATACTTGTGAAAAATTCGCTATATCAAGGTAATCCGCTCAGGATGCACATATAGCAAGAATGATTGACCAGCTTCAGTCTATAATAAATCAACGGGAATATACAAATTCATCCTAATAATGTGTATTTATAGTTTAAAACCACGAGTATCTTGAAATACTCATTTTTTCTTAGTCAATATCAAACAGTGCAGAAAGAAAGCAAACGATTATTTCGTTGCCGCATTTACAGTCCTGATACATTAAGATTAGATGTGAACTTATGTTAAATAATCTCATCTGTTGGTGATTAAATCACTATTACACTAAAGAACAATTATGATTTTCTAACCAGTAGCATAGAATCACACTAAGTTTACTACATAAGTGAAATTTCAGATTGCCAATTTAGCATAGATAACCTTAATTACGAACTTGTACTCCAACACCTTTGAAAATTTTAGATGAATAAAAACACACGAAATTGTGAAAATGATTGTCTCTAAGTGTCGTATTGCTATTTATTCTCGAGTCTTTCACAGTTTAAACCTAAAGTTAAATTACTACTGATCAAGTAATTTTGAGCCATGGTCTTTAAGACCGGTTGATAGATCTACACTTACCACAACCACTCAGACATTTATCAATGTGGAACTCTTATTGTAAATGACAACTAGTATCAATAAAATTTCTGGATTTAAAATGATATTAGCTATTAAGACACTTGCAGTCTTAAATAAACATAAGTAAAGTATGCATCAGTTGTTTGATTTCACTTCTCACTCAATATTTCTTTGGATGTTTGCATGTATAGCCTACAGACGTTTCAAAAGTAAACACCAAATAATATTTCAAATAATCTATAGACATGAACAACTGAAAACTTATTTCCCAGTAAACTTTGGAATGATTAAATGATGTAATCAGACTTACAATTTTGTCGTTTGAATGAATCATTATCTTGAAAATCACGATAATCGAAAGAACCACAGCATTTATGCTTAATTTGAATACAAATGAACACAAAAGAGATAGTTACATTACTGAAAAATTGACGAGACGTCCATGAAAGTCCAAGTAAAACGAACACTTAGTATTCCGCTGTATATCACTTAAGGTACATTTGTTTCGCTCTCAAATTTCCTTGTGATGTATGAAGAAAACAATAGTGCACATAATAATACCAGGTATACTAATTTTTACATAATACTACTGTACATGTCAGTGCAACACTGATGTAAGTTTGGAGAAACTATATTTTCGTTCAGGTTTAACAGCCTGGTTTCTCTAAAATCTGACTTTAATATCCCGAATTCGTCTGAGTTAGATAAATATTAAGAACCAGCGGAGTTTAACTATGTCAGGTGAGCCGGTTACCCACCGATAGATTATTGGATGAGGTTGCACAAATAACTCACAAATTAACTGAAGTTAGAAATATCAACCATCTGAAGCTGGTTCAGTGGTTTAGTGTCCAATGCAGAGCCTGAAGGTCCTAAGTTCGATCCCTCGTCGAGTTGTGGACTCACAGTGCCGAAGAGTCCCATACTAGGACAGAAGAGTTGATCAGTGCTTTCTGGTCTCCAATGGCTGTCTAACTCAGACCAATTCATGATATCCAGTTAACAATCAGCAATCTCCACAACACTCAATTGTAATGTACGGAATAGTTGAATCCCTCAAATAATCTTATGGTTAGGCTTGAATAGGAACTGAATAAGTAGAGGATCTCTTCAGGAATTAGATAATCACTTGACTTAAACAGACATTCTAAATCATAATTTACATGCATTTTTCAGTAATAGATGTATGAACACCAACGGTAAAACGATCTAAGGCCAATGTGTTTTGCTAATTTTAGCCATGTATCTTTACATAACCAATAAATAATGTAGTTGTAAGTTAATAAATCAGATTTTAGAAAAACAAAAAATTTCAACAAAAACAGTAAATGACAGTGATAAACAAAAATTGACTGTTACTGAATGAAGTGTTGAACATAACGACACTGTTCAGTGAATTATACACCATAACACATAGCAAATCATCTGATTAAGAAAAACAGTTGGACAATAAATATTTACAATTTTTGTCAGCCGATATGGCGTAAACCAGTTTTCAAATATGCAATTGCTAAAAATAGTGCATTTTGTTAAGATGATACGAAATGGGTTTTCGGAAACTGTTTAGGAAACATTTTCTGATGTGTGTAGATTTTCTTATATTAGTCTAATTAAATGGGTGAATCATTTAAAATATTGAATACCTTTTACATGCTATCTTAACAGTTATAAGTAGTAAACAATTGGTTATTACACATTGATGTAATCCAGTTTGCATACCACGATGCTACTTACATCGTAGACTACTTGCATGTACATTTACTGAATTACTTGTATGATACAGAATTCATGGGTTAGCTTCAAGTTTGTATATGGAACCATTCCAATTGACTTTCAGTCAGTGAATGTAATCACTTCCTATTTATTATGTTGTCACTGGAGAGTCACGAAAGATTCCAGTTGATGAAATCTTACTAATGCCTAACAAATGAAGTCAAGTAGCATTCTTAACAAGTTTTCTCTAAGCTTCTTGGAATGCGCTGACATAATGTTTTGGTTCTGTCTCTTACAAGCTTAATGAGGCTTCTAAGAAAGCTAACTTTCATACACAAGTATGAAAAAGAATTAATTGGTTACCAAATAACCAGCCATATCATCTACTAGTTTCTTCAAGCCATAGCCTTTGATTCGGTGTAAATTGTGATCACGTGAATTAGAGAGCCCCAACAATCAACACCTTTTCACCAAATAACACTTACTTTTGTGAATTTATCATCTAGCTTTTAGAAAATTACTAGTTTTCAATTACTGTGATTTTTAAGTATCAGAAAATAGTGATAACTAATACAGTGAATTATTTGTAAGTTTAGTCTTCTTAACGTCCAGAAACCCATCCTTAATCTTGATAATAAGTTCATGCTAGTTGTTTTATAAATTTTATTTGCATCCTACCCTATTTGATTATAAAGACTAGTCATTTTACGTTGTACTATATTTTTCTGTTATAAGTGTTATTTCTGTTGAAATAAGAAACAGTCTGTTCTTTATAATTAATATGAGTTTTATACAGTGTATACTCTTGACTACAAATTGTCGTTATAGTAAGTTCTCGCATAGTAACTCACTGTTATCACTTGATCTGTATTCATTCAAAGGTAAGTTTCAATGAAGTGTTTGCGTAAGTGCTAAGACTTAATATCAATACTCCAGTTATTTTCAGTATTTGTACACAGCTGACAAAAAACTTCAAATGGGATTTACTTGCTTCTTGTCCTGTTAAATTCTTACGATAAAGAAGTATGTCCGTAATTGTGATAGTCAGATTATGGAGTCAGTTTATTACATTTAGTTGGTAGTGCATCTATATATAACACAATTTCACTTTCGTTACATTGAAATAACAGAAGTAGCCATGTTAATAAATAAAACAGATATATTTATCTTACCTTCTGTTGAATTTCATTAACAAATACAGTGAAACCAGTATTTGGTGGAAAATTATTGTCCATATGATAATCGCTAGTAATTGATCTTCTATAACTTATACCCAACTCGTTACGGAACTGGGATTCGGACGTGGAATTCACACATCGTCATGGAAACGTGGCACATAGAAGAGATAGGCAAAAATAGAGAAAAATTGTGTTGTTATACATATTCGAACTTGCATCCAACATAATCAGATAATGCAATTTGAAAACATAACGAAAAGACTAATTTTAGTTTCCGAAACAGTGACATCAGCCATAACGATAAAAGTCGTTTGGCATTCAGTATTTGTTTTATCCTAGATTGAATTTAACGATTAGAACATATTTACAACTTACACCAGCTTATGACTAGGACTTCAAGGTTTCACTGCGAAAAATATTATTCATCTGCTAAATCAAAATTCGGTGGTCGTCATTATCTAATACAATTAAATTGCTATCAACTTACGTCATCAAAGTCATTCCCACTCAGAGGCAATCAGCTTGACTTGAAAGTTCATATATTTTTATTAGAGCTCTAGGAAATTGACCCCAAACTAACTTATTGGTGAGAATTCTTTCAATAAATTGCTAATTGAAACAACTCTATTGTTTAAATAAATATTTCTCAAAATTTGAACTAATAGACTGACATAAAAGTAGACGCCAGTTGTGTAGAAGACATTAAGTGTAAATTGTATTTAGAAACTTTTAGTGATTGAAAACTAAATAATTAGATCCTACCGTTTCACTCCTCTATTTTGTTCAAGCCTCTTCAAGGAAGCATTGAAAATCAAATTTATCAAATCAGACAATGTCCAAAAACGATCCCGAAGTTACATTTTATCTTATCATGTCATAATTCTGAATTAAGTTGAATTTTGACTGGCAAGTGGAATCCAGGACGCGCGTTTCGTCCTATTTGGGACTCATCAGGTGGATGCACCTACATCCCAATGCTGATGTTCACAGTGGGATTCGAACCCAGTCCGATCAGGATGCACATATGGCAACAGAGACTGACCAGCTTCAGTCTATAACAAATCAACGAGAATATACAAGTTCGTCCTAATAATTCTAAATTGTTTACAGTATCTGTAAACACTTGAATTGAACAGTGACATTTGTAGGTGTGCGCATCTGTATACTATTGACAACAACAATTCTGAGAATATACAAATCACGAGAAGAGTCAGAATAAAAAAATTCTTCTGCACTTGGTTTTGTGGTTTAATTTGTTGCTTATGAGGGTTCTGAATATATATTATATGAAGTATATTTTCGTTCCACTGATGCTCTCAAATCTACATCAGTAAAAGCCAAAGAAGTGATTCCAAAAGACGGTCAACAAAATGATGTACATTCAATCAAGTGTAATGATTGCAATGAGTGAACCATCCAGATAGTTGAACATAAGGACAAAGAAACATAAACTGTATTGCAAACATGTCCCCGAATTTTCACAAGAAATGATGAAGCTTGAAATTAGGTCAACGGTAACATTACAATCATTAAAAACAAGACAACCAATCAATTTAGACAGTACTGGAATTTTTCAGAAAGATCTCAGTTCCTATAAATATGAAAGGGATCCAAATAAATTGAACAGAAAGAATGAAGTACAGTTAGACACACCACGACAACTGTTAATTATCAAACAAAATTTTAGTCTTGACTATCCAATTTAATTTTTGATTAACATGAACGTCAATGAGTAAGTTTTAGATTTATCTTACACTAAATAATTGCACAGTCATGTTTTTTTGACTGTCAATACATTATTTGTTATGTTATTTATCTCCTATTGCCTATGGTCATACATAGCTATACACTAACTGTTAACATAATGCTAAGATCATTTGTTTACTGGAAATTTCGACACTTTTTTTTTTAAACACAATCACCCATCCCCTAAATTGGAAATTCCTTCAAACCTTCTCCCCACCTACGTAACACAGTCGACCAATAATATTACAATTCTTGTCACCATACCTACAAAATACCGCGCTACTGCGGCAATCCTCTCAGAATGCACTTACATTAACAAAGGCTGGCCAATTTCAGTCCATAGCAGCGCTAACTTACAAACTGAAACGATTTAGTAGTTTATAAAATGAAGTATCGTCGGTTTACATTATTCGATGATGTCTATAAATGGCATCATCTCAAATATCAACCATTAGTACTTTTGTGTGATATCGCCATATGTACTGAGATTAATTACCGTACATTTTGTTTGTTTGTCGGTAGTGTTCGTTGACTAGTCCCATTCAGCGGAAATCTGTGTCCAAGGAAGAAATAAGTAGAACGATTATCAAGTGATTTTTACTGAAGAACGTCGAATAGATATGAATATTTATGCTAAATTACTAGAGTAAATCTTGACAGTTGTTCTAGACAGTGTGTCGAAATCAAGACTGCTATCCATAGCTTGCTAAGAAGCCATTTGTTTCCAGTACTGTTCGCATTCATGATCGTGGACTTCATTTACACCATATGTTGATAGTGACTATTCCTGAAAAACGTTCTCAGTATGTGGTTGAGATCATTCTTTCAATCAAACCTTCCACGTAAATTTCGTGCTCCTTAAAAGTGATAAGAATCAATAACTTATAAAAGATTGAAAACCCACTTGATTTTATTTAAGAGATCATGTAAACATTAACTTAATAAAGAAAATATAATGGTATACATATTCTTCGTAAGTTCAGATCAAACCGACCAAACCGATCAATTCGTGGTTGGGACAGCTTATTCTGAATAATATGCTTATCTAGTATCGATACAAAAGTATCTGTGAAAACCAATAGTCTTGATAGTCAAACGTTCGTTTTGGGGCTTGATGGCCCTGGGTTATGTAAAAAGTACGCAGTACTGAGAAGCCTCAGACTAGGACAATACTGGTCTCAATTATTTCCTAGTTTTTACTGGTATTCAGCTGAGATCAGTCTGTGATGAATGCAAACAACAAATCAAGCTCAATCTATTTGAAGTCAGTTACCGGATATTTTCAGTTTTATCCCAAATTAAGTAACACATATTTTAAAACAACTTATAAAATATAACAATCATCATTATTAAATTGTCAGATTGCATTGTTCGTAAAATTTAGATAATTATAAGTGATTTAGGTAAAACTAAGTAATACTGACGCATACAGTAATGAGTTTTTTATTGACTTGGATACAGTATAAAATAAAAAAAAAGAATAAACTTACCCAATGTTTACGTGTTCCAAATACAATGGTGAATACAAGCAGTGCCAAAAATATAACTAGAAGAAATGCTGCGTACTGAAATAAATTTGATATGAAACAATAGAGATAAACAGAGAGAAAACAAGACAGGTTATCTCCATAATGTTTTTGATAGATCAGAAACGGTTTATTTTAACGGTGATAATAGGTAGTTAGTCTGTGTTCGAATTGAGCTATTTGTTAAGTTTAAGTTTTGGATAGAAAACATCCCAGCATCAAGCTGGATACCATCATTATTTTAGCGTTACTTCTATTCAAAAATTCATTGACGAAGATATCTGATTAGGTATAAAAACATGTGAAATAGAATTATAAATTAGAAAATCATCCAGGTTGGACAAGTATTTCACAATCTGTTAGCTTTAATTTACTGGTTAATATGCAATGATTAATCTTTTTTCATTACTGTTGTTTATTCTTCGGAAAGTATCATACTAAATTAACCATCGTGGTAATAAGGTTTCACAAGTTTCATGCACTCTTGGTATGACGCTAGTGACCCTGTATTCACTGCGTGACACAAAAAATAAACGATGGAGCCAGTAACGTTATGTTGCTTCGTTTCAGAATAACATACTGTGTAGAATCTAACAAAAGAATAACCTAAGGAATAAAATTAGTGGAAATAATACTAGTAAAGAGCCAAAAAGGAGAATGACAATAAGAGATAATTGGTTATGAATAACAATTTATTTTGGAATTGGTGGTATTTTATAAGTGGATGAGTCCATACCACATTATTGCATAAAGATAGATGAATAATCCGTATACTTGACTTTTCAAAGAAGGTAGCAGAAATAATTTGGCGTAGTTATTAGCCACCTTGTTAACGTGAAGCATATATTGTTACTCCTAGATCCAATTTGGTATGCATACGTAACAAATCTGTTTCTGCTCAAGGGGTTGGCAACCCCCATCCCGTAAAAACAACATCCTTGTTAAAAATCGCTTACCAGAAAAAACCTTTCTAACCATTTTAACTCTACCCTGGTAGTTGCAAGGTATTCATTTCGAATAGTTATGACGCCTCATGATGAAAGCCGAGTTTCTTCGGAAGTCACCAGGCCAATGCCTCTTCCAACAACCAGAAAAACAATTAATATAGGTACATGGAATGTTCCCACGATGTAGGAGACAGGGAGAATCACCCAAGTAGCTGAGAAAATGAAAAGATACAACCTGGAGATACTTGGAATAAGTAAAACCCTTTGGTTACAAGCTGGACAGTAAAGATTGGCCTCGGGAGACATACTGTTATACTCTGGTCATGAAGCAGAAAATGCCTTGCACACACGGGAAGTGGTACTAATGCTGTCCCAAGAAGTACGAAAAGCATTGATAGGATAGGAACTTCATGTACCTAAGATCATCAAGGCATCTTCTAAGACAAAGAAGGAGGGGATTACAATGAATGTCATCCAGTGCTATGCTGCAACCAGCTACAGACACGACGATAACAATGACCAGTTCTATTCGAGGCTGAAGTCAGTCATCGGGAAGAGCTCAGCCATGGACCTGACCATTCTAATAGGAGACCTAAACGCCAAGGTTGGAATGGACGACACCGGATATGAAGACATCGTGGGACGACATTGAATGGGGGGGGAAGGAACGAAAACGATGAGAGATTTGCAAACCTATATGACTTCAACAAATTGATTATAGGTGGCACAATATCCACCCTCTGCTCCCAAAAATGCATACACAAAGCTGCATTGGTTTTATCAGATTACACTACCGAGAACCAAATTGACCACATCTGCATCAATAAGAAGTTCAGAAGGACCGTGGAAGACGTAAGAGCGGAAAGAAGAGCTCATATAGCTTCAGATCAACACCTGGTAGTGGCTAAAATGAAAGTGAAGTTGATGAATCACTGAACAACTGGGGCGGCGGGATACTAACGAATTCGACGAATTTAAAATAACTATGAACAATAAGTTTCAGGCATTTCAGGATCTACTAAAAGAAGATGGAACTACCATGGGGGACTACTGGAAAGAGATTGAGGAAGCAAAACTTCAATAAGTCAGGAGGTTTTCGGGTGTAAGCTGCGCCAACATAAGTAGTGAATCTACACTGGTACTCTGAATAATATCGAAGAAAGGAGGAGCAAGATGACAGCGATCATTAACAGAAGAACAAGAACAGAGAAAGCCAAGATCCAGGCCGTGTACACCGAAGCCAAAAAGCAGGTGAAGAGGAGCATTAAGTTGGATAAACGGAATTATATGGAGGACCTAGCAATGACGACAGAAAAAGCTGCGAGAGAAAGAAATTTCAGGCACCTATAAGATACAACGAAGAAACTAGCTGGAAAATTCAGTAAGCCAAAACGACCAATCAAAAACAATGATTGCACTTTGAAGAACACTTAAATAGACCAGCCCCACTAACCCACCAGCCATCGAAGCAGCACCTACGGATCTCCCTATTAATACCAACCCACTAACAGTCTAATAAATAAAAATAACCATCCCAAAAATTACAAATGGCAAGTCAATAGGGCTAGACAACATAGCAGTGGAGGAACTGAAGTCAAATGTAGAAGCGAATGCAAAGATATTCCACATTTTCTTCAGGGAAATTTGGGAAGAAGAAGAAGTATCAACAGATTGGAAAGAAGGGTGCCTCAGCAAGATGCCAATGAAAGATCTTAGCAAGTGTAAGAACTACAGTCGCACCAATCTATATTCAGTACCATGAGAAGTCTTCAATAGAGTGTTACTGAATGAAAGATCCAGTAGACGATTAACCACGGGATCAACAAGCCGGATTCCTCAAGGATCGATCATGTACCGACCAAATCGCGACTCTACGGTTTATTATTAAACAATCATTTGCATGAAATTCACCATATTGCATCAATTTCCTCAACTACGAGAAAGCATTCGAAAGCGTAGATAGGTAAACATTATGGAGCCTTCTTCGACACTCTAGTATACCTAAGATGATAGTCAACTCCAAACGGAATTCTTATGATGGACTACACTGTAAAGTCGTGCATGGTGGTCAGCTCATAGATTCATTCGAAGTAAGGATTGGTGTTAGAAAAGGCCGTCTGCCTTCACACTTACTCTTTCTGCTGATGATTGGCTGGATCAGGAAAACTGCAACATCTCATGGTAAGCTCGGAATAGAGTGGACAACATGGATGCAACTAGATGACTTGGACCTTGCAGATGACCTAGTTCTTCTATCCTACACAGCAACAAATGAAGGTGAAGACGGACGGTGCGACAGCAGCATGTGCAGCAGTGGGCCTCAATATACACAAAGGGAAAAGCAAGACCATTCGATACAATTACACGGAGAAATTTTTGGAGACGTAGAAACCTTTAAATACCTGAGCAGCACGATTTATAAACAAGGAGGGTTTGATGCAGGTGTGATGACGTGGATTGGCAAGGTAAGGGCAGCATTTCTACTACTGAGAAACATCTGGAACTCAAACCAACTGTCAGACAACACTAAAGTCAAAGCTTTCAGCACAAATATAAAGATAGTTCTGTTGTATGGAGCTGAAACTTAGAGAACCACGAAAGTCATCCTTCATAAGACAGAAGTATTTATAAACATCTGTCTGCGTAAGATACTTCTTATCTTTTGGCCAGATAACATCAACAACCACCTTCTGTGGCAGAGAACAAACCAACCATGAACCAGCCGAGGAAGAAATCAGGAAAAGAAGCTAGACGTGAATAGGACACATATTGAGGAAATCACCAAATTGCATAGCAAGTCAAGTATTAATTTGGAATCCTCAAGGCCAAAGCGGAAGAGGAAGACAGTGCGTCGGGAATAGGAAACAGGCATGATGAGAATGAATAGCACTTTGGAAGAGTTGAAAAGAAAAGTCCAGAACAGATTTGGTTGAAGAGTGCTGGTCGACAGCCTATGTTCCACGTGGGGTAACAGGTATTGATTGATTGACTGGTTGAATTCTGTATGCTAGAAAATTAGTATCAGTGTTTGACACTTACTGCTTACAACTAATCAAAGGCCAATCTGACTCAACGACTATTAAAATAACAACTAGATTTTAGTCAAAAAGGGTTTTTAAATTAATATTATCGGGAACAATTCCGAATCTTATTCTTAATCAAACTTACAGAACTGATGGTATACTAAGCCCTAGCTAGTGATGATTTTAGGAATGATTACTCTGTTAACGCAGAAAATCTAGTTCAATAAGCAATGAGTCTCACAACCCGTTGTTAATTGACTGAAAGGAACGCAACTTTATTCTCTTCGTTATTTTAAATTAGTGCCTTGCATTCAGTTTATGTATTTAGCCAGTTGGTAATAAAAAATGCATACTATATATTTACAAGTAATTATTACGCTGAGTCCTTGGCTTGCCGATAGAGAGAACCCTTAATATTTGCTTGGTCCGCAAAACGTTTATCAAACAAAGTCAAATTTAGTCGGTAACTTATTGGGAATCTTGGGAATTCTAAAGAATAATAATGAGATGTGTACGGAAATGTAAGCTCTAATTTCGCTATCTCTCTCTCTTTCGCTATATATATATATATATATATATATATATATATATATATATATATATATATATATATGCGTATACATATATTCCTGTTGATGCATGTGTAAATCGGAATGTCCGAAAGCAAGAACCAAGTTCCAAGTGTAGATCAGAAAAAATATTAAACAAAACAGGTGTATGCATGATCGAAATATGTAAAGGTTATCTATTTCCTTCATGTTATGCAGTAGTCATGTTCATTTTGATGATAAACTTATCAAATCTGTTTGTTACCACAAAGTGTTGGAATATTACAGAACAGTTTATTTTACTATGCTTATATATAACTGGATGATTTATTGTAACTGATAGTAGTACAAAAGTGGTGGATAAAAAGTTGGCTAGTGTGAAAAATAGGAGAAAATTGAAAACAAAGCAAGACAAGGGAACAATACAGAAGTAATAAATTTAGGGACTAGAATTTTAATAAGAACAGGAGTGAAAGTATCAGCTAGGGTGGAGAAACCAAAGCTTAACATCCTTACATAGTAACTGTGAATTACGATTAGGTTATCTGATAAGATGTATGTTACATAAGAATTAAGGTTACAATGTAGTGCCAACATATTCAAAAAATGTACTAGATTTTTATTTGAAGGTAAAAATAACTGGCTAATAAGTAGAATTATTCTTACTATTTAGCCATAATCGGTGTGATCACTATACCCCTGTTCTTCTTTTTTGATGGAAACCAATATGGCTTATGAATCGAGCATATCAGTTAGTAATCTTCTGAACAGTAACATTTAAATCGAAGAACTATAAGTCGCAATATTTGTTTGCAATCCTATTATGATATGCTTGTTTTTTTTATGTAAATTTATTTCTAAGTATTCGTAGCATCATAGACAATATTGTTATGGCCTATACTTAACCACTCAGGACGTATCTTATTAGGACCAATACAACAAATGTTAACCGTGAAACTGTTACTTGTCCCAAGTGATCAATACTAGCTATCCCAAATGGAATAGAGAGAGAACACAAGAACGTTGATACACCAGCCTAAAAGTATCATAATTATATTTCAGACACCTCTATATAAATGTAACCGGACCACGTAACTGGCCAATTACGATATTAATATCAACACACAACAATAATATTCATAATAGAAAAACAGGGTAATATGCTAAAAAAAATAACCGGTTCTAGTTTCTAAATGGAAAATGCTACACCGAAACAATATTTTTGAAAAATAGTGTTGAGAAGTTTCACCTCTTAGCTTGGTTGTCTCTCATAACAAGTATTGCTCAGGTCGCTAGTATATAAGTATGATCAACATAGAACCTAGCACATGAGTGCATCGGTCCAAGTTTGCCATACCTCAAAAACACTACAAGACTAATATCACATAATAGAAGTAGGAGTTACTTCAATGATAATAATAACGAAAACAAAGAAGAGTGAACATATAGAGTATGCTTCTGGGAGGGAGAAACGAAGAGTGGAAAGTTATGAAGTAATTTTGAGCTCATGATTTAAGGGAGGACAAAGAATGGATATACTTAGTCCACTGCGACCGATTGTGAACCATGTCACCCAGAAGTTTCCGACCACTAGTTACGTCATTCGCGAGGACCCCAACCGGGTAGTCTGCATCTACCAACACCACTCAAACCAGTAGTCAGTGATTTCATGGGCTGATGTCATGTTTTGGTTTGGTCACCCCTAACCCTCTTCTATCCTATTCCTACATTAGTCATCATCGCGTGTTGAGGTTGACGGTGGTTAGACATATGTAACACATGTCCCAACCACCTCAGCCGATAAAGATTCACAACCTCGTCGACTGATTTATCACCATTATACCTGATATCTAACTTCGTTGTTACCTACCCGGTGGTCTCGGCGAGCGATGTTTCGAAGACATCGATGGTCAAATATCAAGAACATACGGGTTTTGTCTACTCTTACTAGCTTTTTGAACTCGTACTGAGATTTCGTCAGAGCCCAACCGATTATGAATAATCAGACTTCCAAGATAAGCGAAGCAGTCGACGTGCTCAACTACCTCACTCCCTATCCTTAGCTCAGGTGTTGATGGAGACCAGTCCTTAAGTAATAGTTTTGATTTAGAGGGGGAGAAACGCTTTCCGAACATAGTTGCATTGGTGCCTATTGCTGTCAAAAGCTTCTGCATCGTATCAGCGTCTTCGCCAAACAGGACTATATCGTCAGCATATTCTAAGTCAATAAGTGGATTTCCTGGTTGGAGATCAATTCTTGAAAAGTCAGACGATGAGAGTTTAATTTCCAACAGTAAATCGACTATGAAATTAAACGAAAATAAAGATAGTGGGCAGCCTTGACGAGAACCATTTGAAGTTACAAGTTCGGATGACAGTTCGCCATATGCTTTGACACGACTAATTGTGTTTGAGTAAAAGGCTTTAACAAGTTTTATGTACTTCTGGGGCACGCCTTTCAATGAGAGACTGCCATAGAACTCCTCAGTCTACAGAGCCAAATGCCGCCCTCAAGCCAAGAAAAACCACCATTGTCGGGCACCGAATAGTATGTCTGTGTTCTAAAACCTGACGAATGGTGAATATCCGGTGTATACAACCGCAACCAGGTCTGAAACCAACGTGATTTTCTCGTATTTGTAGATCACGAGTTGTAGTTAAACGTCTGATAATTATAGAAGCTAGAATTTTAGACAGTATATTAGTCAAACTAATTCATCTATGGTTATCGCAAGACGACGTTGACTCTTATATACTGGGACGACTAACGATCAACATCAGTCAGTTAGGATAATGTCAAGTTCCCAAACTTTAGTCAAAATCTCAGTCAGCCTAGTCGTTAAAGTGGGATCATCATTCCTAAAGATCTCTGGAGTTAACCCATCTGAACCCGCTGCCTTACCACACTACAGCTATAGCTATAGCTTTTTCGAGGGGGAGTGCTAAATCGGTTTTCCATTCAGGCTGCCTGGAAATAGTGGGAAGTTCTGGAGCAGATGAAGATCAACTGAATTACTCGTTCTAAACGTCTAGAGTGAGGGTAGATAAGAGTTCCACCTTTTTCGGAGATTATCCCACTATCACTTGACTTTTTAATCCGTGGTTTCTTTTATTAGTCTGTAAAGTTACCTAGTGTCACCTAACGCCTCTGCGTTTCCCATCTCTTTCGTTTTCATTGTCCACCACTATTCACAATCGTTCCTCAGACTTTGTTAGTTTGTATCTGATTTCTGTTCGCTCCTCATCGTGTTCAGAGTCTGACGGGATAAGTTATCGGAAGTACATTAACTCAACAGACGTTGAGGTGGCTAGTGACATAATGTAGATTCTGTATCACTTAATTATATAGAGATTGGTAAACTTGAAGTTTCTAAAGATTAAGCTTTTTTTATAAAGTATAAATACGTTGGGTCGGGTTGTTAATGTTGAGGTGGGTGTATATTATTGTAGAGTCTCATATTAGAAAGATGTAGTTCTCTAGTGATTCCCTGTTACCATTGGCTATCTAGCTAAAGCCATGTTATGATGTAAAATTTCACATAATTCCTAATTTTTCTTCTCTCAGGTTAAACAATGTATCAAATCTTTAGATTTACACACAAGTTTTTCGATTAACACCTCACTAAATTGTAATAAAAACTAGTTTTATACCTGCGACTTTTGATATTCTTTTGACAGCGTTGTACTATCAACTTATAACTAATTTGCATCATAACGATAAGTTGCTGCATATTTCTACATTATAAATGAAAAGTTATAATGTTTATATTTGTTGTATGAGATCAGTAACAACGTGATTATTCCTACCACTAATTAAGCATCGTTCAATCATCAACAAAGCATAATGTTACTTTAAATAGTTGAACCGATTTACAAATTTTGTTGATCAAATGATTTGTAAATGCGAAAATGGCAACATTTAGCATGTAATCAATTCAATTGATCAGACTGCATCTATAAATGGTTTACAATTAATTAAATAAATTTTTAAGTAGACAAAAACAATGTTTGCCTGGTATTACTCATAAGTGATTTCTCAAGGTTGTAAATCAGTCGCTATCTCCTTAGTAATTATGATTGAAGTACTAAAACATTAATCACCATTTGAATAATGTCAACTTGAATGCATATATTTCTGTGTATTAAAGTAAAACCTATAAAGGATCGAATTAGAAACGATACTGTTCCTGTATTAATGGGAATGTTTTTTTTAATGACTTTTGAGATTTGTTCTTAGAGAGTTGAATAATTATAATTTAGTGAAGCATACAAATTACTCTTCGATTAAACATTGAGAAACTATTTATTGTAAATAACATTATAACTTACTAAACCAAGTAGGATTTTACTTTTACAGCAAACTCCACATACTCCACATAACGATAATATGCAAATGAAGAGACCGAAAAAGAATATTGCCAAACCATAGGAAGCTGGTTTCAATAAGTGAAAAAAATGACATAAGAAAAAATTTTAACATATGCTCTAGTATTTTCAGAACACAGGTTTCAACGACAAATAAAATGTGTAGACGTTCAGTTGGTTTAAGCATCACTGACGAACTGGATGGGTTTCTTCGACAATTCAATCCTATTTGAGAATTAGCGTAGCAGTATACTTGTTTTCAAAATCTTTGAGATGACTATCAAATTGTAGTAAATGTTCATTTCAGACTTACGTTAGTATGCGTAGAAAATTGCTATAACAGGAAAAACAATTGGAAATCACGACCCATAGAGTCTATTTTCAGTGGTATCGGGACCATTTACTGCTAAGTTGCATCTATTAAACACTTCATATGATGTTTGCATTACTTAAACTGTAAAATTTTCATAGACTTATTACCGATTGTGATACCTGTTTCGTTTTCAGGGTTATTGTAATTTTACTATGGACCTACTATCCTGATTTCCCCGCAAAACTTCCCTCGTTCAGTCTTTAATGTACTTTGTATTTCTTATTACTGATTTGTCCAGTATGTAATATATAAAAGCATTTATGACATTGAATTGTCATTTATTTGCCGGTATTGTTCTCTCGATCTCTATCTTTGAGGAAGGCTTCTAATCACGCTGGCATCATGCTTGACAATCAGCGTCGTCGTAGTTAGGTGGAAGATATAGTACAAGTCCGATTAGTTTGCTTTGACACAAGATCAATACACATTTATTTCGGTCTTTTTGTATGTTGCCTACACTAGCACAACCATGATCATTTTAGAAATAATAAGAATTTACTGACTTAAAGTCGCCTAATGATACAAAGAAACAAAATTTACACCATTTAATAAATGCTGTATAATGACTGTAATAAAATCCATCTATTATTCTACTGTTTACGTCGGAAAGGGTTGTTTTAAAGTAAAACATATCGAATAGGGAGTACTCACCAAATAATGTTATTCTTTCTTCTATTAATTTTTGAGCAGCCTCACGTGCATTTTCATCGTCTATTTCTTCAACTACAGCAGGAGTGATTCGTTCAACCAAAATTTTTTCATTCCATCTTATTAAAGCACCAAATACAACAAGTCCTAAACCCACTAGCTATTGATAACCCAAAAAATAATGTTTCAAAGGAAATGAAACAAAGAATTAAACACAAGCGAAATGAATGTTATAAAGGATATTAAATTACAAATACCGTTTCCCGGAACATTATTCATTACACTAATTAAACAACATTAGCTGTATAACACTCGAGAGGAAGCCTTTTGAACATTTTTTTCCTGAGTAACGTATAACGCTATTAGTTACGGTTTAAGAAATGCGATAAAATCGGAAAATTATAAAGTCAACAATAAAGAAAACTACTCTCCAATGTTTATCTACAGTAAATATAAAGAGTTTTGACTTTAAATATTCTACTAAGAAAGTGGCTGCTATTGCAGTTCATTTGTATTCGGAATGCTAGTAAAGGTCATAGATTAATTGATATCTATTGTACTTCAACGTTACTTACATATATGACAAATTCAATTATATACGTTCAGTCGCAAGAGTAATTCATCATTAGTCACAATGTGTTCTACACAGTAATCTGTTGTCAAACAGGTAACAATTATTTAAGACATCGTGACTTCTAGTGACTAACGAAACATGGTTTTTCGACGATAAACAATTTCCAGTTCAGAAAACTAGTAAAATAGAAAAAAATGGATACCTCGAAATTCAAGTTATTTGAGTTTTCTCTAGCATTCTCGAAATTAGTGTATTCAAGTACTAACAAAATGACATTTTATGTATAGCTGATATGTTTTAATAAGGAATAAATGTGATTTTCCTCAATATAACTTTGCCTTTTATGTAATGCTGTTTACTCCAGTTGTTTAAGAAAAAAATTAGAATTGTTCGTTTGATATAAGATGAATTGTAATCGTGCTGAACGATTCTAATTGCTGTTGAAACTTGAAACAACAGTTTTTTAAGGACCAAAAATCTATTGAACAACGCATATCAACAACAAAGAAACCCATCTGCGTACATATAGATTATAAAATAAGCAACTAAAGTGTGACCGTTAGTTAATAAATAAACTTTAAACAGAAAAAAAACATCAGGAATACGGGAAACGTGGATAATAAGGCAATATGTTGATGTAAGTAGACTTAAGGTTTTTGTTTTACCACATTTTTAAATTGGTCAATGTTTTTACTATAGTTCATGTCTCTATAATGTTATCTGAGTAAACAAACTTTGATTTCTATTGAAATTAAGTTTTACAAGGATGAAACCCTTTTATTGAATGTATTGGAATACAAAAAGGTAAAACTTGACTAATTTACATTAATCTAATATTTATCAGGTTAGATTTAAGATTATAAATTCTTATAGTTCTGAACACAAACTCATGATTATCAAACAAACTAAGTTCTAAAAATTTCGGTAAACCTATTCATACTACTAGAATTATATCACATCTCAATTCACCTATTTAGTTCATTCAGTAGAGTTATACCATCGCTTCATGCATAAAGGTTTGTTTTCAATAAAGGAAAATAAATTTAGTTCATCAGATTGACAAGGAACATTTTTAAAAGAAACATAAACACTTAGTTACACGAAGAACGAAATCTAAGTAACATTCTACCGTTTGAAACACGAAGACAGTTTGGAATTATTCCAACAGCCATCATTTACATCGTATTAGCGCATAAATTGTTTATCTTAAACCCCAAATGATATACCTAACTTTATTTTGTTTTACCTATCTGGCTAGTAATGAATGGAATTAGTTTACCAGTAAGAACATATGATACTTACAGATATGAATAAACAAGTGGAAAAAATTGTAGTATTACTATCTGATGCATTCATTCATTATTGTTTTCCTGTAGTGTACATGCATATATTTGATAGATACGATTATCAGGTTGTTTTCATGATGCCATGTAAGTAAACATTGACGGCTTGGTAAACAATTATTTTATATCTTTTATTAATGTAGTGATTTATTTATCCGTAGTGTGTATGCACAGAATAATCTTGAAGGGATAAAAAACCGTCCTTTTTACACTAGTTAAGTCTCAAGTAAGTGCGAGTAGATTAATAAAAATT
This sequence comes from Schistosoma mekongi, assembly GCA_034768735.1. Taxonomy (NCBI): domain Eukaryota; kingdom Metazoa; phylum Platyhelminthes; class Trematoda; order Strigeidida; family Schistosomatidae; genus Schistosoma; species Schistosoma mekongi. Next base: position 39,434,773 of record CM068305.1, on the reverse strand, counting down.
AAATAAGTCGTTTCATATAAATTGTCAGAAACCATTTTCCTTAGAATGGATATCTCGTGAGAGGAATTGAACTGAGCTAATTTCGGTAAAATTGGGGGGGGGGAACTGTAGATGTCAGAGAAAAGTTGTATATAGAAATGAAATATGTTTGGGTAGATTCAGATATACTGTTTCACACTGACGAAAACAACCCCAAAAGGAGACGTAGATGAGCAGTCTTGCGAAATCCAAAACGACGATAAAATATCTCCTTGTTATTTAACTATTCTCTATCAAATCTACGTCTTATCAGCAAAACAAACAAACCTCCAGATACTATTCATCTAAATAAACTGTCGTGATTTCAAGGTTCTTCTTATTAGTAAATAACGCCAATGAGACAATTGACTGAATCTTAACAGTGTTTAAAATCTAGTTATTTCAGAAACATCCTTTTAAATGTAGCATGACCCTTGATATTTTAGCTTGTTTAATTACCCTAATTACAAGTCGCGGGGTTATAATGAATTAAATATCTTATGAAATCGGTGTTGGACGATATTCAATTCTGGTTCTCATCAGTCATGAATGACAGCTTAAAATTATAACTCTTAAACTATTAAATTAACCCTGATGGACATATCTGAATTAATGATTCCAATTTTTGCTTATCAAAACGTTTGTACATAAGCACAAATATTTGAACACCACGAAAACTTCATACACTGGGTCCTGTAATTAGGGATGATCTTAACCAATAATATTCGATTCAAATAAGATTAATTTATGTGATTGACGGGTAAGATTACGAAGAAACAAATGCTTTTATGCATACATGAAGTATAATACCAGAATTATGAAAGCTGGACTTTTGAACTCAATAACTCAGACTATAGCAATAAAGTTCTAAGTATTATTATTCCAATTTATTTAACACTTTATTTCGACTTAAAGAAATTAGTCACAATTAATCACTTCCTTGAAATAATGAAGTTAGCTCAATTTAAATCTATAACACTATAACTTCGTTAGACTTTAATAGGTGTATATTACAACTAACAGTTGTTATTCATTGTCATTATTCAGTAATTTTGCCATACCGTTATAAAATTAGATATTACTAATGAAATAATTACTATGTGAAAATCAACAGTTCAATTATAGTAGCTTACCACAAGTGGGATATTGAACAGGACTAAAATTGTACTCGAGATTACTTTACACATCCTGTTGAACTAAGTATTACTTCAGGTAGATACAGTTACTATGTATGCTGCAACTGAACAAAATGATGCTGTTTCAGAAACGTATATTTAGTAAATCTTCTTCATGAACATATCAATTACAAGTTCATCTAACCAATCAGAACAAAGAGAATTGTTGGGATGTATAGTTTGTTACACAAACAGTGAGTGGGCTGTTGATTGATTGGCCAGGTAAGATAAACCAATTGGCTAACAGTATATTTATTGAATTGCTGTTTTCCGTGTGACTGACTTTCAGTTGATAAATCTGTTTGTAACATATGTTACGAATTGCAGGAGTAAGTTTAAATAACAGGTAACGATAATTACTAATGCAAGACATAAACGGAAGTATGTATCAATACCAAGGTTAGGTTTGATAATTTCAAATACATTGAGCATTGGATAAGTTATTTATAAAAAATGAGTGATATATATTCGTAATATTTCAATGAGTAGAGATTAAAATTGCTGACGTTTTGCGGTTTAGGGCAAGTCGATTCTTCAGAGAAAATGAATAACCGAACTGAATCAGCATAAAGTTGATTAACACAATCGAACAAAGCAAAAGTAAAATAAATTCGTACAATCAAAATACTAGTTTCACCGTGTCATGTCAAGTTACTTGGATCAAGGTGATTTAAAGTGAGGTATACTTGTACATGTTAGTGTGATATGAAAGGCTATGAAAAATATGAGTAAGATAAGTAAAATTGTATGTGTATTCACATGAAAGAAAATTGATGTACTTTAATTATGGTCGCTTGGATAGAAAGTCCATGTTGGCCTTCCTTTTTGTTAAGTGACGTTGGATTTAGCAATTTGTGGAACTCTCCAGCTATTCACTTTTCTTTATAATTGGAAAAACCTTTTTGAATAATTTGGATATTTTTAATATCCATTTTATGGTCATGATGTACCGCATGTACTGCTATTGCTGATTTGATTTGTAATTTTTCTAGTTCAGTAGGATCGTTAGGAGGTCGTTTAGTGTCGCTTACATGTTCTTTGGCGCGAGTTTCGATTTCTCGAGAAGATTCTCCAATATAGAAAGCATCATAAGCAACACAACTTAACTTGAGAAGACACAATTCTGTGTAGAGGTGGAAGGGATCTTGTCCATTATTTTAACTAATGCACCTTGAAGAATGCTGTTAGCCTTGTAGAATGCTTGAATTTTATGTTGTCTTAGGATCCTTTGTAATTCTTCTGTTGTGTCATAGCGATAAGGCAGGACGACGGTACCAATCCATGGTATTTCAATCAACTTATTATTAGTCAATAATAGGTTGCTACGTTTTTGTATGCTGTTAATAATATTCATTGGAAAATTATTAAATCGTAAGGTGTTAATTATATTTTTGTATCCAGTTTTCTTATCATCTGATGTTATGAGTTTATTGGGTCTTCTATATAAGTTTAGAGCTAGAGATATTATTACACTCAATGAATGTGTTGAGTTGATATCGATATATCGATATGAGTGTGTAGGCTTACGGTAAATACTCAGATTTAGAGTTTCATTCAGATTTCTTTTGACGAGGCAGTCTAAAAATGGTAACCCATAGTGTTCATCTCCACCTTCTAACGTGAATTTGATTAGTTGAGAAAAGGTGTTGATTCGTTATGAGAAAGTTCTTAGGAGCTGTTTGCTTATAGGTTGCTTCTTTATTTTCCATTCCTATATTTTACTTGGAATGTTATAAATGATCATGTAAGATTGGTTTTTGAGAACTTAGTGTCCAATGAAATTTATCTGCACCATAAAAAAGATGCATTTACATGTGAAAAATGTGAATTGAATTGTTTCACGCCAGTTTTAACTTGCAAGGTTTGTTCGGAGAAAGTGATTTATGTTATTAACCGCTGTTCAAATGCTCAATGACCAAATCAATCTCAATGAAATTTTCAAATAAAGAGAAATTATGAAAGAAATGTCTGTAGAACAGTAACAGTTCATCCAAAGGTACTTGTTAACTAATCGCAAATATGGCTAACAGTAGGCCAGTAAATCATAATGATATGTTTCAATTCTAGTATGTAGTCCATATTTTGTGTTTATTCTCATCCTTGTACCATTGTGCTAATTTCTGCCTGTATAAAAATAGCGTTTTGGATGACTGAAGTTTATTAGTTTATTCGTCAATTCTCTATGTGTTTCCTTCCTCGTTTAGTAAAATCGCCAACCATTCTGTCACAATAATGTTTGGGTAATATATCTAAAATAATGTTCGTCATTCAGCTTCTGTAAATAATGATGCTATGTGAAAATGCGGTTTTGTTATTTCACTCATTTCAGATTAGTTTTATCATCCTGTTTCACTTACATATGGTAGATCATTTATGCAGTTTGAGGTAGTAGTCACAATTATAATGGTACCTCTCAATTAAATTTGATACCAGAACAACTTCGTACAACTTGAATGCTTAAACACTATTGGTCTGCCTACTTTCAAAAGTGTGAAACCACGAATCTCGATATGAAGAGTTATAGATTAATATATTTCACGAAGACCAGTGCTATGTATTACGAAAAGAGCACTGCCCTTGATAATTGCTAATCAGTGTACGGACACGTCTACCCTGCGACTACCAGTCCCCAAGCCGAAATAGAGAAAAAACAACGATTGATGAACCAACAGATAGATTCGTATTGTATTTCAATCATGCCTTTATATATACACAAAATCAGACCACACAGAGAACCAATTAGGGGTTTTACACTAATACGAAACAGAAGAGATTGTGGCAGTGAATTAGGGGATGGTAACTTGTACACAAACTAATTAACTGTAGTCCATAATAAGAGACAATATAATAACAGCAAATATACTAAACGGGAGGATATGGTAAGAGGAACGTAAAAATAAAAATGTAGTGTTTACATTACTCACGACCAAATTAAATAAATTAGTCCTCTAAAACACAATTCCTGAAGTTTCTCACTCTTCTTTAGTGATCCGACATTACAACCAAGAAAGCAGATCAAGCAGAAGAAACACTGTAGCATCCCAACAAGCAAGGTTGTATAACACCTTTATATTCATAGACAGGTGTACATTCTTCATGTGTTCATTTACAAGTTAAATGGTATATAAATAAGGCTGAAATATTATAATTACTTTCTCAAAAATATCTGTAAATATTTGACCTATTTGGGAAGACATTCTGGAATTCTACCTCCGAAGTCTATATTACTTATAGACTAATCTAAAATGTAAACTGTGGTATATCTTTTACCAACAGAATAAGTTCGATAAAAGTACGTTTCAGTTAATGTTTGTTTATGCATATACATGAATCGAAATAAAAAATACATAAAATAACCTAATAATATAAATATATGAAAAGTAAGGATATAAAATGGATTAGCGGTACTCTGTACTATGCAATCGGATTTTGTGCTTTCAAATATACGTTGTAATAAACAGCTGATAAAATATATCCAAAACAATGAATGATATTCCGTTTGAAAGTAATGAAGTAAATCACCAAACCTAAGTATGGACACCGAAGAGCCTAAAAATAATTATGGTCTCAACTAAAACTTTGACATTAGGTGAAGCACAATCGAATTAAAACAATCACAAAATCACGATTGAAAACAGTACAGACAGAGAAATATGAATAATTCCATCTGAATAAAGGTGATGCACGTTGTCACAAAGACTAGGAGCAATAATGTTGCATTTAAGGTTAACTAAAGGATAATTGTCACACAAAAAGTACACCGATGGATTTTTTTCACACATGAAGGATAAAGCAAATTGCAAAGACTCCATTTTCTGCAAATTCCTCACTTGTTTCTATTGCTTCTAAATTAAATATACTTGATCCTTTGGAAAAACAAGTGAGTAGGATATGGTTAGAGAAGAGTGCGCCATCCGATGAACTGAAGTAGAGTTTCTTTAAGTAGATTCCACTATGTCTTGAACAGTAAAGACATGCCCACTTTTCCATTGTTAATGTGCGGTTAAGTTACGCCATATTTAAAATAATAACAAATTATATACTGCTAGCAAAATAATTCATTCACAGTGGAACTTGTAATGGTGAATAATCCCCTAAATAAATAGTTACATAGGTCCTCGACATTCATGGTGACCAAGTTTGCTTTAGCAGACACAACTAGCTGAAGGTGCTTAGTCACGCATCACCAACAGAATACGACACAACGTAGGAAGCATCTCTCTCTAGTTAGCTAGCCTAGATTTTGCTATCCCATTAGCGCCCCACTCACGACCAAATATAACTATTCCACTATCCCTCACTTCCTTCTGATCTATTCCTATTCGTACATGTGGGTTTAATCGTTAGAAGTTGCTCTGGTTATGTGACAAACGTTACTTGGTCATATACCTGGTGCATTTCAAACTCACTAGACACCTAACATTGCTTCTGAGACGAATCACTGCTTGAACATCATTACATTTCACTATGTAGGACTTATTCAACTGGGCTGAGTGTCACCTAGATTTCCGTGCATGAATGATTCGAAATTATCTTGTTAGGCTATCAAGTGATCAAATTCACCAGTCTATGAAAGTCACTTGAATAACTGCAAATCAAAAAAACTAGTATGTAAAATTTGAAATAAAGTTTTAGTAAATGTGAATTGGATGTTTAAAAGCATATTTAAACTCTATATTTCATAATGATTTTGTCTGCTAGTAAGTGCATGTGGTGACTTTACGTTAATGAAAATGATCTGATGCTATATGAAACCGAGCTAGTGATGAGATATACTTTTATATAAGTGAAAACTATTATTGTATTGAGTAAATGAAGGTTATAATAGGTAAATTTACTCAGAAGTAACTATCATGATACACTTACATGATACTGAAAGCATAGAATATATATATATATATATATATATATATATATATATAATATTCAAAAAGTACCGTAGAAGACACTTTAACATTAGGCATTGCCAATTTGTAAAGCTTAGAACTACAAAGACAATAATAGATACTTTACATATAGAACGTAGGCGCTTGTATGCAATTGTGAATGTTGTTTAATGTTGAATAACCTCAGACAGGATTTGTTTTGACTTAATTTGCCACACTATTATATGAGAGACTGACTATACTACTGATGTCTTGAATGTGAACTCAAAGTACCATGTACTAAATTGTGAATTCGAACGAAGAAAACCTCCAATCTCATTTAAGGAGAGAGAGGACGAAAAATATAATTTATTACGGTAAGTAATAAAGATGTACAACAAATCAAATGTATTAATGGTTTTGATTAGACCTGAAATCATCATTAAAATTTATTTATTCAAGCAGCAATGAGTTGTGAAAATGACTAATTGAATGATGTCGCATCGCAGCTCCTAAGAATTCTATCAGACAGGGATTAAATATAAATTCCTCAGCTTCTTTGCGGCTTGACATCATGAAGAGAAGTTATACTTTACATCACACAGACTGGATTGGATTTCTACGACCTTAAGTAGTTTCTATGATGAGACAGAAGGGTTGTACTGTTTCAATGTTTTTAGTTTTTTAGTTTATGCAATCAAGTGAGTGATACTTCTGGCCCATACCAGACGAGATCGGTTAATAAGAGCATAGGCAGACAGATTTTAGAATCAGCGTCTGCACGTTCTTTTATGAAACAGTAAAAAAAATATCAAATTAACAATTTTCTACGTGTAAGTACTAAATTACTGTTGAAACATTAAAAGTGTTTGGTTTTTGCATTTATATAAACAATAAACACTTTATATGTGCTTATAACCCTTTTTAACCTTCAAACACACGTTCGCTAGTTGTCGCACTAATAAAAGTTTAGTTTTCGCTTTATTCTGACTTCTGGTTTACGCTGATTGTTGAATGTGTTAAATCAATGTTAGTCATTTGAAATATGAAAAGTATGGTGTTCAACAGATCATTTGTATTATACAGCCTAGGCGTTTACGCCCAGATTAAAACATATCTATACTCCTAACGCACAACACTAAAAGGTTACATATCACAATTAAGTGGATAAAGTACTGTTAGTTTAGATATATTGTTGTCGTCTTTATGTGTAAATGATTTTACGAATTACACTGTATTAAGCTGATATGTAATTGGTGTCTACATACTTTGTATACTTCTTATCTGGTTCCTAATTAATAATATGGATATAATGTCTGGCATTAGGTATATAAACGAACATAGTTAAATGTGATGTGCTCTCTAGTCCGTATGTTCTAGGTTAGCGAATCTCAATCAGTACGAGCCATAACATAAGTGGAACTTCCAGTATGTCGACAAATGTATCGTATGTACTTCAAGTATGCGTGCTAAAAAGAATCATCCTCTCAGGATCACTGTGCTATTCCAATAGTAGATAAATAGTGACAAAACTTTAGGTGGGGTAGCTAGACACTTCTCCATTTTTAGAAAAATTTGATGGCAGAAAAGTGGTACAGAAAAAAATTACTTTTTTATTTTAATCATGTTCACAGTGTATTTATGCTGGCATTAGCCTGTTGAGGACAATGTGTTTTTCCACATTACTTTTACAGCTTTAGGTGGCCTGTAACAAGGCAGCAGATAACGAAATTGGAACATAAATTCTCCAGTGCTTTCCAAAGACAGTCGTTAGTAAGCTGGATCAATTTGGAAGATATGTAGAGTTAGTAATATAAAAACAAACTCTGACCAAGTTATTCCGTTATTATGAATTTATTTCATTGGCGTAAAGTGTCCATTGTGCTTTTATTGCGTTTGTATAACGTAGTCTTTTAGTTTTGCTTTGTTCGACTTTTAGAAACGAGGACGAACTGATAGATCAACAGTGAGTACCATTGAAGAATCCCATGTTGGTACCAAATGGTCATCCAGTGTCCCTCAGTTTTAAATTATACCTAACCGAGATTAATCTGTGGTAAACACATACAAACCACATCAGACCAACTATTACTGTTCTAGTTAATATGACTGTAGTAATCATCTGAAAGCTAACAATTCCATGGCATTCCCGCTTAAGGAGTCCATTCATGCACGTATTTTTGTTAAAACTTAGCAGGTATTCCTCTCCTAATTGTAAACCATATGGCTTGTTGCTATAGCTTGTAACATCAGGTTGAAATGAGGAACAGCTGGAGATGGATAACCGAATTTATAGTTTTTTTTCACTACGCTGTGATGCTTGCTTACACCTATTTGCAATTTTCTGGATGTATTTTCCTCTGCATCACCTCATTATAGAGCTCATCATTAGAACAAGGAGGCTGGGGACCATCGTTTAGGCGGGCGAATTGGGAAAATGATCCAGGTTCACTTATTATACCATTATGTCTGACGATACTCTAGATGTAACTAAATTTTACATGGTATTTATTCAAAGTACTTTTGAAGTTTGACTACAAGACGATGAGCAAGCATAAGACAAAAGTAGGTAGGAAGAATATTTATTTTATAGCAGACGTTCGATGAGTTTTCAACATTTGCTTTGGTCATCTAATTGCAAAAATGTTCCAATATGGATCGAATCATGAAGTAATGACGGTGCGTGACCTAGCCCATTCGGCTAATAATCCATATAGCATGATCACGACTAATGTTGAATAAGTACATAACTATCTTTCACAAAATTTTATTAATAACTACATAGTTAACAGCGACAAGTAAATAGGTGGTAGTTAGTCAGTAAGAGTAACTTTACTGTAATTGCAATATCGATATTACATAATAAACCTGCAAATCTTTATAACAATGTCAAGATAGTGGATGATTCACGTGAGGGTGTTATTGATGTGATAATTCCTTGAAATTAAAATGTTGTTATTTAGTATATCATAATGAAATATTGCCTTCATCCAAAATATCATAACTGTTAAAATATGTGGTATTCGAATAGGCTCCAGTAGATTTTGTAAACAATTTTCAAGCCTATTATAACCTTTCTACTAGATTCAGTATGTAGTATCAATTTGTGTATACGTATGCTATGGCCATTTCGTAGTCATTTTAATAAAGTAATGACACCCGTATACGCAATTGTACAACCAGCTATACATACCGGTATATGCAAATGTGTCAAAGTTATTGTTATTTGGAGTGTGTGAAGAAGAATTACTGGTAACAGAGAAAAGTTACTTATCTGTAGACATAAAACTAATATTAAATAAATAGGGGATATCCCAATTTAACTTGTATCAATCAGGCTACGCTGATTTGTCACGAATGAGCAGCTACTGGTGTCTCAGAATATTAATGCGATTCTTCCATCGACCAAGTCGTCTCTTCTTAATCAAGCATCAGCTTTGAATATTATTTCCAAAATCCAAGTGGAATAACAACACTTCGTCGCAAAATGATAATTTACGTCACTACTGTCGAGACAAAAGCGTAAAGTCAAAAGTAGTACAATAGAATACATGAACAATAAGTACTTATCCCTCTGAACTATATGAACTCCTAGAAGCAACATGGATATTTCGATCAGTGGATTCCAGAAACACTGTCTACTAATATTGGAGCTCAGCTCAACCAAACAACGTTAAGCAGTATCAATATATCATCCAATCTGACAACCGGTTATCCTTTATTGTTGAAATGAGGTCTGAGGGTGGAGTATGATACACTTCCTTCAAGTACACATGTTTGAACCAGTCAGTATAATTTATAATACGTTTCGATCACACAAATAAAACCGCTAAGGTAAAAGAAACAAGTCAAGAATGTGAAGGGCAAATGAAGAGTCTGGACTGAACCTGGTATACGACCAAGTAACGTTTGTCACATAACCAGAGCAACTTCTAACGATTAAACCCACATGTACGAATAGGAATAGATCAGAAGGAAGTGAGGGATAGTGGAATAGTTATATTTGGTCGTGAGTGGGGCGCTAATGGGATAGCAAAATCTAGGCTAGCTAACTAGAGAGAGATGCTCCCTACGTCGTATCGTATTCTGTTGGTGATGCGTGACTAAGCACCTTCAGCTAGTTGTGTCTGCTAAAGCAAACTTGGTCAGCATGAATGTCGAGAGCTCATGCAATTATTTATGGAATTATTTACTTCCATAAGCCTTTCTGAGTTATACGATCGTAATTAGAATTAATTTATCTGAGAAACCGAGTGTCTGCAATTATAAGAGGATATTATAAAAGCCAAAATCTATTTCTAACAGGGAGGTATTTTCCATTTTGTATGTAGCGATAAAGCGTATCTTGAAACGCACTGTTACCAATAACATATTTTATTAATACAACAGTGGTACTAAAAGCAGGGTCCATCCGCCATTCAGCCAAAGTAACAAATATGCTACCATAGTTAATTTTCCCAACATAAGTCATGCTTCTAACAAACAACGAGGCCCGATTATGTCTACAGCTTATCAGAATGAACCGGTTGCTCAAATGTAGCCTGCTGAAACAAAAATGAATATAACTTCGGACAAAGAGTTAGCGCCCATCGAAACGAAACCGAGGACATCAATGAAAGGTAACACATATCCGTAAAAATCAGTTTAACATAAGTAGAGTAAATTTTGCACATGCTCTTAAGAACATCACAGACAGTTTTAACGTTATGCTTTTTATAGCGCTGTTAAGCATAGACGGTGATAACATCAATCGAATGTTCAGTCGTTCACGAGAGATAGTCACGATAATCATACGTGTTTCTACCACTAACCTAAGGTTTGGTAAAATAGGTAGTAAAATTAAATTTTACACTCTAAAAACAAGTTCAGCATTTCATTTACACCTGAGTATACAGCTCGATTTTTATATCGAATTATGTCAGTAGCGGTTTGCACTTAGTTTTTAGCGTTAGGTCTGTGAAAGCATTCAAACTAAACAGGAATTAAAAATAGTTAAGCATTAGTTCGGAGCTTTTAAACGGATAATATTCGCTGGATAACTAGTGGGATGAACAGACTTATCGGTTTCCGATGAAATGACTTATAAAAGTTGTTTACATAAATCTAGCGTATATGACTGAGTGAAATGTGAACATATTATCATTTAACAGGCCACCGATTATTTTTAAGACTGTCCTATTCGATACACAGATTTGAAAATGTATACTAGTATTCAAAAAAAATATCTGAATACCAAGTTTAGTTTGATGTATATCCACTAACTGTCGGGTGGCATAGTATCATGCTAATTTCCAAATTATACAGATACATAAATGACCTCATATACACTAACTTTTGATATTTTGTAAGGAGGACAGAGGATACGTTTAGCGTTATCATTTAAAGCATAATACAAATGTTCGCGTGAACATTTAATTTGATACATTTGTTAAACTGTTGAAACATTGCTTACCTGACCCGCCACTTTGTTTCCACGCACTGTAAAATTAACTTGTAGTCAATCAAGTTGTAATGGGTGTACGTTTCGTCGTTCCTGTTTATTACTTGTCATTACTTTTTTTTAGGTTCGAGGTAATAGAAAACACTTAAAAAGGCTAAATGCTCCGAAACACTGGATGTTGGACAAACTTGGGGGCAATTTTGCCCCGAGGCCTAGCACAGGTCCTCACAAACTGAGAGAATGTCTGCCGCTGTGCATACTTTTAAGGAATCGCCTGAAGTATGCACTCACCTATACAGAATGCACAAAAATTCTGGCTCAACGCCTGGTTAAAGTCGATGGTAGGGTGCGCACAGATAAGAAGTATCCTGCTGGATTTATGGACGTTATCACTATTGAGAAGACAAACGAGCATTTTCGCCTTATTTACGATACGAAGGGTAGATTCGCTATTCAGTGCATCCACCCCGATGAAGCTAAGTATAAGCTGTGCAAAGTCAAAAAAGTTCTTGTTGGACACGGGGGAGTGCCTTTCATTGTGACTCACGACGCTAGGACTATTCGATATCCAGATCCAAGTATCAAACCAAATGATACTATTCAGGTGGACATTGCTACGGGAAAAGTTTTAAATCACATTAAGTTTGAACCAGGTAAGGCAACTTTATGCTTACTGATCTTGTAGGCAACATGTGCATGGTTACTGGTGGTCGTAACCTGGGACGAGTTGGAACTATCACTCAATGGGAGCGCCATCCTGGATCTGTAGAAATGGTCCACGTTCGAGACAGCACAGGGCATCAGTTCGTCACTCGTCTAAATAACATATTCATTATCGGGAAGTCAAACAAGCCATGGATATCTCTGCCTAAGAGCAGAGGTATTAGGTTGTCTATATTAGAAGAGCGCGATAAACGTATTCGCGCAAGACGTCTTGGACACTGATTTGTAATAAAGTTTATCCGGAAGTGGGACTTTTTATTTATACCTAGCTTAGTGGGATTGTCAGCTCGTGATCATACTTGTCAGTGATTTTAACACTATAGAAATCTAAACCTTCAGCCTGTATAGCTTGGTCAATGAGTGTTTCTAACTGTTAAAACAGTCATTAGAACCCGGTGTCGGCGTTAAGTTCCTCGTAATGACTGACTTGTCACGTCGATTATGTATTTTTTACCCACGAGTTGGTATTTCAAGATTGTTGTAGGGTAGTGAGTTTGTGCATATCCAGATTCCGCGATGTCCTCTGATTGATTTCTCTTCTGTAAGTCCTTGGTAGATTGCAGGCAGTACGTGATTTCTCGTTAGGTTAGTAGTAATCTACCTGAATATGCCTTGATTGTTTATGAAACTAAGTGCCGCGATGGCTTGATTTAGTGGGTGCATCAACAAAGCGCTGACATTGTTCTTGATGGATGTGGTGTCAACTGTGGTAGATATTATTATAAAGCTGACGTGGGAGTGTGCACTTGGCCAAATAGCGTTGTGATCCAAACGACAGCCTAGTTACAGTGCGGCATCTGGGACTCACTCAACTACACCGGTAAGTGTAGAGATGGTTCCACTTTAACCCACAATCTTAGTAAAGTTGAGCGACCTTAGAACGCTTGAGGTCTCAAATACAATATATCTGTTGCTTGATAGCTTTGAACCCAGTAGTGTTTGCATCAACATTACTGGGCGCGGATTAAAGTACAGTGTAAACTATGTACAATTTGCTACAATACTGCGGCATCAGTAGTGTTAGACTAATTATTTATATTTACAACAAAGAGGTTTCCGTCCTAAACAGGTGCCATGTAAAGAAGTAGGATTAGCATACCATAGTTCGACAGCTCTACTCCGTAAGACGTTATTTCTTAAGATTTCAACTTTCCTGTCGAAAAACCACTACTGTTTGAGCTTATAAAGCTCGAACGAACATTAGTTGGGTCTGCATCTACTCTCAGTGCTCCTTCAGTCATACTGCCTTTGCCGTCTACTTCGTAAACTGGGAGCTCTTTGGCGATCCTCAACGTCAACAGGCGTATTTACCAATGTGTGGTTCTCTGGGCTTTTATGAGCATTTAGATTTACATTTGCGCGTGTCAAGCGGACACTTGTTATTCCATACGTTAGAGAGAATGACGAGTTTTCCACCATGTTTGTCACTTAGTTAAATAGGAGCAAGAAAGTCTGGTCTTTTTACACAAAAATTGCTATTGCCAGAAAGTAGTGTGGGAAAACCACCCGGGGGGATTAAGTGATACCGACCATAGACATCCATTCCGCCAAAATGAGCCATTTCTAGTTCGAATTGTGCTAGATTAGTCTGTCTGTTCTGGATATCAAGTAATACGACGTACTAAACAAAATCCGCAGAAAGACTATGGATCGTGGGACTCATAATACTACCAGTTTATTTGGCTGAGACTGTTCTAAGAGTTCACATGGTGAGGGTATATAACGACCCCAATCCGCTTATTTATTTAAAGAGGCTATTAAAATGAGCCTCGCTGAAGGAGAGCTCCGGAATTTGTACGAAAAGTATGAGTGATTTCTAAGATTTTATTACAATTGAACTAGGGTATTAACATAGCTATCACATGATGCAATCAATATATGGTAAAGTATGCTAAATTATAAGGCTGGTTCAAGGCAGTCAGCCAAAGTTTATTTGAAATGACTAAGTAGTATATCTTAGAGTCAAATGGGACATATTAGTGTCGGGTTTTTAACGAACAATGAGGGATGGAAGATAAGTCACAAGAAATATGATTATGCTGACAATAAGATGTAGCCTTTATTAAAGGGCTCATATTGCACGCACTTGAATGTAAACAACGAAAAAATATGCATGAATGCAACAAAAATAAGAGCAGTAGAATCGTGCCCAGATAAGCAGTAATCCATATGAATAACGCAACAGAACTATTACAGTTAACCACATGTTTATATTTACGTCCTGTTAACAAGTACTAAGATAGCTAACAGTAATGTAAGTACTCACTCAACTGCTACACGTATATTATATATATATATATATATATATATATATATATATATAATGCCGTACGCCTTGTAAACTTGTTATGTAAGATAACCAGCTATTATTCGTAAACACCATACCTATCTTAAAAATCACTAGGAAATCGTAAGTATTCCTAAAGAGTACATAGATTGTTTCAGAAATGTGCCCATTTCACAGAATGCATGTTGACGATGTGCATAGAACTTCTTCTGAATAGGATGTCGTTGTCTATCTGTTTTCAATGTAACACGCTGGAATATCATGGGATTTAGTACAAAGTTATGTTGAAAACCACCCGATGATCAGCATATCTTAAGGGTGACATTAAATAATTTTTGAAACCAGTAGACGAGGAAATGCATTTGTTAACCTTCAGATTTGAAAGCTAATTCGGGCAATTTTGTCAGATCAATATACGATAGCCACTGTTGAAAACACAAATAACTAGTGACGTACATTGATCCCCACTATTTGTTAGCAAAACAATATATATATATCAAACAGAACTATACTGTTATAAGAGTGATTCAACAAGTGAATTTTGAAGTAGATACTAAATGCTGTACAATTGTGAGGTACTGGTATAGATGGATTGTCAAAAATAGGCACTTTTTAAAAATAGGCAACAAAATAGCAATTACGATATAATATTACTTAGATACAGTAGTAGATATTTAAGAAAACAAAGTTGCAGTTTTATGCTATCTGGTAAATGAATTAAGCAATAAGAAATCACATGAAATATGTCTATTTCACAAGTTGACATATAACAATGAACACTCTCAACGCAGTTGAAATATAGACGGTGTGCTTTCTGGTTTATATTTTAATTCGAGAGATTGGAACCTAAAATTAAAATATGGTTGGTATATAATGCATACATTTCAGAGTTGAGATGATAATAATATCCCAAAACGTGCCCAACTGATTTTTGCAACCCAATATAATAAAACCCAGCGAATGACGCTCCTTCTATATGTTTCAATCCTGGATCTGGAACAATGAACTTCTCCTGAATATGTTTTAACATAAAAATAACACAACTTACTTTCCATCTCATAAATATAGTGTCAGATGTTTCTAAAATGGAATAATCGAAACTATCGATATGGAAGTTGCCTAAAGAACTTGTTGCTGGTATTTTTTCCTGAAAGTAAATTGATAATGATTTAAACAAATACCCAGTGTAAAACATCCGTTTCCACTGTAGCATCCCATTTACCAGTCATAAAAGGGTGTAATCGACTTATTATTTCTCCTTCAAAATATGTTGTTAGACTTGGATATTCTTGAGTCAGATTCTCAATTTTCATAAAACCATACACCATTTTTTGCTTCATATCGACATACTGAATAAAGATCATAATTATTGAAGATATCGTCTTGCTTGTATTGTTACTTCCACGTTATACTTTTTACCCTTGGATCGTTGAGAACCTGTAAAAACAGCACCACTACAGAGACATGACGTTATAGTTGTATGCGGAAGCTCCTGTGGTAGCAGATCAACATCAAAAACACCGAGCATTTGTAACTTTAATGCTAATTCTAAATAAAACATCATGAAGAGATATTTCAAAATAAGAACTAAATAACCCAAATTTGTAACCAAGAGAACGATAATAGTATATACTAATACACTCTAAATGAACTTCGGTATAATATACTACATTTAAAGTAAAATGTGGAGCATATGGGAACCAGCAAAAATAAGAATCAATGAATAATTTTAACAATCAAGTTGTTACACGAAAAGGACGTCAAAAACTCGACGAAATTATTGCAGAGACCAAAGTTATAACAGAACCCTGCATGAAATTGTCCAGGTCAAATTTCAAGCACTTTGCCTAAGCATAGAAGGAAGCAAGAGTTAAACTTTGAAAGCATAGCAGCGGGTGGTAATTATAATGGTCCAAGTACCTTAGTATCAATAAGCGAATCTACAAGTCAAAACCAACCCCAACTACTTGTTTAGACATTCAGGTAGCTTCACTAGCCATTACATAAGTAGTGTGAAAAGTAAGAGCCGAAAGAATCAAAAGGCGAATGCGCTCATACAATTGGACTCGAATCTGGACTTCAAACAGAACTTTCCCAACGATTTTTACCATCCTGAGCAATCAGGGAATTTACTACTTCCTACATCCATTAGACCAGAATCTCGGATGTAGAGCGACCATACTTTTCTAACTAAAGCTCGCGAAGAGTAAACTCGAGAAAACTTGAGTGGCTTCAAACCTAAACGTGGTTGCATAGATCAAATATTTACACTATTTGGCTTGAAACGGTTTGCCGAGGTTGGCATTAAGTGTTCGTTGATTGAATTCGTTACAAGCTGATACTGCCAAGTGCTTCCTGATTTTTAATGACACCTAACCGACAGTAATCTATGACTAATCCAATAAACCAAGACTTTTTGACATTTGACAATAGATGAATTCCTCAACCTAAAGGCGGCATTCGATTCTGTGGATCGTAAGGTCATATAAAGGCGTACCGGAGGAATGCATTAACTTTATACAAGCTCTCTACTCGAACACTACATATCGAGTCACAGTTTATGGCGGATTGTCATCGGAACTGATTATTTCAAGTGGTGTTCGCCAAGGCTGCCCGCTTTTCCCATTTTCGTCTAATTTTGTCGTTCACATGCTTTTAGAGTTAACATATTAGTCATCTTACTTCTCAGAGGTCGACCTTCTTCCAGGGGATACACTTGTTAACTCCTAATATGCAGATGATATAGTTCTATTGAGTGAAGACGCTGACAAAACGTAGCGTCATTTAGCCACCTTAAGCATCAATGTGTGAATGTTTAGGATGTGATTCTCGCCATCCAAATGCAAAATGTTGCTTTAGGATCGGTTTGCGTCAGCGCCGAAATAAGTGATAGGGAGCGGAGTAGCTGAGCGTGTTTCTGGCTTCATTTATTATGAGAAGGCTCGATTGGCTTATGCTAATTCGCGTCACTTGTAGCGTAGGCGAGACATCTGTCTACCGACCAAAGAACGAGTTTATAGCATAGCAGTCCGATCAGTTCTACTTTATGGGTATAAAGCATGTCCACTAAGGATAGAGAATATTCGTAGGCTATTAATATTCTATCACAGATGTCTTCAAAGCATCGCTCGCGTTTCCTAGGACCACAGAGTAAGCAATACGTGGATTAGGAAAAATGGTAAGTCGGTTGATGAAGTAGTGAATGTTCATCAGCTGAGGTGGTAAGGACGTGTGTCATGTATCCCCAACCACCGCCTACCTCGACGAACGATGCTGTCTGGTGTGGGAGAAGGCTGGAAAAAAACTAGGGGAAGCCAAACCAAAACACGGCGTCAGGCCATGGAGTCATTGACAATTGGGCTGAGCTATATTGATAGGTGCAGACTACTTGGCTTAGGTTCGCGTGATGATTGTAACTAGTGGTTAGATATTTTGAATGATATAACTTAAAATCGTTCGCAAAGGCGCAGATGCACCCATTACTTATTCATCCCATATTCTCAGTTCTTAAACTCATTACGTCTTTTTTACAACTGATTTGTACTTTTTTAAACCTTATCTTTAATCGCCGATCCTCCCCATTACTACCAAAGCTATTACTGCTTCTACTACTCTGGAATTTAGCCTGACAATTTTATTTATCTGCTACATGGGGTTCGGTAAATCGAACTGATGTACGCACGTACCAAGTTGTAATTGACTGACTGATTAGAAACCAGTAATTTCACCGGGGTTTAAAGTGGTGACATTCACTTTGATGATTGATGTTTTCGTGTTGTACATCCCGTGAAAAGAATTTTTTAAGAAACTGATATGGCTTCTAACTTAGAAGTATACTCATCGAAGCTCAAAAAGAAATTCCTCAAGGTTGGTCACACGAGGATTTAGTAACATGTTAGCTTCGTACTTATCAGATAACACCTTCTACGAAACAAAACAATAAACTAAGAGACAATGTGTTGTCCCTTTGGCAAACATTTGTTCGAAGGAAACATTGCTAAATACTCTGGTTATTCGTAAGAAATACGTAAGTGTCACCACAGTATAGTAGACATTACAACTTCCCTCTCAGTCAATGATTGAGAACGTAGGACCTATTGTAAACACTTGTGCCATTTATGAAACCTAGAACTTGCTAACAACTATGCTCCAGTTGACCCGGTAAAATGAAGAAACGATAGAAAATCCATTCCAGCTAACATACCCCGACCGGGTTATCGTGAAAGGCAACCTCGTATAAACATATTAGTTACAATCAATTCAAAAGAATAACTAGCGGGAATGAAACCAAGTCTATTCGACTTTCAACGGTTCTATTCAATCGCGAATGCACAATGAATTATGAAACTTACTTTTACACAAACACTAACCAGACCGTAAGAAGGCTCTAATGAATCTTAGGGTAAGCATAAAATGAATTATGATGTGTTGTCCGCTTGACTACTTGGTGTCAGGTGAATCACCACTCTTAGTTAAGAGTGCAGGTTTTACACATATAGCATGCATCACCTAATGTCTACTGTTTAACTAGTCACGGTACAAGAATTGAGGATACTAACATTCAATTTGGAGAGTAGTTTCAAAAAGTGACTAGAAAGTCAGGATATCCACCTTTTGCTACACATGAGGGTGGTTGGGTTAAGATAGAAACGTTGATGACGACAGGATAGTGTAATGAATAAGTAACAGAATTAATTGCAATCAAAAGAATCCTGAAGTATATACATGATCAACACCTCCAATCTAGCCACACCACAAAGGAATATTCCCTGGGGTATCTGAAAAAGAAACAGGAACGGCTGAAGTCGGAAAATTGTGATTATTAAGTTGTGGCTGGACGGCATTCTTAACTGTGAGTTTCGTTTTCATGATACAGTGACAGGTGGAGAACTGAACGTTTTTAAAATATTTTGCATGCATTCATCATTTCAACAGCTTTCACGGTATCCAACAAATAAAAAATCACATTCCGAAAATTCTATAACGAAACGTCCAATCATATCACTCGCCTACTCTACTCGGTGTTATTTGCGAGATTCATTAACAGAATAAACTGAACAAATATATATTAACTCAGTTTTATGGCAGGTTTATGGACTGTTCTTTAAGGTACTTTGTGACTGTTAAAGACACAACAAAAATAGGTGAATAAAATCTGAACCTCTAATCTTGCGATACATATACAAAAGCTAAGTTATTATAGGATAAATACCTGGGCTATAGGCACTACAGACAGTATTGATTGTCTGAAACACAAAAATAGCCTGAGGGAGAGAAAAGCCCCTCCCCACTAAATAGTCTTACTTTATTCAACGACCGGGGTACAGTAGAAGTTGGATGTATAGGATATCCAGCCACAATAGGCAATGTAGAGACTTACTCATTATTGCTTTAGGTTTATAATGAGATGGGAGGTGTCTGGATACACAAAACATGCAGTTCAAACCAAAGAATGACTTTTACTAGACAAGCAACAGCACCCTTAGGATTAGTGTACGGCAACACGAATGCAATGTAGTGCGGAAACAGGTGTATTTGATATCGTTCGGGATTCGTTACGCAAGATAGCAGTTAAACACCTGCTGATTTTAAGGTGACAAGAACCTCTTAGCGCTTCAAGAAACAACGTAAATTAATAGTAGCTAATAAGTAACATGAACAAGGCAAAAGTTATGGAGCCAAGCAGCTATAAACAGCGTAGGACCCTGTTTTTCCAAACACCCTTTTTCCTATGAATTATATTTTTTTGACCAATTTTCCCATACCCAAGACTTGTTTAATGCAACTGTTACTACGATGCCTACAGCTTTGGTATTAATCACGTTGTGCCAATAGGGCGTGGCAAATTAGACCGATGCATATATCTGGTTTTACGTTGTACACAGGTGAATGTACTAATAATATGCATCAACTCAGGCTGTCATACCATATTAGTATGACGAAATAAAATCAATAATATTAGTACCAGAATGCAGATCAACGGGAATAGAAAGAAGACTATAACCATCTGAGTTTGTGAAGACATTGTTGTGATTTGCAGCAAGGGTGACTTTCAAATGTTTTAAAATCAGTTTTAAATTTGACGCACCCAACTTTATCTGTTCAACAAGCACTTTATTTAAATAGAAAAGTATAGATTCTAACGACATGTGTACACCTTACATAAAATGCACTTAGTGGCTAAAAGCTACTGAGAGCAGAAAAATAACTGTACTGTGATATGAAGCAACTCTTCTATACTCATCTTAAAAATAGACAAATTCAATGAAATGGAGGAGTAGTGAATATGACACTCCTAAAGTCCGAAACCTTTCGTAACCCTCAACTTTTGAAGTCCGGGCTGCAATATTCACTTTCCAATGTCATTGTGATGAGCTGTTACATACCTGATGGTTCCTTAGTGCTGGTGTTTTAATGTTAATGGTTTAGTTCCACGTCTTTGGTGTTGCCACGTGATAGTTATTTAGCTGTTCAACTGCACTGGTCCAAGTAAAGTAGACAGGAAGATTAACACAAACATACTCTTTCTCTCTTTTAATAATATTTCCCTATTCTGTTATGCCATCTGCGGTAGAGGGGTAGATATTTCTCTTCCTTTATTTTTTTGCTTTTTATTTTTTAATTTAATTTTTTCTTACCACGTAGCCACAATTTCATGAATTTGAGAAGCAAATTAGGTATGTGCAGAGGGAGCGAAAGGAACAATATCGGTAGTTAGGGTGTTGGGGGGGTGGTCTAGGAAAACAAATAGAAACTAAGTGATTGCAAGCGTTAGGGGCATAGGGAATGAAATTGATAGTGATAGTAACAACAATAATTATAACTGTAGAATGACGGTAATAGTAATAATAAATTGTGAAATGGGTAAGAACTAATAAATGACCAGTCGGTATGTTATTAAGCCTGTTGGTAGAGAGTGGAAGGGTGAGCACAGAAGTAGAGTACAAGTAGGTGGCGGTAGGTAATTAAGGCGTATGTGTTAATATGACTTAATTTTAAAGCTCTTGACTGTGGGGGGTTGAGAAACCGTAGGTGGAAGAACACCGTAGTTCGAGTACACTCCTAGTGATAAAAATGCGATCTCACCTGTGTCATTGCTCTATGATGAGATAATTGAAGTGCACTCGGTATATGACCAAGTTACGTTTGTCGTATTGTCAGAGCAACTTCTAACGACTGAACCCACTCTTTCGAATAAGAATAAATCAGAAGGCAATGAAGGATGGAAGGGAAGTTATATTTGATCGTAAATAGAGCGTCAATGGGATAACAACGTCTAGGCTGGCAAACTAGAGAGAGTTGCTTCCCATAGTGCATCGTGACGTGATCTGGTAATGATGCGTGACCGAGTGCTTTCAGCTAATCGTGTCCGGTAAAACAAACATGATCAGCATCAATGTCGAGGACCTACGTAACTATTTATTATGAGAGTTATTTACCGCTGCACCTTACTCTCCCCCTAATGGGTTCGTGAGGACCCCACGACGTACCAGCCAAATGATAAAACTTAATACGTCAGACATTGATAAACGTTCATTTGATAGCTTGCAATGTTGTGCAACTTCTGGAAATCAGTGCCTACGCTAGGGTGTCGTTACATAAAACATTTGTGCGAAAAAATCTTTCTCTTCAGCGTCCTTCTCTCTGTCTCCAGACGGCCTGAAAATCACAAATAGAAAATTTTTAAATATGTGCATTTCATATATCAAAGGGTTTGCCTTCTAGGTAGGCTGCTTTGAGGCAGTCAATGATGACGTCCTCCTCGTGGCTATTCTCTGCAAATCGTACAGTACTTTGTTTTTCGTTTCAAGACCGTGTATGGCCCTTCGTAAGATGCGTCGAGAGGTCGGCGTAGAGTATCACGACATACGGAAACGTGTGTACTATATTTTAAGGCGGGTTGGATAAAAGCATCTGTCGATTGTTGTCGAGTGTGGACTGCCTTAACTGAACGCATAGCATTTGTAAGCCGGTTCACGTAAGAATTGAGATCCAGGTTTATCGAGGTGAAAGCGTTTTCCCGAAGTCACCTGGTAGTCGAAGAGTCGTTCCATAAACTAATTTAGCCACACTGCACCCAACATCTTATCGTACAGTGCTGAGTATTCCGAGTAAAACTAATGGTAAGGCGTCGGTCTGCTGCGGGATGTTCGTAGCTCGAAGTGAAAGCGCGAGTAATCGTTTGACTAGTGATGCCCTTTAGAAGAATCGCTTCTGGACAGCGTGTGAAACGGTCTATACATGTCAGAGGATAAGAAACTCGACTGGATTCTGGTAAAGGTCCTAACAGATCAAGTAGGATGTGGTCGAATCAAGCGTCGTGAGTTCGGTAAGTGCTAAGGGGGCATTCATTTTGCTGAATTACTTTGCTCTTTTGGCAGACCACACAAGAGCGTGCCCATTCTTTGATGTTTTTTATTCATCTTCGGCCGGCAGAGTCTCTGGGCAATCAGTTTAGACGTAGCACGAATCCCCGGATGAGAGAGGTTGTACAATGTGTCAAAGATTATTCATCGATAATACCTGGGGACGATTCGACAGGCTGCGCGTGTAGAAGAATCTCAAACTAAAGTGTTCTTACCTTTTCCAATCATCTTTGTTTGGAGTTTGAGCATTGTTGTGGATAACTCGTGATGAAGATCATTATTTTCATTTTGAAATCGAGCTAGTTCAACAAGGTCGATACCTTGGATACGATTCAAAAAATGTATTCGTGATAAGGCGTCGGTAACTACATTGTTAACTCCAGATATATGTCGTATATCAGTAGAGAACTGGGAAGTGTAGTCTAGATGACACGACTCTCGCGGGGAGTACTTATCTGAAGATGACTTCATAGAAAACGTCAGTGGTTTATGGTCGGTGAATATTGTAAATTTCCGGCCTTCGATGGAATGTTGAAAATGTTGTACAGCACAGTACATTGCTAACAATTCACGTCCAAAAGTGCTGTATCTTGATTCGGTATCGTTTAATCGTCTTGAGAAGAATGCTAAAAGTTGCCAAGCTTGGCCAGTCGGTTGTTGAAGAACTGTGCCAATTACTGAGTCAGATGTGTCAACCGCGATGCTTACAGGAGCTTCAGTATTGCGATGTGCCAGCATAGTCGTATTGGCTATCGCTTCTTTAGTTGCAGTGAAAGCTTTCTTCGACTTTACATCCATTGTGACCACCTATCTATTCCCGCGAAGCTGATCTGTTAGTGGTTTCATGATAGATGCACAGATCAGTATAAATCGTCTGTAAAAACTTACCAATCCATTGAAAGCTCGCAACTGCTTGATGGTGGTTGGTTCGGGTACACCAGAATAGCCGCCACCTTGTGTTTTTGAGGTTGTATCAATAGTATGCCTCAGGAAGTCGGACGAGGTTGTTCCAATTTGGCATTTCTGTATATCTATGGTAAATCCATATTGTTGTAGTCTTCTAAAGACTGTGTCCAAATGTTTCATATGTGTTACCTCGTCTGGGCTTGCTATCAAGCAGTCGCCGACGTAGGCATGTACACCGTCAAGCCTGCGGAACATGTAATCGATGAAACGTTGAAATGTTTGTGCTGCATTTGTCAACCCAAAAGGTATTCGGAAGGCCAAATGGAGTTACGATAGCGGTTTTAGAGATGTCATTCCACACATCGGTATTTGGTTGCATGCCTTTACCATGTCGATTTTCGAAAATATTGTCATTCCCTTCAGTGTGGCCGTTACATCGTGGATGTGAGGTAACGAGTAACGATCAAGCCTAGTTTGGGCGTTGAGACGTCGGTAATCACCGATGGGACGCCAATGATTGCAAGCTTTCTTCGGGACCATATGTCATGGAGATGACTATTGTCTACTGGATGGTCAGATTATTCCCAAGTCAATCACATGGTCGAATTCGTTTTTCGCAATCCTTAGTTTTTTGGGTGCGAGTCGGCGTGCTTTGGAAAACACAGGTTGACCTGTAGTCGTGAAGTGATGTGTAACATTGCTGGTTACACATGATAATTCCGATGTTGCTTTATTCAGATCTGCATACTTGTCGAGTATCAGCCAAAAATAAGAGTTAATTAAGTGTTTAAAACGAGGAGGACATAAGCTACAACCTGTAGCCGCGGTTCCACGAACGTATAGATTTGTGCTACTATCCACTAGTCTCCTTTTACTAGGGTCCACATGTAAGTTGTGGTGGCTCAGTAGATCTATGCCTATGATAGGTATTTTCACATCGGCAATGGTGAAAATCCAGTGTATGGGTTTTCTTAAACCCACGTTTAAGTTGACATATCGCTTACCATACGTAGCTATGTGTTTCCCATCCGCTGCCTGTAGATCGAATGCAGCTTCATGTTGGCGATCAGGTGGAGCTGCAGGAAGGACGCTAAATTCTGCGCCAGTGTCGACGAGGTAGCGAACCTTCGTTATCACATTAGGGATAACTAACAGGCGACTGTTTCCACCGGCTACAGTTGCCGCCAACGCGTTTTGGAGGGATAGTTTCCCGATGCGTCAACATTGGGTTTTTGGTTATAGAAACAGCAAGGTCTCTACACTTCTTGGAATCTTTGCCATGAGTGTTGTGGTACCAACACCAATGTGAGTTCTCCCTCCATTGAGGTCGAGACGACGGTCTTCTCCGTGATGAACTCCGTCGACGAGAATCGTTTTGGTCGGTGTCGTTTCTTCGGGTCAAGAAAACGAGAAAGAGCATTACACAATTTCGTCACGTCATTTTCGGTGGCATGAGGTCTTTCAGTAGTGGAATAAATCTCATTGTCGCGAGTTCTGGTGATCTCCGGAATTCGATCAGTAGATGAAGCTAGTTCGCCGAACCGCCAGCAGGCTCGCTGGTGTGAAACAACTCACCAAGACGTTGTCTGTCGAAGAAGTCTCCGCGTTTGAGAATTGATCTTTTGAGCTGGTAATTAGGTACTAGGCAGTTGGGGCTGGGAAATAAAGTGGTGACGTACCTGTTCAATTCACGCGGAAGTGACTCTACGACGGCAAGGAATTGAACGCGTGGATCTGTCACGCCGTGATCTCGAAACTCGGATTCTCAGTAGCAGAACCATGCTTCTACGATTTCTGTCCAGAAAGGGATGAGCTGAAAGTTTGATGTCGGAGTTTTAATCTTAATGAGCTTAGGAGTCTGATCAGTCATCATTAAGGTACCAATATATGCAAATACAACAATAAATGCAGTGAAAATGTAAAAAAAATAATCACACCAAAAATACTCTGTTAAAAACTATAAACAGAAGCGAACTCACAGTTATGATCGTGTCCGGATCACGTGGTGCTCACCAATGAAGTGCACCCGGTATATGACCAAGTTACGTTTGTCGTATTGTCAGAGCAACTTCTAACGATTGAACCCACTCTTTCGGATAAGAATAAATCGGAAGGCAATGAAGGGTGGAAGAGAAGTTATGTTTGATAGTAAATAGAGCGCCAGTGGGATAGCAAAATCTAGGCTGGCAAACTAGAGAGAGAGATGCTTCCCACGTTGTAATGTGTCGTGATCTGATGATGATGCGTGGCTGAGAGTCTTCAACTAGTCGTGTTCGCTAAAACAAATATAGTCAGCATCAATGTCGTGGACCTATGTAACTATTTATTTTAAGAACTATTAACCGCTCTATATTTTTGAAGTTTCTCCCTCGAGTTGGGACGATCGAAGAGAGAAAGGACAAGCTTGTTAGGGTGTCTAAAGAAGTGACAATGTTGTGAGCCGTTGTAAGTCACCTCAAAGTCACCAATGATTCGGTCAGTAAGGGTCTAGCCTTTTAAAAAGTCCTTAATACGATTCATTTTGTGGGCCTACTGATTACTTGGTTTTCCATCTTTTAACTCTATCTAAATGGTCTGTAAGGTCAGTTTAATACGTAACCCTTCCGCACGTATCGTCATTCATGTTAAATGCTCAATGAGCGTTATTCCGCACGTGGGATATCCTATTATCAAACTGGCTGTAAATTTACTTCGGAGTTAAAGGTTCGAGGTTGGCTCGGAAGGTATTTACAGGATCAGCTGAATGCTCGACCCTTCAGCAAGTATCATCAAACATGTTAAATTCTTAATGAGCGTTATTCTGCACAATTATAAAGTGATAGGAATGATATATTATTGCCAAGGTTAACGTTGATAATTTCAAATAATTTGGGCATTGGATGGATTGTTTATAAAATAAGTGATATATATTTGTAAAATTCCAATGAGTAGAAATTAAAACTTCTAACGTTTCGCGGCTCAGTACAAGTCGCTACTTCAGAGAAATGAATAACCGAATTTAAATTCGGTTATTTTATGAAAGGAATGATGTTAATGATGGTGCATTAAGTAACCTACGTCATAGGACTCGTCGCAACGCGTCATGTATCACTATGTTTATAATCTATTTTTGTTATTATCATACGGAATATGACATAATCACTCATCGATTTCCTATTAGTCAATAGGATTTGCTTCCGTCGTTAGGGTGGGCTAGGTTGATGGAATCATCAGGCGGTGCAACTTTATGTAAGGTAAGCAGTTGCACAAGCCACTTACTATGGGATAAGAATAAGGTGAATGGTTGGCCCACGGTATTAGCCACTAAACCCATTCCTACGCGTATTTTTGAACATTACCAGTCAATTTAGTGTCGTAGATACTAAGACATCTAATTCTCTTCCGCCTATGAGAAAGAGAAATAAACCTAATATCAATAATACCAGGGCTAATATTGCTTGAACCACCAGCTCTGAAGTCTACAATGTCCCCAAGATGTATTAACGTATATCCACGGGCTCAATGAATACACCGTAGTCTTCTGCCACCTGTCATTGACCTAGTTCAACATTTATCATAATCCAAGCTTCCTCAAAGGAATTGAGAAGGAAAATTTTCTTTTTAATATTGACAAAATCCACTTGACAATATCAAAGATTTGGAGCCAAACAGTAAGCAACAAAGGGTACGAACAAAGAAACCAACTAGCTTATACTAGCTGACTAATAGGATACTGGATATTGAAAACTGATGTGTCATCAATTCGAATTGTGACATATAATGGACGGGTTCGAGAAACCGCAATCTTATGTTAGTTGGACAACTGCTCAGGTCATTTCTTGGCTATCTGGTATTAAACTAATTTCTAATAACCTTTCGAAAGGTTTGGATGATGCTCTCGAACCATATTTACCAACGTTCAGTGCCAAAAATATTAGTGGAAAGTGGCTTAGCTGTCTCACTGCTGATGTATTGAGTAAGTATGGAGTTGAAAAGGTTGGCCATCAGATGATCATCATGGACAAGGTCAAGCAGCTACAATATCAGTTTTCTTCTTTCGATAACGAGACTCTGCAGTCAGTTTTACTTCGAGTTTCACGTATGTGTACTTGCATTGTCACGGCGATAAATTCCCTTATGGCTATAACTAAAAGACAAGATGCTGATAGTCCTTACCCAGGGATACTTTCGGATATTCAGGAGGCTGTATCCTACATCCTCGGTTGTATACTAAACTTGATGTCTATGATCGGAAGTGCTGCATCCTGGTTGGAGCGGTTAGTTTTGTAAAACATTATGCACATTGTTAGATAGACCTCCGTTTTCTTTTCTTCCTGATATGACTGTATTTCGACAATTTCTTGTTGAGAACGCTATAATTACCAACAGGCTGTCTCAGCAGGCTATAAGTACTCACTGCAACCAACACTTTAGAGAGATAATAGACTATGTACGTTGAAAGTCATTATACTATATTTTAAGATTGAGCCAATGAGAAGTCGTGTCGAAGATGTCCTTCAAAACTGTAATGATTCTATTATACTAACACCATGCGGTATTGAGACGGTACAAATAAGAAAGCTTGATTCTGCTGACTTTGTAAGTTTCATTTTAAAATATTCTGTTCTCAATATATCTGTCGTTGTTATTTGAATCAGTTTATACCGAATAACAGGTATCGATGCCCACGTATTTTTGGATGAATTTGGACTCTGTTTTGTCATTTATGCAGTTGTAGAGCGGTGAAAAAACTACTCGACTTTCAGTCAGTGGATCTTGAGTTCGGGTTGTGCTCCACTTACTGTGTTTTAGATGCCCAAATAACGTCAATAATCCTCACCTTTGGACTGTGGATTTAAATCAAGTACATGTACGCATATTCTAAAAATAAGTTATCACTATCATATACGGTTAGGCCATCCGGACGTTTTGGTTGGTGTCCTAGATCTGGTGCAAATCAATGGCTTGTGACCTTATCAGATGTGGCACAGAAATAAAACTAGTAGCGATTTTGTTGCAGTTTCCAGTTAAAATCCTTATGAAAATGTGATGTCTCCTCTTAATAGGAATAGTGTCTTTTTTGTGTTTCTACCTGAAATGTATCCTTCCCTTTGTAATTTTCTTTTCTTACTAGATCTTAAATTTTCCCCTTCCTTACCCTCTTTCCTTATCTTTACAATGCGATTACTCGAGTGAGATATTACTAGAGACTACTCCACAATCAAACTTCCTCTTATGTTGTGCTTAGTGCTTAGCTGTTTTTCCCCACTCTGCGACCATCGCCTCCAAATTTCCTACTAGGATCAAGATGTTTGTGTAGTCTCCTCATATGACGAATTTCATCTCATCTACGTCGATTATTTCGTCAGTAATGAACAACAAAGAACCTGGGACGTGCACATATGTCCGAGTTGTTATATAACAGCTCGACAGGATCAAATTTACAGAGATGACATGACAATAGAATACAAAAGGGGGGATATAGCGATAGTGTATGCGAAATAGTAAAGAAACTTAAGATCTAGAAGCTAAAAGAGCGAGTGAACTTGTGCCACTGTGACTGAGTCTGGGTCATGTCACCTGGTGTTTCTAGTCGGTGATCGGAACTGTTATGAGGACCTTTATGTAGTTTGCACCTAATAATATGGCTTAGACTAACTATTTCATAGTATTGTGTTCTTGACATACTATTCTACATTATAGTTTTGGTTGTTTTGGTGCATGGAGTCTGTCGAAAGTAGGATAAACGTAGCAATCAGATAATAAGGTTATTAACAATTAATAATTTTTCGTAGGGCAGTGTTTTTTGAGGGCGTTTTAAAAGAGATTATACCTGTCAAGTATTGAAGTGCAAAATATGCAAGTTTACTGTCCTCGTGAACAGTTATGTACTATTATTATTCAGACATTCTCTTCAAATGTAAAGATGCATAAGCTGCACTTTAAAGGCGCACAGGAAGTATATTCTAAATCTGAAGTAAGTTAATGTAACTTCAGGAAAAAAGTATTAACTAATATTTACATCTAGACACTTCCAGTCGTGTTCCACTAATCATCATTGAGAGATAAAATGAAGTGCGAATTTCAAATGGTTTTTATAATGTAAGATAATTTTACCCGCACTACTCATGGATTAGTGATGGTTTATTAAGTCCGACTTTGATACTGATACCTACAGTTCCAACTCAGCATTTTTATTCCAACGTATCTGACCTGGCAAGTCAGTATTCTCTTATATTCTTAAGATGATTTCACTACAAATTTTAACATTAGCGATTAGGAAAGTGTATTTTCATCTGCATTTTTCAATCTTAGATTAAAGTGGTATGCATATGATTGTTCGGAGATCTATCTAGTAGTACCATTGTTTCATACTATTTGATTCGATAAATATTAGGTCGTTAACAGCTGGTTTTTCTTCGCACAACCAACGACTGTTCTTATTATATATGTCTTCATACTGAAGTATTTAGAAAGCTGTAAAACAAGTAAGTACGTCATTTACTGCAATATCAGAAGTTGTTCCTGACATACATTTTGATTTTCTTTTCTAGGGCTTTAATTTCCGCTCCACAATAAACAATATTCACGTAATTGTTTCTGTTCAGAATGAAGTAAGTATGCTCACGTGTTGTAAGCTTTTATGATATGTTTAACTTCATAAATGTGTCATGAAAAAGGTGACAGGATCATAAACATGTTTCTGCTACCACTGTCATTGAAAGTTAATCACTGACTTGTTGTGAAAACGAAGATCAGATTTTAATTATCTAATTTTACTGTCCGTCAAGATTCTTAATAACATCGATTTGCGTCATTTATTATGTCAAATACATTCATTTTATCGACTTCGTGTCATGCATCTAATAGATTGTATGAAATCAGGCTTTTA
This sequence comes from Schistosoma mekongi, assembly GCA_034768735.1. Lineage (NCBI taxonomy): Eukaryota > Metazoa > Platyhelminthes > Trematoda > Strigeidida > Schistosomatidae > Schistosoma > Schistosoma mekongi. The sequence goes on along the minus strand of CM068305.1, from coordinate 39,404,122 downwards.
CAAGTGCTATCTCTTCGGGATATGCTTAATAAATCGTGAAGACGATCGTCTTTTTGTTCTTCTAGTGCACCTGCCTCTGCAAGTACTTGTAAACTGGTAAATGTAATTGGAGTTCACCTAAGACAGATGTTTGTTTACTTTTGTTTAATTTATTGAATGTCACATATTATATAATGAGACTAGTTCGGCAGCAGAAAATATTTCCTTTATAGCTGTCTGCAGCTGGTAAGAATTGAACAAAATACATTGAATTCAACAGTAAAGCTTGTTGTCCTTGCTACATGTCGTTAATCAAGTCAGTCCTCCTGCTATTTTGTCTTGATTGAATTTTATACTGATTTTAAGATGTCTTTGCATATAATAGAAGTGTGGCTTAGGGGCTGAAGCACTTATTTTTAATTAGTAGGCTTCATGCTTAAAACTCGCCTCACCTACTTTGTTTTGGGCCATCAGGTGGTATAATTATCTCTAACAAATGCAAAATGTGTGCTCGTGATGCATATTCAGCTACCACAGGATTTTATCTCCTAATGATTCGTAGGTTAAAATCCCGGGAATCGGGACCCTTAAAAAACTACCTATTCCTGTCTGGGACCCACGCAACCGATGTGTTAACAAATTTTCTCTTGATTACCTCAAAATATTTTGTCATACTCCACAAGTTGTGCAAAACTTATGTAAAACTGACTTGTATGGATCAAACTGGTTTTCTATCTGGTCGTGATTGTACTGATGTTATTTTCACTCTATAACAAATGTTGGGACACTTTCATGTGTATTGTTGTGTGTCTTGACATCGAAGGTGCCTTCAGTTAGTTGAACGGAACCATTTCCTTGAATTGTCTATTGAGAATTTGCTTAAAATGTTTATTAACCTCTGTACACAAACGCCCCAAACAGAGTAAGGGAGTAAAATCATCTGTTTCTGTTGTTTCGTTCCGGTAGATGAGTTGGACAGAGTTACCCAACCTCACTATTCTTCAACTAAACCATCGACAACATTCTGGAAAGAGTTTCGGAGGAAGTGCATGTTAATGGTGTGGATTGGTTATCTGGAGAAAGACTGTTCAATTTTGAGTATGTGGATGATATTGTCTTACTGTGCAATCACACACAAGCCATCCAAATTAGACAGACAGACAGTCGCAACGTAGAACTTGGTACATGAGTACGTCAGTTCAAGTTGCCATGCCTCAATTAGCAGATAGAGATTAAATTGTCGAATCAAATCCCAGAGTGGGGAAGGTAGTAACAGAGTTAGTATTCATGGAAGGGAATAGAGACCGAGAAGATTTAAGAAAATATGATCCAGTAAAGAGAAAATTATGATAAGTTCAGAAATTTAGGATTTGGAGGAAGACAAGGAATGGATGCACCTGCGCCATTGCCAACGATTTTGAGCCATATCACCCAAAGTCTCTAACCATTTATTACGAGCGTCACGCGGACCCCAACCAGGTAGTCTGCACCTATTAACATGGCTCAGCCCAATTGTCAATGACTTCATGGACTGGAGCCATGTTTTGGTTTGGCCGCCCCTAGCTTTCTTCCAGCCTACTCCTACACCAGACAGCATTGCTCGTCGAGGTAGGCGGTGGTCAGGCATACGTAACACATGTCCTAACCACCTTAGCTGATGAAGATTTACTACTTCATCAATAGGCTTACCGTATCTACCTAGTACTCTATTCCTAACCCACGTATTGCTTACTCGGTGGTCCCAGAAAACACGAGCAATGCTTCGAAGACATCTATGATCGAATACCAGGAGCCTACGAATATCCTCTATCCTTAATGGCCATGTTTCGCATCCATAAAGTAAGACAGACCGAACTACTGCGCAGTAAACGCGTCCTTTGGTCAGTAGTCGGATGTCTCGCCTACGCCACAGATGACGCAAATTCCAAAAAGCTAATCGGGCCTTATGTATGCGCGCAGAGATTTCAGCAGACACCAGACCGTCAGGGCTGATGAGGCTGCCAAGATAAGTGAAGCGGTCAACACGTTCAACTGCCTCACTCCCTATCACTAACTTCGGTGTCGAATCAATCCAATCCTGAAGTAACATTTTGCATTTGGGTGGAGAGAATCGCATCCCAAACATCCTTACATTCTTGTTTAAGGTAGTCAAAAGATTCTGCATTTTATCAGCATCTTCGCCTAAGAGGACTATATCATCTGCATATTCTAAGTCAGCTAGTTTATCTCCTGGAAGGAGGTCAACCCCGCCGAAGTCAGACGATGAAAATGTCAACTCTAAAAGTATATCAATGATAAAATTAAATAAAAATGGGGAAAGCGGGCAACCTTGACGAACACCACTTGAGGTAATCAGTTCTGATGACAATCTGCCATAAGCTCTCACTTGACATGTGGTGTTCGAGTAGAGAGCTTGTATAAGGTTAATGTACTTCTCTGGTACGCCTTTCATTGACAGACATTGCCACATAACCTTACGATCGATAGAGTCGAATGCCGCCTTAAGGTCAAGGAATACAACTATTGTTGGGCGTCTAAAAGTGTGTCTATGTTCTAGAACCTGCCGAAGTGTGAATAGGTGGTCTATGCAGCCACGTCCAGGTCTGAAACCACCTTGGTTCTCTCTAGTCTGCTCTTCACGAGCTTTAGTTAGGCGTCGAAGTATGATTGAAGCTAATATTTTGGACACTATATTAGTTAAGCTGATTCCTCGGTAATTGTCACAGGAGGACTTCTGTCCTTTCTTATAGATTGGAACAATTAGTGTTTGAGACCAGTCGGGTGGGATTACGCCCAATTCCCAGATTCTAGCCAGGATCCCGGTTAATCTCGCTGCTAAAACTGGACCACCATCCCTAAATATCTCAGGGGTCAACCCATCGGGTCCTGCTGCTCTACCTCGCTTTAGGTTCCCTATAGCCTTCTCAACCTCACTAAGGCTTGGGGGACCAGTATTAACTTGCCATTCAGATTGTTTGGGAATGGTGGGCAACTGGGATGACGCCGAGGGCCAGTTGAACTGTTCCGTAAAGTGTTCTGCCCATCGGCCCAACCTTCTGGATTGACAGTGAATAGTGCTCCCATCTTTTTCTGCGATAGTTTCACTTACAGTTGGATTTTTGATGCCCGTTTCCTTGATAAGTCTGAACAGTTGCCTACTGTTACCTATTGCCACTGCCTTTTCCATCTCTTTAGCTTTCGCTACCCACCACTGCTCACGATCATTTCGTAAGCTTTTAACCAGTTTGCGTTTAAGTTGCCTTCGCTCCTCATCGTATTTAGGACTAGACGGGATGTGTTGCCGAGCATCTATCAGTTCAGTAGATGCAGCTGAAATCCACTGAGTTTTCCTAACTTTTTGGTTTAGTTTACTAGTAGATATCACTGCTGTTTCAACAGCTTTTTGGATATCATTCCAAGCTGACTCGGGGTGGGTATCGTTTATACAGTTGACTAATTGATTTTTGAGTTGTTCCTGAAATATATTCTTGACTTGTTCATCATTAAGTTGGACTCTTATGGGGATCTTTGCCGTGGGTCTTTTACGTCCAGTGAGACGCAGACTAATACGCGCTCGTATTAAAGCGTGGTCTGAGTCTAAACATGTGCTCCAAAATGAGCGGCAGTCTTCTATCGAACCTCTCCAACGGTGGCTGATAGCAATGTGGTCTATTTGAGACCAACGTTGAGTTGACTGTGGAGGCCGCCATGTCAACTTATGTCTTTCTTTATGTTTAAAGTTAGTGCTTGCGAGAAATAGACGATTATCTGAGCACAGTTGTAATAAACGGTCGCCATTATCTGTTCGTTGGGCCTCGACACCATAGGATCCACCTAGGTGCCTTTCAGTTTCGTCTAATCTACCTACTTGGGCATTAAAGTCACCAGCCATAATCACTACATCAGTACGCTTAGCTTTACGAAGGAGGTCTGAAAGCTTTCTGTAAAATTCATCTTTTACTTCATCTGAGCTGCAATCAGTGGGAGCGTAGGCAGAGACAACAAAGAGGCAACGGCGTGTGTCCCTATCTTTCCGAGTTCTTACCGTCCCGTTTAGACGGACAGCGCATAACCGACTGTCTATGGGAATCCAGTCAAGGAGAGCCTGTTCAGCTTTTGAACTTAGTGCTATACCTACACCAGCAAGGCCTCGAGTGGTAGCGGTGGGGTCTCCGGAGACACGAAGGGTGAACCGGACCGGTTCTTTGTTTTCACAAGGTGAGGTCATGTGAATGATTGTACTTGGATCCTGTATACGCGTTTCAGAGACACAGCAGACATCGATGGAACGAGAATTAAGGGTCATGGCTAGGGAGGCCTGTTGTCCTATTTGGCCTAAGGTTCGAACGTTAAAAGCTCCGATATGTAGTTTAGTGCGAGGTTTGAAGAGACCAGGAATAACGTTTTGTGAACTCAAACCATTAGCATTAGAGGCGTGAGGTGATAAGGTTAGGCTCGTCGGGTTAATCGTGGGAATAAGGGAGTTATTGAGGGTTGAGGGTGGGATTTGACCTCGAGCAAAATGATCTCTTGTGCTGTTAGAGGTATGAGGGCGGTTATCACTTCCCGGTTGCCCACACCGTGGAAGGGTCATTCTTGAGGAACCTGAAAGAGAAAGGATTAGAGGAGGTCGTGATGACCTGAGAGTGTGACCGCAGTGTCCAGGGGACAGCTGTTTGAGGTCGGTCGAGTACATTAATTGTTGCTCCGGTTGCCCCTTCTGACAGCCATCCAAATTACACTTAATCAATTAGCGATTAGTGTTCATAAGTTTAGCAGGTAATTTATACCTCCTAACTACAATATACTTCTACAATACTCTTGGTGGTGGTGATTGTGTCGTTTGTTCCCACTTCCGTTCTTTGTAGTGAAGCGTTAGAAGTAGTTGAAAATTACATGTACCTGAATTGTTGTGTGGGTGCTGGTAGTGGCGTAGCAGATGAGATCAGCCTACGCACAATCAAAGCCAGATCGGCTTATGCTGAACTGAGTAATCTTTGACTCCGACGTGATGTGGGTTTGACTGTCGAAGGTCGGATTTACGACACATCGATGAGATTAGTTTTGCTCTATATTTCCAAAACCTGGTCTTGCAGGGCTTAGGATGTACGTGTGCAGCTACTCTTTACATTCGATCATGGTTGTACATGAGGGCCTGGTGATATCCGGTGCCAATGTTTTGTTAGTAATACTGAGGTTTGACATTGTATTCGCGTGCAGTGATGATAATTCAATTGTTGTCACTATTTTGAAACACTGACTTCCATATCCTTCAGTATTTTTTTATACTGGTGTATTGGTAAGTTACAGAAACTAATAAATACTATCTCGCAGATGTATGGTTGAAGTTTATTGGCTAAAGACCACTTACCTTAACGAAACTTCGTGCATTCATTTCTGTCTACTAGCGATAGACAACCATTCACCGACTTCCTATTTCGTAATCGCGGCCTTTTGTTTTTCCTGAATTCCCTTTCAACTATTTCACCAGTTCAAATTCCCCCCTAATTTCAAGATTTATTTATATCAGTCGTTAAATGTAGCAATTTACACACTGTAACATTACTACAAGTTTTGCGTTATTATTTGTGCTGATGCAGTGACCAAATTGAAGACGGAATATATTTCGACGATAAATTTTTTTATTGTATTTATCTTACCATAATTTGTAAGATTTAAAATTTAATAAGCAAGTACTAGGTACATCTTTGAACACTCAGTACTTCAGTGATCACGCGTATATTTCTGTTAATCCTTATAAGAAGGTGTACAATCATATGGAAGATATATCTTTCTACATAATTTCAAACAACTGTTTAAACTATAGGTCTTGCAAAATATGTGACGCAAATTTATCATTTATCAGTAGATTAACTCAGTAATAAATAGTAACCGGCTTCAAGGACAACATTTAAAATATACTCGTCATCATCATCATCAGCAGTGTATGTATGTATGTATGTGTATGTACAATCAACATAGAACCTGGCACATGTGTGCATCGGTTCAAGTTGCCATACCACCATGGCACCGCAAGATTAACACCACCACCACTAGTAGAAATCACTTCAATAAAATTAAATAATAATAGTAACAAGGAATGTGAACATATAGAATATGGTTCAGGAGGCGTTGAAAGAAAGTAATGGAATAATTTAAAGCTCATGATTTAAGGGAGGACAATGAGTGAATACATCTGCGCCATTGTGACCGATTCTGGGCCATGTCACTCAGTGTTTCTAGCCACTGGTTACGGTAATCGCGAGGACCCCATCCAGGTAGTCTGCAGCTACCGACACGACTTAAACCGGCAGTCAGTGACTTCATGGACTGATGCCATGTTTTAGTTTGGCCACCTCTAACTCTCTTCCATCCTATTCCTATATCAGCCAGCATTGCGCGTCGAGGAAGACGGTGGTCGGGCATACGCAACATATGTCCCAACCACCTCAGTCGATGAAGATTCACAACCTCATCGACTGATTTACCACATTTGCCTAACACCCATCGTCTAACCTCGTTATTACTTACTCGGTGATCCCAGCTAACGCGAGCGATGTTTCGTAGACATCGATGGTCAAAAACTAATAACCATCGAGTGTCATCTACCCTTAATGGCCACGTCTCACACCCATACAGTAAGACAGAGCGAACTGTTGTGCAGTACACTCTCCCTTTGGTTGAGAGACGAATATCTCGTCTACGCCATAGGTGACGTAAGTTGGCAAAAGCCAAACGAGCTTTTTGAATTCGTACTGAGATTTCGTCAGAGACCAAGCCATGAGGGCTAATCAGACTTCCAAGATAAGTGAAGTGGTCGACGTGCTCAACTACTTCACTCCCTATCTCTAGTTCAGGGGTTGACGAAAACCAGTCCTGGAGCAATAGTTTGCATTTGTAGGGGGAGAGACGCATTCCTAAAATGCTTGCATTCGAGCTTATTGCTGTTAAAAGCTTCTGCATCGTATCAGCGTCTTCGCCAAACAGGACTATATCGTCAGCATATTCTAAGTCAATAAGTGGATCTCCTGGTAGGAGATCGATTCCTGAAAAGTCAGACGATGAAAGTGTAATTTCTAACAGTATGTCAACTATGAAATTAAACAAAAATGGGGAAAGTAGGCAGCCTTGACGGACACCACTTGAGGTTACAAGTTCAGATGACAATTCGCCATATGCTCTGACACGACTAATAGTGCTTGAGTAAAGAGCCTTAACAAGTTTTATGTACTTTTGGGGCACGCCTTTCAATGAAAGACACTGCCATAGAACTTCATGGTCTACAGAGTCAAATGCCGCTTTCAAGTCAAGGAAAATCACTATTGTCGGCCGCCGAAAAGTATGTCTGTGTTCTAAAATCTGACGAACAGTGAATATCTGATTTATACAACCGCGACCAGGTCTGAAACCAGCTTGATTTTCTCGTATTTGGAGATCACGAGTTGCAGTTAAGCGTCTGCTAATTATAGAAGCTAATATTTTAGACACTATATTAGTCAAACTAATTCCTCTATGGTTATTGCAGGACGATTTTGACGCTTTCTTATGTACTGGGATGATTAACGATCGACACCAGTCAGACGGAATTATGTCAAGTTCCCAAACCTTAGTCAAAATATCAGTCAGTCTGGTTGTCAATGTGGGACCACCATCCTTAAAGACCTCTGGGGATAATCCGTCTGGACCCGCTGCTTTGCCTCGCCTTAGATTGGCTATAGCTTTTTCGACTTCGATAAGAGTCGGAGGACCTAAGTCGACTTTCCATTCTGGTTGTCTCGAAATAGTGGGAAGTTTTAGAGTAGCTGAAGGCCAACGAAACTGTTCCTTGAAGTGTTCAGCCCATCGTTCTAAACGTTTAGACTGAGAGGTAATAAGCGTTCCATCTTTTTCGGAAATCGTCTCACTAACGCTGGAATTTTTAACCCCGGTTTCTTTTATTAACTTGAAAAGTTGTCTAGTGTTACCTATCGCCGCTGCCTTTTCCATTTCCTTTGCTTTCGTTACCCACAACTGATCACGGTCGTTTCGCAGACTTTTCGTCAGTTTATGCCCGATTACTCGTCGCTCATCATCGTGCTCTGAGCCCGATGGGATAAGTCTTCGGGAGTCTATTAAATCAACAGAAGCCATTGAAATCCATTGATTTTTCTTGACATGTTGATTTAAGTCCTTGATAGATATCATTGTAGATGCCACAGCTGCTTGAACATCTTGCCAAGCAGTATCTAGTCGGGACGCATTTTTATAATTGCCTAAGTGATTCCTCAGTTGTTCCTGGAATTTAATTTTCGCTGTTTCATTACTAAACTGAATTCTAAAAGGTTTTCCTGTGGTAGTTTTTCTTCGTCCGGTAAGACGCAAGCAAACGCGTGCTCGCACTAGAGCGTCATCGGAATCCAAACATGTACTCCAGAAAGATCGGCAATCTTCTATCGAGTCTCTCCAGCGGTGACTAATCGCAATATGGTCTATTTGAGTCCACCGTTAAGTAAGGCCAGGAGGTCGCCATGTTAAACGATGTCGCTCCTTATGCTTAAAGTTCGTGTTGGCTAGGAATAACCGATTATCTGGGCAAAGCTGCAGCAGACGGTTGCCGTTATCTGTTCTCTGAGCTGCAACACTAAAGCATCCACCTAAATGTCTTTCAGATTGGTTCAAGCTACCTATTTGGGCGTTAAAATCACCAGCCAAGATTACTGAATCTGAGTGTTTGACCCTATGAAGTAGTTCAGAAAGTTTTCTGTAAAATTCATCTTTCATTTCATCCAGGCTGCAGTCTGTGGGAGCGTAGGCGGAAACGACAAAAAGACAACGGAGTGTGTCCCTAACTTTCCGAGTTCTTCCTGAATCATTTAGTCGGACGGCACATAGGCGACTGTCGACAGGAATCCATTCGAGAAGTGCCTGTTCTGCTTTCATACTTAACGCAATACCTACACCGGCCAGCCCACGAGAAGTTGCTGTTGAATCGCCATATAAACGAAGAGTGCATCGCGAAGGTTGTTCATTCTGACTAGATGAGGTCAAGTGAATGACGACGCCAGGATCCTGTATGCGTGTTTCGGAGACACAACATACATCAATGGCGCGGGATTCTAATGTCCCAGCTAGGGAGGCTTGTTGCCCCATTTGACACAGGGTTCGTACATTGAATGCACCAATGTGAAGTTTGGAGCGTGGTCTTAGTATGCTAGGGACGTTAAATCGTGGGCCAAAATCGTTAGCACTACTGACACAGGAGGAAGTTTATGATAAGGATTAAGGCTTGAAGATAGGGGCAGGACAAATATTAGGAATAGAAGAAGGAGTTCGATTAAAATGGCAGTGATCTTGCGTGTTGTTAGAGGTATGAGGACGGTCTCTCTTCCCAGTTGCGCACACTGTGGAAGGGTTCTTCTTGATGTACCTGAAAAGCAAAATGTGTTAGGGTTGGCCTGAAAGACCTGGAAGCGTGACCGCAGTGCCCAAGGAACAACTGCTTGAGGCCGGTCACACACGGCCTTTTTGAGAGAGGTTTTCGTTGTTGTTGTAGCTCCGTACTTGTTGAGGCCTTACTGCTGGAGACGGAAATCCGTGGAGTAAGGTGAGGTGTGCATTTTTAGGGTCGATATTTTCTAAACCCGCCCTTCCTTTGTGGGAAGGCAGCATCGCTGCTATGCTGGTTGTCCGAAGAAAACACCTTACTGCCGTCACACCTCTGTACAGCCGGCAGTACGACTTCGTCCTCGGACCTTATATTTGCTGCTTTTGGTCTCACCGCTCTTCAACCGACCTGCCTGGCATGGTAGGACCTAGAGGAACGATTGTTCCAGCCAGTATAGCCCGATTGAGTCATCACGATAGGCAACCCCGACCACCACGTCAAGGTAGCAGCACGGTCGGGCATCATCAGCAGTAGCAACGTAGAACCGGGCACATACGCCTGTAAGCTCAAGTTGCCATACCACATTAGCACTACGAGAATATATACTATTGTCTTAAAAAAATTAAGTATCTAAGTAATGCCCTACCAAAGGATCTACTTTCAAGTTATGAAGTTATTGTTTCAAACGATTAAAATATGCATCCTAGGAACGTATGTGTTTATATGTACTACTAGTTGGTATGAAAGTGATTCTCACTATTTATTGGCTGTAATTTTGAGTTAAGGCGCGAATGTTCAGAGTGATTTTTAAGAGACAAATATTAGCCAGATATATTTGGATCGAAGACCAGACATTTGATCTCAGTCTCTTATCAAGTACATCTAAAGTAGATACCGGCACTATGCATTGCAAGCTGTGCAAAATGAACCAATTTTAACTAAAGGACGAGTCACTAGTTCTTCATGACAAGTTCAACCCTAAATATAAACTAGCAGAGGTTGCATCGTATTTTTTCCTCTTAGACGTAACTAGTAAACTAAAAAATGTTATCTTCAGTATTGTCTTTACACATAGCCACTCATCTCACGTGTGATCTTATCTCTGTGTATTAGCTGTGTTGTAGTACTTGAAGCGTTAATATCAAGTTTTTGTTTTTCACAAATCGTAACACATATGAAAATGTATTATCATTACTAGGCCAACGACTTTGTCAGATTAGATACAGTATTTTTGCAAACAAATTTTTTTATACTTTGTAAGTAAGTATATGTGCTATGGTTTGTCCAGTTGTCATTCTGGTTTATTTATTACATGTTTTGTTAATTATTTCTGGATAAATTTCAAACTTTTCGAAGCTATTCATGAACTTTACTTGTATATTTATTCATTTTTAGTCCCCAGCATTCAGTACTGGAAAGGTTAGTAAAGGCGACGAAGTCATTGAAGTAAATGAACAAATAGTTGTGAGTCTATGATTCCATTTTTTATGTATTGTAATGGCAATTTTGAATATCTGTAATTACTATGCATGATATATTAGTTACTACTATTTTTTTAGGTATAGACATTCATAAATTACTTAAGCACTTCATTCACTTTCCAATATCTCATTTACTTGCAGATATTTCTCGAGACTTAGTTTGTATTTTATTGTCACATATTTTGTAGTTTCCATTGTGAATTTTTGTCTTTAAACTCTTAAATGACTATCGTAATAATAAAATTTTGTCTTTAATTTTTGTATTTTGTTAGATCGGTTGGCTTCACTATCGTGTTGCTGATTTAATGAGACATTCTTCACAGCATATTAGTCTGCGTTTGAGGAAGCGACCGTGTCATTCCAACGATTTTATAGGTTTTCCAGGAGCTGGGCGGCGTCATCGCCTAATAGTCAATCAGATACCACCTGCTGGGAGTTTATCTCAGATACGAGGTGCCTATATATTTGCACGAAACCCAAAACGTCGTTTGCCTCTTACAGGGCCACTTTCTACTGAACCTTTGGCTGTTACTCAAGAAATTACCTCTGATCAAACATCCGTTTCTTCGCCTACATCAACATCAGCTAAATCTCAATCAATAGTTAGTGTGTCTGGATTGTTCTACTCTTCCCCAACATCTTCCTTATCTGTTCAACAGGGTACATCAATAAAAATAAATGATGATTCATGTAATCTAGAAAATTTTGCGCACATGTCTTCTAAACCGATTTCCAGCAATGAGTCTGTAATTTACAGTAACTCAAGACTCATTGCGAGCACACCAAATACCCCTTTAATGACTTTGCGATCAAGGGATGGAGCGTGTTCTCATTCGTCACTATCATCTTCACGTAATCTCCCGCCTGCATATCCTGGTATTATAACTTTCGATAATGCAATAAATGATCCAAATGTTATTTCACCTGATATAACCTACTCAAAGTAAGTTATTATTGAGGAAACATCTATCGGGATTGTTAAGTAATTAATACATATTTCTTTCATCATCATTAGCTCGCTTGTACTGATCAAATTTGTAGTATAGAAAACGGTATATGTGATTTGATATCACAATGCGTTTCATTTGTTGACTATCTGCATAAAATTGTGAAAATTTGTTTCATGTTTATTAACAAGCTTATATCTAGGCTTCGAAAAGCTCATGTTATTTCATTGGTTCAATGCTCTACTACTTGGCTATTAAGATTGTAAAGAATTTATTGTAGGACTGCATTAATTATACGTACTATGCAGTGTGGACTAACCACTACCATTCCTTATCCGCTTTACTGGCTCAACTACTTCAATAAAACTCAGAATATGGCTTTTACTGCCCTCTTCCAACCTATAAGTTCAATCGAACTTTTTATAATTCTTAAACTTCGTCTCAGCAACAAAGCAGAGGTAGGTCTAACAAATCCTCTCAATTTCTATTCCTCATATTTTCGTAGACATATTTCGTTGTTCATTTTCGATGTAGCATTGTAATATATAAAACACCACTGCATAATTGTGTGCAACAAATAAAAGGCTATTACAGATCAGTACTTTACGGTAGTGCCCAAGTTTTACTAATAATAGTCTTAGTCACTTAGTTTTTCATTCTTAGCTGGATACGTATATCTAGATTCATGAAGCACAGCTCTAGACCAATAGGGGTGTATGCGTTTTAAAAGGAATGGTGGTTTTCTGTTAATAAATTGATAAACTTCCATCTCTTTCAATCCAAATTGTCACTGAAAGGCACCTAGGTGGGTCCTATGGTGTCGAGGCTCAACGAACAGATAATGGCGATCGTTTATTACAAGTATGTTCAGATAACCGTCTATTTCTCGCAAGCACCAACTTCAAGCATAAGGAAAGACATCAGTTGACATGGCGACCCTCACAATCAACTCAACGCCGGATTCAAATAGACCACATAGCTATCAGCCACCGTTGGACAGGCTCGATAAAAGACTGCCACCCATTTCGGAGTACATGTTTAGACTCAGGCCATGCTTTAGTACGAGCACGTATTAGTCTGCGTCTCACTGGACGTAAAAGATCCACAAGCATTCCTCTCAGAGTTCAACTTAATGATGAAAAAGTCAAGAATACATTTCAGGAACAACTAGAAAACCAATTAGTCAGCTGTGTAAGCTATACTCATCCTGAGTCAACTTGGAATGATTTCTAAAAAGCTGTTGAAACAGCAGTAATATCTACTAGTAAACTAAGCCATAAAGTTAAGAAAACTGAGTGGATTTCAGCTGCATCTACTGAACTGATAAATGCTCGTCAATACATCCTGTCTGGTTCTGAACACGATCAGGAGCGAAGGCAACTTAAACACAAGCTGATTAAAGGCTTACTCAATGATGGCGAGCAGTGGTGGGTGGCGAAAGCGAAAGATACGGAAAATGTAGCGGCAATAGGTAACAGTAGGCAACTGTTCAAATTTATCAAAGAAACGGGTATCAGAAATCCGACTGTAAAAAGATGGGACCATTATTCACTATCAATTCAGAAGGTTGAACTGATGGACGGAACACTTTAGGGAACAGTTCAACTGGCTCTCGGCCTCATCCCCATTGCCCACTATTCCCAAGCAATCTGAATGGCAAATTAATATTGGTCCCCCAAGTCTTAGTGAGGTTGAAAAGGCTATAGGCAATCTAAAGCGAGGGAGAGCAGCAGTACCTGATGGATTAACCCCTGAGATATTTAAGGATGGTGGTCCAGTTTTAGCAATGTGGCTAACCAGGATCTTGCCGAGAATCTGGGAACTGGACGCAATCTCATCTGACTGGTCCTGAACACTAATCGTCCCGGTATATAAGAAAGAGCAGAAGTCCTCTTGTGACAATCACTGAAGAATCAGCTTGACGAATATAGTCTCTAAAATATTAGCTTCAATAATACTTCGACGTCTAACTAAAGCTTGTGAAGAACAAACTCGAGAAAACCAAGGTGGTTTTAGACCTGGACGTGGTTGTATAGACTAAATATTCACACTTCGACAGGTTCTGGAACATAGACACACTTCTAGACGCCCATTAATAGCTGTATTCCTTGACCATAATGTGGCGTTTGACTATCTATCGTGAGGTTATGGGGTAATGTCTGTCATTTAAAGGTGTACCAGAGGGATACATTAACTATATACAGGCTCTACTCTAACATTACATATCGAGTCAGAAATTATGGCGGACTGTCGTCGGGATTGATTACTTCAAGTGGTGTCCGCTAAGGTTGTCTGCTTTCCCTACTTTTATTTAATCTCATCATCGACAGGCTTTTGGTGTTAACATTTTCGTCATCTGAGTTGTCAGGGGTTGACCTCCTTCCCGGAGATAAACTTGTTTACTTCTAATATGCAGATGACATAGTTGTATTGGGTGAAGATGCTAGTAAAATACAGAATCTCTTGACTACCTTAAACATGAATGTAAAGATGTTTGGGATGTGTTTCTCCCCATCGAAATGCAAACTGTTGCTTCAGGATTGGCTTGATTCGGCACCGAAGTTAGTGATAGGGAGTGAAGCAGTTGAATGTGTTAACCACTTCACTTATCTTAGGAGCCTCATCGAGCCTGACGGTCTGGTGTCTGCTGAAATGTCGGCTCGTATACGTAAGGCCTGACTAGCTTTTGGGAATTTACGGCACTTGTGTCGTAGGTGAGACATCCGACTACTGACCAATGGACGCGTTTACTGTGCAGCAGTTCGGTCTGTTTTACTTTATGGATGTGAAACATGGCCACTAGGGATAGAGGATATTCGTAGGCTATTAATATTCTATCATAGATGTCTTCTAAGCATTGTTCGTGTTTTCTGGTACCACCGATTAAGCAATACGTGCGTTAGGAATAGAGTACTATGTAAATACGGTAAGTTTATTGACGAAGTAGTAAACCTTGATCATCTGAGGTGGCTAGGACATGTGTCACGTATCCCCGACTACCGCCTACCTCAGTGAGCAATGCTGTCTAGTGTGGGAGTAGGCTGGAGAAAAGCTAGGGGCGGCCAAACCAAAACATGGCACCAGACCATGAAGTCATTGACAATTGGGTTGAGCCATGTTGATACGTGCAGACTACCTGTTTGGAGTCCGCGTGATGATCGTAACCGATGGTTAGGAACTTTGGGTGATATGGCTCAAAATCGTTGGCAATGATGCAAGTGCATCCACTCCTTGTCTTCTTTCAAATTCTAATTTTGTGAACACATCATAATTTTCTTTTTACTGAATGATATTTTCTTAAATCTTATCTCCGATCTCTATTTCTTTTCATTAATACTGACTTTGTTACTACCTCCTCCCTACTCTGGGATTCGGTTCGAAAATTTTATCTGTATTTGCTAATTGGGGCATGGCAACTTGAAGTGATGTATGCATGTACCAAGTTCTACGGTGTAACTGATTGGTTGATTTGTCACTTATATTATGTGTATTCACTTACTTTGGAAAATATCTTCACATTTTAGCGTTTAGTCTGACATCCAGCGTTTTGCTCTGTAGTATATTGCATAGTTTATCGATTCAGAAAAAATTCACCCACATTCATAAGAATGTGCACACTTTCGTTCATGAGCGAACTTACATTTTTATTTCATGCACCTTCCGATGTGTCAAATCGCTTTTAATAATGATTGCATATCTCTTGTGATTATTTTCTATTTAATACCATTTTCAGCTCATTTATGTTTTTCGAATTTTTGTATCGGTTTATTTAAATGTTGGAAGTGTTTGCATACAGCTAAATGAAGTTCCTAGTATGTGTCGAGATAGACTATTTGGTTTGGAGTCCATATGAATATCCTAACCAACGCTCTGGGTGGAGTGGCTCAGGTACATTCACTCATTGTTCTCCCTTAAGTCATGGACTTAAAATTATTTTATACCTTTTCTCTAACTAATTCATTCTGCTTGGACCATATTCTATTTGTCTACACTTTATTTTTCTTCTTACAATTAAAGTAACTACTTCCACTGATTTGGCGTTCATCTTCCTGTCCTTCTGAGTTGTGATAACCTAAACCAGCTAAACATTTGGTTGTTGCATTCTTGGAAACGTAGTAGATGTCTTTAAATTCTTTAAAATAAACCCCACTTCTACTGCGCTCCGCAAAGGTTATCGTCATTAGACGCTTACTTGACCTCTGCATACTGGTTAACCTCTCATTGCCATGATAGAAAATAATTTCATGAAATACCTTCAGATTGCGTAATTGCTTATTTTTCTTCATCCCATTGGCAATCGTTCATGATGTCACTCAAAATGTCATTTTGATAACTGTTTTACGTTTAATCACTCATTTATTACTATTCTTCGTTATCAGTAACTGTTACGTCACACTTCATTAAATACCCTACATCCTTTTACTATTTTTACCACTTTTGATATTCTCTTTCTGTTTTCAAAACGGTATTATCGATTGATTAAGGTATGCATAGTGTTATTTATAAAAGTAATAATAATAATAATAATAATAATAATAATAATAATAATAATAATAATAATTGTAAGTTCAGGTCGTTTACAACTGTTTGGTAGCCACGAAATATAATGCATTCATTCTATTCTGGAAGCCTTGTTGTTCTTGCATTGTTTAAATATATTTTAGTCTAGTCTTTTTAGTATTCATATTTTCACACTAGTGGTTTACCAAATCATTTTTTGTATCGTATTGTTTATAGAAAATATAAATCTATTGGTACTCCTCATCATATTCGTTCAACTTCTTGTTCATCAAACAAGCCTGTTTTTCCGCGTTTCTCTCAAACGCATAGACGTACAGCTTCTGGTGATCCCAAACTTCTGGACAATATGTGTAGTCGCAACTGTGAAGGTTGGTGAGCAGTATGTCAATGCCATGCTATTTTATATCAAACTACATATTTTTTAATTTATGATATGAGTTAAGTGAGTACATTTTTAGTCGTAATACTTTGTTAGTTTTCCATACTCATTATAATGAACTACATGATTTTAAATTATTTGTTTTCTGTATCATATTCAATGCTTACAGTGTTTGAGGTTTCTCACGGTTTTAAGGCATGTCTGCGCCATCATTAACAAAAAAAAACAACTGATTATGATAAATTCATATTTCACTTACTAATTTGATTAGTATTAATCAATCAATGCCTGTTACCCTTTGTGAGGTATAGGCCACCGTCCAGGATTCTCCAGCCAACTTTGTCTTGGGCTCTCCTTTCCAGTTCTTCCTAGGTGCTATTCATTCTTTTCACGTCTGCCTCTAATTCTTTGGCCTTCTTCTTTCACGTTGGCCTTGAGTATTTCAAGTTTGGGCTTGACTTGTAATACAATTTAGTGATTTCCTCGATGTGTGTCCTATCTGCCTCCAGCGTTTTTTCTGTATTTCTTCCTCAGTTGGGAGTTGATTCGTTACTGATAGTGTCTGGCCAACGGATCCGATGTACCTTATACAAACAACCGCTTACAAATACCTGTATCTTTTGAATGCTTTTCGTTGTTCTCCAAGTTTCAGCTCCATACGATAGAACTATGTTAACGTTTGTATTGAAGATGCTGACTTTGATGTTGGCTGGCAGTTGGTTTGAGTCTCAGATATTTTTCAATTTTATAAATACTGCCCTTGCTTTGTCAATCCGTGCCTTCATATCTGCATCAGATCCTCCTTATTAAGCGGTATGCTAGGGACAAAATCAAGATTTTAGTCAAACAAATATCTTTATTGCTTATTTATTAGACTTGAAGTTTCCTCATGAACTTGACATAAGCAACAAGATAGCCTGACAGTACTTTTTGCTTTTTTATTACAAAGGGAGCCTCAAGGATGAATGACAATTTAGAATATTTACTGCTCGGTAATCTTTTGATCTAATCAGTGATATTTGGAACAGTTTTGTTAGGTAGAGAGAAAGCAAATAAATTCTTAAAAAACTTTTGTGTAACAGTATGTTAATGTCCACCACGAAGTTTTAGACGTGTATGAAATTTTGAAACAATTTCCGTAATTAATGCGCATACTGCCCATTCTGATTCATTATTAAATTAACTACGGTATGTTTTATAAACATGAAGTCACTTAGTAATGGTCTGTGGATTATTGAAGTACAAGTTTGTGATGGAGAATTCAAGTGACTAAATCTGTAGAAATCGGTCCACTGTTGCAGATATGTCGACTTTTTGTTATTCTGTAGATCAGAAGCATCTTATCATCCCATATTTCTTATTTCACTCAGTTAAATAGTCTTTTGACTACGAATATTTTACAACTCGAACTCAAATTAGTGGTTTTCTTTCGTACATATTTTGCTTAAACTTGACAGATACGTCATCTCAGAACAAAACCAGTCCTTCTTCGCTTTATCCATACAGTAGTTCATCTAAATTTCATGCTTTAGATAAGCGCTACAGAAATGTAAGTTTTACGACTGCGATTTATAAGATTACTTAATGTATTTTATGAAAACAGATTGGGATTACATTTTGTTATATCGAAAATAATGTGCCGTTGTTTATCATTTTAGAAAATACAGTGCGTAGTCTTTGCGTCATAACTTTCAGTAATTCTTATTAGCTTTAAATCGTCAGAAAATATGAATGTATCAATAGGCTAAAATCCTTACTCCGTTTTTAGTGTTTACTTTTTGCAGTCTCATTTCTAAACATTATACCAAATTACAATGTTCTCACTCAGCCATGACTGTACGGTTCTTTACATTGTTGATGGAAACTGGCATTAATCAAATGCCGTTTCTTCGTATAGGTTTATAAGTTGTCAAACCAAAGTTCATGCAGTAACATTTAAGGTTGTCTAAGTGCTTGTAATCTGATCATATTCAACGGCATGAAACTATAAAAGAACGGGGCTATACCATTATGGTTTGATTACAAGTTTTGTCCATGTGATTTATGTCAACAACTTTAAATCGGCTTTTGACAGAAACTAGCGCTTACGATATGGGAGTGGTTGCTGTTGATAACAGTTTAAAAATCTGATAATAGAGTCGAAGCATATATCCCAAGGTCTTTGAATTGCATTACGTATATTTTGCTATTTACGTGTTCTAACCACGTCATAACAACTACTGCATAGTCTTAGTATGTTGCAAGTGGAAATAAGCATTGTAAGGACTAGCTTTTCATAAGCTACACGTTAGTCTTTTCAAATAGTTCTAATGAATGAAATCAGTGAAAGCTACAACGTTTCGTTTATTTTAACTGGTCCAAGATTCATCAGGGAAATAATCCAAATTACTGAATATACCTCAACCGAGGAAGGTAGGTCTGTGTATTTGGTTCATATGCTACAAGAATTATGTACTCTAAATTGTGCTCATGGATAAGATAAGACATTATGTTGTAGACTGATTTTTCGTTTCATGCAAGATCTGAGAATAAGTAGAAACAAATATATTTAAAAAATCATAGGTCGAAGAATAGATGTATCAAAAGTCCGACTGCGTCGTTTGATTTTATATAACTTAGAGATAAATAAATATACACTTGTTTGTGTTGCTGTAACGGTTAAACTGGTTGACAAAAACGTTCACAGTAAACATGCGATTGTTAAATCACAGTTTTATTTTTACCTCTTATATATTCGATAATTTTGATCGTTTGATTGATGAGGCTCAGACCAGTCCGTCAAGCGGAACGTTGGAATTTTTTACTAATTTAATTCACTGAGACTTCTTACGAATAAAATTATTCTAAATGCCTTCTGCACACATGGCACCCAAATTTAGTGAATCTTGGGCGAAAATTCCAATTAAACATATACATTAGTTGTTTGATGTAGAGAGTTACTATATCTCTAAACATCCGTAGATGTCTTGCATTAGATTATGTTATGCTTCGCTTTTACAGCTTCACCGTTCCAGTCTTGATGATTTCATGTTTTTTCTGAAACATGGATTGGGACAAAAAAAACCAAGTGAGTTTATTAGTTTTTCTATCCCCACTGTGCACGTCTTATTGATCCATTCATATTTAAATGCAATAAATTATATTAAACATAGACAAACGGTGTGTTAAGTACGCTTGTAGATGGCTTTATATTGCTTATGTTTTTGTATTTACGGTTATTAAGTTGTAACGTCATTTTCCTGTGTATGTGAAGCAGTAGTACTAGTTAAGGCATATTTCAACTAGTTACTTTATCTTCGAATTGCACTCTTTACACTACGGTTTTGGCAGCCTGACAGCATTGTTAACTTTTACACACAAAGAGCGACTAGAACTGAGTTTGCATTAATATGTACTTAGTTACACAGTTACATTAATTTTAATGATTACATGCGCAGTAGAACTGTTATAGATTTGATTGAATGTCATAGATTGATGTTGGCAGGGTACCAGTGAAAACTAGGAAGCACTGGACAGCTGTTTGATATGTTAGGTTAGCACTTGGATTCATTCTTAACTGCTGAAGTCAGTCTTATTTTAAAAGAAAAATTATGAGTTTACCCATAATTTTATGCACTTTCCAATTATATTCCACCTTTAGAACCTACTATCAGTGATGGAGACTAGGGTTAAGTGGAAATTAATCAGTGAGCCACTCAATACGATCAGATTTTTTAAAACACTAAATGTATGGTTTATCTTATCTAACATTACCAGATTTACTATCTTAATTCTTAGAATGTTCTTGTGACAAGACTTGATTTACTAGCCTAGTAAATTTCATGTGGCTCTTAACGGCAGATCGCCAATAGTGCAATTGCATGTAACTGTATGATAATTAAATTACTATCTATCCAGTTTGTTAGTTTACACTAATCTAATCCGTTCATTCACTGAAATTGTAATATAGACTAACTGATCAATGTTTTACTTAAAAGAGTTTTCACTTTGCAAATGACTGAAATGATTACAAAGAGAGTAATCATAGATAGAAATATTTGTGCATGTTTTTAATCGATAGATTTACCTAACTGCTTGTTAAACATATGTATCAGTTGCATTGCAGGTCCACTAATGTAATGAGCTGACTAAAAAAGAGTAACGAATCAGTGACTTCTCTGTGTGTACTGTGATCACATACATACTGCTCTCATTATTTCCTGTGCGTTTTTTGATTACATGCAGCTCGTCGTATATCTTGCAAAGATCTTGGACAAGGAGATTGCCAAGGATGGCTTTGGTTGAAGAAAACCAATGCGCTTACTAGTAAATATGTGAAACGATGGTGTGTTTACAAAAATTCAACGTTCTACTATTACAGAAATCCTGAAGTAAATTTCTGAACTAATAGTTATCAAGAGAATACTTATTTTTCTCCCGTTTAGGATGAATCAGCTGAAGGTTTAATCCTGTTGAATGGTTTCACAATCACTCCTGCCGTCTCAGTGAAATCAGGAAAATTGTGAGTCATTTCAGTTGAATCTGTTAAATTTGTAGCTTGTATTAGATGTAGACCCATCAGGATACGAAACGTGCACATGGTATATTGGCTAGTCGATTTGGTCACGATTTATTTCGGCAGTCCATCTGTTTTCTCTAGTATTCACCACAAATATGCGAATTCGCCCGACTTCCAGGCTAAGCAGATATATATGTCTATTGGAAAATAAAGTTATCTCATGGACAACTACCAGCTTTATAGCAACAATGACGCACTTAGTCGTTCAATAGCTTTCTGAATACCTCACTATGAAGATATATGTCATGAAAAATATGGTCCCTTGTAAAGTTCAAGTTATCTACAGCTTAACATTTATAATAAGAACAAATAGCACGAGACAGTAAGGAGCAAAAACTTTACAAAATAAAATCACGAAATTAGGTTTTTTTATTTGCACCGCCTGAATCCCACACGCCGTCAGTATAATAAAATCATTACAGTTTTGAAGGACATCTTCGACACGACTTCTCATTGACTCAGTCTTAAAATATAGTATAATGACTTTCAACGTACATAGTCTATTATCTCTCTAAAGTGTTGGTTGCAGTGAGTACTTATAGCCTGCTGAGACAGCCTGTTGGTAATTATAGCGTTCTCAACAAGAAATTGTCGAAATACAGTCATATCAGGAAGAAAAGAAAACGGAGGTCTATCTAACAATGTGCATAATGTTTTACAAAACTAACCGCTCCAACCAGGATGCAGCACTTCCGATCATAGACATCAAGTTTAGTATACAACCGAGGATGTAGGATACAGCCTCCTGAATATCCGAAAGTATCCCTGGGTAAGGACTATCAGCATCTTGTCTTTTAGTAATGTCACTAGACAGACAGTTTAAATTGCAGTGGTTCTACATAGAGGGTAGGTGAGCTCAAATGAATGTCCATGCTGCAATGCATAATTTAAAATGCAGCGTCAGCAGACCCTGAATAGTATTTCGTGAAGTCAGACCACTAGCATTAACGGTACACGAGAAAGATGTCGAAGACAATATGAAGTTTGCTAGTAGGAGTAATAGAAAGTGGCGTCTGATTGTGATCTCAAATGTTGTTAGAGGTACATGGGGGAAACATCACGTTCTGTTTGCCCACATCGTTAGATGGTTCATCTTCTTGATGTATGTGAGAATCGAACAAGGTTGGATGTAATCCTGATAACTTGTAAGTTTGACGGTAGGACCACTTTTCCAAGCTGGTCATACACACCGTACTTGAGAATGGCTGATGTTGTGGTCCCACCTTTACTGTCGAGGCTAGGTATCCATTTAGTAAGCTGGTGAGCATTTCTGGTCTCGGCCTCCTGTGCTACAGGAGGCAGCATCGCCCATCACCTAGCAGAAGGCCTCATAACTGACACACTACTGTACAATCGACAGTATGACTTCCCCTTGAACCTTAGTTCTACTACATTCAGGCTTACCGCACCGCAAGAGACTTAGTGAAACAACTTCCCCAACCGCTATAGTCCGATTGGTTCATTAAGACTGCTAGGTCAAGAGAGTAACAACGGCCAAAACCAAGCTTATTTACTGAAATAACACGTGGTCAGATGAATATATGACCAAATACTTTGGGTTACAGAATTGTTACAAGTTAGTTAATCCCTTTTATTTGCTCCTGCTAAATATCTATGCTGTTTCGTGTTTCATTCTTTATAGCGCATTTTCTGTTTACAATGACTGGGTTCGCTTTGTTTTTGCATCGGACTCCGAGCTCGACCGATCCAAATGGATGAATAAGCTAGGTTTGGCTTCAATCGGTTTTTCATCTACAATCCCAACCTCTCGTATTGGAGGTTTTAACCCTGGCTATGTGGTTCCACGTAATTCTAGGAATAACGAAATCAAATCTGATGCTCCTCTGCAGTATTCATGTACAATGTCAGATTTAACCACCTGGAGTTTCCAAAGTAGTAATCCATCTGAGACTCGATCTCAAACTTTATCAATTTCTAGAGCCACAGACGTCGCAGAAAACTCAGTAACAGAGATGATCTCCCAGGTTAGCCATTTCTTGTTTGTCATAAAGTATAGCTTGATCATAGGTTTTTTTTTCAATGCGTAAAACTTTATTTCTCTCAGTATTGCATATCTGCTGACGTAATGTGAGTATTTTATCTTTCAGCCGTCAACTCTCCCTAGACATGTATCGTCGCATTCAGTTTCATCCCCATCATTTCCTATATGTAATCTGCGTTCAAACTCCTTACCGTTTGAACCACATATTGGTCACTCTATGATACTTCCTGCAAATAGTGCCTTACCACCGTCAGCTGGGCATTTGTCATCTCCTACAGACACTAGAACTAAGCGTCGTCAACCACTTGGAATTCCATCAAAAGCATTTGAATGCTATAGTGAGAGCGAGGATGAAGTAGACGAAGTTGATGCCGAATGCGGTGCGGATGACAACGTTGGTGATAACCGTTCTTCAAATAGTGCTCAATTGGATCTGCTGAACCAACTAAGATCAGCATCTCCTTTGCAAGGACGAAGACTTATCATTTCGAACGGTGTAGAAGGAAATGGACATTTGCAATCTAAAAAGCTGATTTCATGCGAAAATGAGCCGCATGTTTCTGTTGTCCACGTCTCTGCATCTTCATCGCAACCGTTAAGAGCTGCACATATTATCGCGAAAAATCTCTCTAGTTCCGAGAAACTTTTAACTATCGAGAGAATTATTGGTGTAAAACACAACGAATCTGTCCCTGAATTCAACAGTAAATGTCTCAACAAGTGATGAAAAAATATTTACTTCAAAACCTAGTTTCGTCATGATCATTTATTATTCTATACGGATTTACTCTGGTGATTTAATTCTCCAGCTTCACCTGGTTTTAATTCATTTGTCTCATGTAAAACACAAACTTAGTTATCTGTATTGCATTGCACATAACACCTAGCCTAATGCATAACTGATGTGGTAGCCTCAAGAAAACAGTGTGATACAAATACTTCCCACTAACTTAGTGTTAATTGCTCATATAACTTTATGTTTTTAGTGTTTTTTCGTATTGCATCCTTAAATATGAGACAAACGCTAGCAAATGAGAATTTGCTCTGTGACAAACCGCTGATAAAGTAGTTCTAAACGCTTCAAATCAGCCAGAATTCACCTTTATTGCTTTGCAGCAACAATGGTGTTGACTGTTGGCAGACCGGCACCCATGGTTAGCGAAATATTTACACAATTATTTTTGTATGCACTTCTCAAAATATCGTTTATTAGTGGAATAACTCACTGGGAATATTGTATAGAATATATGGTATTATGTTTCACATTTTGACAACCTCCAAGTTTTTGGTTGTTACGTCTTGTTCAAAAAATGCACTACTGTTTGCCAGCATGTGAAATTACGGATAATTTAAGTGAGACTAACATAAATTCAACTTTAAAAAGTCGACTAAACATATTAACAGTAATATTGAAAGATGGGTTATTTAGTAAGTAACAACTAATGTGGAAGTCAATTATAGAAACGAGCAGAATTCAGGAAAATGTATTAGATGTTAAACAATAAAAGGATGTCATTTATCAACACTAGAGGATATTTTGACACAAACCAAATCACACAAACACGACAACAACTCCAACCTATAAATATGGACGAGGTTAGTGTATCACTAAGATGATGTAATTGAAACAACAATCCGCATTATTCCTTCCATGTGAGTGACATTACAACTTGTAAAAAGGCGTATATATCTACCACCTCGTCAATCTAAAATACAAATTATTAAAGCGTTGAGGAATACATGTAAGTGATTATCACAATATGATATACAGTAAAACAAACGAGAATTTAGAATGCTAATGAGCATTTACGACACTTAAGTGCACAGCTTTGTACATATGCTGTGATGTACAATAGGGTAACATTACTTGAGAAAAATATATCCGATGATCAATGTCTAATAATCTGACAATGAAGATAACCTCATACTACAGACTAAGAATTTATTTCTAACGGTTACTACGTGTGGCTATCTGAGGGTTAGAAAACAATGTGAGGGCGTAGGCACCTGCTGCATCACTTAGTCATGAGTGTTCAGGAAACAGCACATCGAAGTTACGGGATTTTAGGATGTTTATTAAAGAATGCTGTGATTTGGTTTCACACAAAGTTCGACGAATATAAGTTTAGCGACCAGCTTGAGTAATCTTATAATGAGATTTTGTGAACTCAGGTCGGCATATGAAAATAAAATTGGGTTAGGTAAACTCTCGATGATATGTCAGCTCATTTAGAGCCATTCGGACGGCTGTTTGAAACCGGGACTTTTGTGGGTAGCCCCGATGCGTTAAGGTTTTACCGTCGGCACTGGAAATCTGCGAAAATGAAGTGTGTTATTATTGGATTCGACCCTTCCTTGCCATCTTCGTCGTTGTAAGACAGTTTCATCAGAGATGCAACACGTCTATTAGAGATACTCTACTGCCATAACACCTTAGTGTAGTTGTCACTGCAACTTAATTGTTAGACTTTAGGTACCCAAACTTTAAAAGATGGAATGTGGATGAAAGGAATCATTTGTCTAAACTTACTGATTTCGAGGTTGGCTTGCCTTGTCCGTGCCCAGCCTTTGACTCAATTCGAATCAAAATTGGATTTGTTTGGTCACATCTAGAACCTAATTTTCCTTGCAAAGTTGCAATAAATTTGAATGAATGTAATGGAACAACACGATCATCGTGATCTGCAGTCAAAATCAGTAAAGCTGGATACTGAACATTTGGATCAGACGGAACATTAATATTATGAAGTGGAGAAATGCTGTAAGGACGGAAACAAAATTATAAAAGATGTCTGCTACAGAACACATCGATAATACACAATCTACATAGTGAACAAATACTTGACTGGTAGGTCTCAGAACTATTAATATGATGCTGAATTTCTAGACAAAGCTTAAGGAGAGAAGTAATTACCGACTAACTGAAATTTACTATAGGCTTTTGAATCCAACAACGATATTGAAGGTATTCACCAACGAGTGAAGGTTATTACAACTAGAAAGTATTCTGGCACGCTGATTATCGTAGATACGAAGACATGCTGATCGAAATGGCTTTGGTGATACTTACCTATCTTTATTTCTAAGACAAAAACTATAGGAGGGTCTACTGGAATTAAAGTGGACAGAATCACTCTACGCATTTAGTGTCAGTTTGTCTAACATCTGTAGTTCCTGACTAAAAAAATATTGAAACAATGTACAGAAACAGAACTGTCCACAAAGTCAGCAAGGAACACTAATTTAGGTTAGTACAAACTTTCATAAGATATCGGAGTGTTTATCTAAATACACCAATCGTTTTAACAACAGAAACTACGAATAAACCACTAAACATCCGGTTTCCGCAAGTTTGCTGATTACTAAAAATCTACGAACCATTTTATACTAAGTTTACCTTTCGGGTAGTAAATGATCTAAGCTAACACACTACGGTATTAGCCAATCTAACAGTATGGGTTTAGCCGAATAAGATGTATAAGAATAACAACGATGAAACTAGGTAATGAAAAGTGATCGACTGAGTAATGTACGCGCAATAAAACAGGAGCCATATTTAAGAATCGATAAACAACAAAACGTTACATAAGTAGAAGTGAACAAATAATTGGATTACCGAATTAGATATGAGAAGTCATCTTTGTTGTCAGGATCGCCATAATCACTTTTCCAGGCGTGCCCAATCGTAAACTTATGGAATCTAATAAGGTCGGTAACTGGAACTTGGGCGATAGCAGCTTTAAATAAATCAGGCCGTTGATTACAACAAGCACACACCAGAAGTCCGCCATTACTGCCACCTTGGATGTACAATCTAAAAGTTAAAATGTTTTTATTGTTAGTGACGCTAAAATCGGGGAAGTAAGTAGAAATAAAACTAAAGAGAACTCTAAATTAGACAGTATTCCAAGCACTAGGGAAGAATTTTGCTAAATCAAATATAATAGACAATCTGGGAAACAAAAGTCCCTAACGTTTTCTATTTGAAAGAAATTATCACTATAAATTTAGCTGAATTATTTAATAAACGGAAAGGATCACAATAGTTCACTGACAGATGTTTACACACCACTAATAATTATTTGTAGCGTTTAAAGACGCTAACGTACGCAGTAATCTTAAGAAATGTGCATAAAAGAATAGCTGAAAGCAAATTCGACACTTAACTTCATCATGTCCGAAAGGACCACTAATCACTCGTCACTTGTCCAACTGATTATAGGAAAAACACCTGTGCACCGCATGTTCATCAACTTGACTTATCTAAGGATAGTTATAATACCTAAATTCCAAAATCTCATTGTACGCAAACAGACTTATAATAAACATAATTAACCAAAGATCTTTTATTGGAATACATACTATAGTATTTCCATCCTAACTAATTAAAGAACATGAAAAAGAAATATAGTTGAAAAGAATACTCGCTTTTGGTTGTTTGTATATCCATGATTAAGGAGATACTCTGCTGCTGTCTGAAAATCATCGAAGGAGTTCTGTTTATTTCGTAGGCGACCAGCATCGTGCCAAGATTTTCCGTATTCTCTATGAATGGTTAAAACAGGCTGTATGGGTATGAGCAATGGAAGCATAGGAATTGACCATTCAATAAACTACAAAACAAACACACGAGCCGATTAAGTTTATGGGATATATCCCAAATAGATTCATCAAATAGGGTTCACAGTTATTCAACTTAACTCACTATCTAACCGAAACAGTTCACTTAGTAACACATTAAGTCGCTTGTAATTAAACATGTCCTCTGTCACTAATTGTTTCACATCTCTAGGATGAAAAGGATTGATATACGTCAAATCTTATCAAGAAATATTAGAACATCTACACCGTAATAAATAGACGATAACGTTGCACCTTAATAAAAATTTTGCAGACCGGAGTCTCCATAATCATATGGATACAGTGAGGATTAACGATGTAGATCATCTGACTTTAATAGGTTGAGTAACAACTCCATACACAACTACGAATATAATCTAAAACAGTTAACAGTAAAACTAACCCTCCACCACGAATGTTGGCAACTGCGATGATACCACCAAAATGGAGCAGGAAAAATAGTCGTCCAACAGAAAACGACGGAGTGATAGATATGTTAAAACCACCATAACCGTAAAGTTGACACGGTGCTGAGTTGTTTCGTTCAAAGTTCTAGTAAGTAAAAACGTCGAGACTGAATTAGATTGCGGAGTATACTCGGTAATAAGAAGTATAATTATTATCCGGAATGATTAAGTAAATCTGATGTGAGACGCTTAGGCGTGTGCAAAAGCAAACGGGAATTATGACGAAAGATCGGGTATTGATGACTTCTATTTTTTCTTGTCATATTAGTGCTACTAGTGATTTTCAGTTTAACTCTTAAATTTTTATCAGCTAAATAATGTTAATAAACAACCACATTTCATAGAAATACTTTCAACTATGTAAGTCATGAAGGAAATTAGGCATTCTATTCTTAATAGTAGTTTATTTAACAATAATATGAGCCAAATTAACAACATACTAATGATATCAACGTCCTTGAGTTGTCATAGAAAAATAAGAGCTTAATAATAGAAATAGATACGTTAATCCAACACTACTACTAGTAGTAAAAACTGATCCGTAAAATTAGTAGAAGAAACTTAAATGTTATCACTTACTTTGGGTAGAACAAGAAACATGGGAACTACAGTTTTATCTTTACTTTCGTAGAACACTTGTTTCACTTCGAATTGATTTAAGTCTATGTCCCGAACCTTTGACTCCCGAACAACCTGCCACCAAATAATAGTATCGACAAAGGTAGTGACAATCAATCTTATGTATGTAATTAACAAAGTAAAGCTATGAAATTGTAATGTAAAAGTTGTTCTGTGTAAGGTATCGAGAAATAGATAAGCAATAGAAAGTACATCTGATGACTGCATTAATCATCCTGTCACCAGATACTTTACTAAGACATTTGTTGTTTATGGATATTTGTAAAAACCCACTATTGAATAAGCAAAACAACACTGGTGCATAAAGGATAGGTTGATAAGAATAAATGAATTGTGACTTATGTTTGTATGCACATCCATACACCCAGGAGTGGAAGTCTACTAATAACAGAATTAAGCAAAATTAACCAACATTTACTGTGAATTAACAGTTAGTAAAGTAACTTAAATACATCCTAGTTTCAATGAAAACGACAAGAGAGCATTTGAAAACATACAATAATATTGCATAATGACATTTCTGATCTCAATACACAAAGCAAGTAATGCTAAAAAAACACGTGCTAAATTACTTACTTCTAATTTCGGATGGGGATGAGTAAAATCGTAGGAGTAAATTATCCCAGGCGTCAGAAACGATGTGAAATGGATGAAAGCCTATGTTATGGATTAGAAATTTCAAATCGAAAGACTGGTTATAACTTACTTCATTATCACGTTTGCGTCCAGTTACATTAGCAACATACCCAAGTGAGATATCGATATCCAATATCTTTTCACCTGTCAGTAGTTTGTGTACGGATAAAAAACTCTAGAATGGATACAAATCATTAAACATAAAGTAATCTAATATGATTTTGCTTGATATACTTAAAAGTACGCAT